>CM070093.1:15702907-15872907 GCA_036178185.1 Liparis tanakae
AATGGGCCCAAAGCTGAACCTATTGTAAGACGCTGATTGGCTACATTGTACATCACTCATTTATATCTGTAGTCAGTAAGAGGCTAAAGTACTTCTCAGACCCGCCTCTTCTGGGCCAAAACACTCCGGCCCCATCTCAGCCGACGCCACCAGACAGACAGAGAGGCGGAGAAGAAGTGCAGGAGAAGCATGTATTTTGCGCAGATATCTTATTTTACAAATATTACTGGGTAAATTACATATCTCCAAAACATAAATATTGACAATTTGTGTAATTTATAAATTTTATTAATATTATAATAATTTGTTATACTTTCTTTGGCTCCAGGTGGGTGGGGACAGGCCCTGTGGCCCTCTATGGGCCAGCCTCCACAACCTTCTAATGTATGGACACAAAATTAAACTAAACTTTCCAATCAAATAAATAACTGATTGGACATCGATTCCTTCTCGAGTCGCCGAGTCGATTACGAAAAGAAAAAAAAGTGATAATTTGGGCAGCCGTGTCTTAAAGGAGAGGTAATAATAGATAGTCGATGGCGGCGTCTGGCCCGGAGAAACGTTGGACCGGTGATGCGAGAGGCTCCGCAACTCGTGCCAGTTTGTCTGCGAGCACCTAGCGGGTCACCGAGCGCTTACGGAAAAGTCAATCGGCGCGTAGCTTCAAGTGTGCTGCGTTTTCCTTTTTCTTCTATGACTGTGTGTGTGTGTGTGTGTGTGTGTCTGCGCTACCGCCTTCACTGCGGTAGCCCGAGGAAGCAGATCCGAAGTAATGGGAATACATTAGAGAGCAATTCATGCGGTTTAGAAGAGAGGAGAAACAAAACCAAAGAACTGCTGGAGACGAGGAGAGTCGTTGGAGCTTCACGACGATACAGTCGAGTATCAAATCAAGCTCTTGGCACTAATTTTGCTCTGCATATTTAAGAGGACAGTGGTGGTGTGTTTGTGCATCCCCCCCCCCAAAAAGGTTGGTAAAATGCTAAATCCTTTTTTTTTGGGGGGGGGGGGGGGGGGGGGGGAATAGCTAATAAAGAATTCAGAGATAAAAAGTTTGAGAGTAGCTTTCCAGCTCCATCGTGAATACATACACATCATATTCAACCTCCAGGCAGCTGAAGAGAGAATTCATTGGGCAGCTTTTGGACTAAAGAGATACGAAACGATGCGTGGTTCTACAACGGGACAGTTTCTAGATAGACGTGATCAATAGATAACCATGACCCCAATGGACAATGTGTGTGTGTGTGTGTGTGTACATACCTCTCCTCCCAGGGTAAACACTGGGGTAGTACTCATAGTAGAGGTCTGGATGGTCCAGGTTGCCAAAGGGCTCACACTCCAGCTCAGCGTTTTGGAAGAGGTTCAGCTTGGTGAGGAGGGCCAGCCGCACAAACCAGAGCTGGAGAACACACACACACACACACACACACACACACACACAAACCCGCACACACAAACACACACACACAAACCTCTGTTAGTTCACGTGAATGAGACGAGGCGTAAAAGTACATGAAAGAGAGACATTATGACGATTCTTTGATCTCATCCGTCAGCCAGCAGTTAGACTCTGTGTCCACGGCGCGTTACTCCTGCACCGCATACGGCTGGATGGTTTGGAACCTCTTTGATCTTAACTGGTACTTCTGTTTGGTATCTCCACGGCAGAGGTTTTAAAACACTTAAACTCTAATTAGTTAGAGTCATCTGTTCTGCACAGTTATTAAAATAGCATTTCTCTCTTTGGTTGCCGACGAGAGGATCTGGTGGGAAGACGTTCGTCTGCTATCGGCAGTTGAGAACAAAGTCCCAGAAACGTACCCGCTATCCAAAACGAGCCGAGCCGAGTTTAGCTGCTCCGCCCAGTGGAAATGAGGCATTTTGACTACAACGTCCTCATTTAGTCACATCTGGGAAATATTTCCCACCTAATCTGGTCAGAAACCGAGGACGCAATAACACGTTCAATAATTAAAATACAATGTCTTGAATTTCATTAATTTTGATGCAAACGGAGTCAGTACATCACTGGGCTTCATTATCTGTAGTTCATACAATATTAAAAATAGCATACGGGATCCTGAGCAAATGAATTGGTGTCTGGATTTTTTTAAAGGTTAAATCTGATGATGATATCATGTCCTGTGTTCATTTTCTAAGATAAACAATGTTAAGGATACCCATCATTTGATTATTAGTGAATATGTACTGAGCTGAACATTTCACATTTTTATGAAATGTAAACCTGTCAGATACATCAATCCGTTCTAGAGCGTAAACACACATAAGTGTCTATATTTGGCTCTTCTACACACCTGGCAGCTCCGGCTGGTCCACCGTGAGCTTTGGACCAGACTGTTTACCGCAGCCTGCTTGGCCAATACTACGACTCGGACTATCAACAGAAACTAGAACCAATCCCAAAATCTTGTTTTTCTTGTTATACAGATCCATACATGTGCATTCAGAGGGTAGACATACATGAACACATCGACCGGTAGACCCTTGGACATGTAATATTAAGGATTCATGACTTTATCGAACCGCCAGACTGATTTTATGGAAAGGGGGAAACAATATGTCTTGCGATGCTCTGCCAATACATCATCGGTCTTTACAGACATGTTACGTACATATACACATATTCATGACACGTTCTGTAGCCCAGTGCTCGTGTCCTGTGGGAGGAACAGTGGGCGGTTACAGGTTAACGGAGATGCTCAACCGTCATCATTTTTTAATGATGGATATCACATTGTGAAAAAATAAAGAAAACACAATTAAATGCGAAAACACATTTTAAAACATGGATAAAAATAAATTGTGCCTGGCTGTTGAAGAACCTAAAACCAACAGTAATATGCAGCGCCAGGCAACAACATGGTCGATTAACTTAAAGCCTCGTGCACAGAGCCTACCACAGGGGTGGCCTTCTTAATGAGCTTACGCAGCCATCCATCTTCTGGGAGAGCTCCACTAACCCGGCAGCAGCAGCACCGACGACACACACCAGAGGAAAGTACAACACAACCAACAGCACATATGTGCACCGCGCGTCTCTGTGTGAGCGGTTGGCTCTGACGCACGGTGCAGATGTACGTACAAAAAAAAAAAAAGAAAAAAAAAATGTGTGCTCCTATCCTAGGTTTTGAAACAAAAGAAATGAATAATAAAAACATTCAATCGACTCTCTCGAAACAAATAAGGTATTAAATAATCCGTGAAATGGTTATACAAAGTCAGTTGGGACATTTCATCACAAGCGCAAGCACACGGTTGGGTTTATTTTCAACTAAGTGCAAAATCTATTTCATTTTCAAGTGCTTTTTGGGAATTAGTACATTAATCTGTAGAACAAGACATGCCTTGGCTCGCTCCCCGACACCCACCCACAAGCAGAGAGGCGGCGGCGGCGGCGGCTGGCGTCCTACCTGCAGTGAGTCGGTGGTGTGGGCGGTCGGCTGGCCGGCCTTCCCATACCCCTGACCGTGAGCCGTCAGCAGCCGGCCCGTCAGATCCACCGCGGCACGCCAGTTTTTGCTGCTCTGCAGGGGGAGAGGAGAGAGACACGGCACACTGATGGGAACCATAGAAGAAGAAAACCGGACGCACGCTGCCGTCGGCACAGACCAGTCAGGTGGACGCATCGCGAGCAGGGCGTCGCTCAGGGAGCACCTGTTTAGACGCATCGATTGAACCACACATTTGACACGTTTCCTCCAAAACGCCCGTCTCCAGAGTCCTCGCACAAGGACGAGCACTTCGACTGCAAGGATAATTCCTGTTTATTACGACTTGCTTATTATCTGCCAGTTATGATAACTAGCGCGGTGCCCTGTTGGCAGCGCGCCCGGGTCGTTGAGTTGTTGAAGCGTGCTTATGTAATGTGGGCCGGTGGCTGACGCATGCTGCCGGGGGGCGGAGAGGAGTTGGTCGGTCACGCAAAGTTCATCCAGCAGCAACAGAGGACAGCGGTCAATGTTAGAGCTTCGCTGTGAAGCCCAGAGCCCACGAAGCTCCGCCCCCACACAAAAACAATCTTCAATAACTCATTAAAAATGTCATACTATTGTTTCAAATGCCACAGTTCAAATCAAGGTATGCAAAGGACATCGCTTATTTTGGTTAAATATTGTGGTCATCAAATGTACGATGCACCATGGAGCATGAAACGTAGTGACCATGGCGCACGAGTCTCTGCTTACAATTCCACATATTTAAAATGTAAAAAAAAAAAAAAAAAAAAAATCATAGTTGTGACTTGTGAGACACCCTAAGTGTCCGTGTTTGTGTTTTTCCCCTGTAATTCTGATACGGATTAGAAATGGAGAAATCTGATATAACCGGTCTTCAATAGACAATATTTTCCACACGCTTGAAGAGCTTCTTGCCCTTATCAGAAAAGCTCTCTGAATGGAGGATGGAAACGCCGCCTCCACACGCTCGGATGTAGCGACCTTCGTCTCCGGGACACGCGGCACACGGACGCTGTATTTGACTGACTTTGAGTTTCCTTTCCAACCTGTTGACTTCTCCTGTTGAGCTGCAACTATTTTGATTATAATCTATCAAATAATTGGAATTGATAAATGTTTAAATCGATAGAATGTCAGAGAAAAAGGAAAAAGTCTGTTTTATTTTTTATTTTGTCCAAATACATTTTTCTTTAATGAAACAATATGAAATAAAGATTCTCAGCGTTTAGAATCTGTAACTAAACAATGTTTGTTTGATGGATGAGTTCATTGATTCTACAGCAATCGACTACTTGTTTCAGCTTTGTCTCTATCCCGTCATTCTTTACGATGAATTATTACAATACTCTTGTATTTTACAGATAGGATTAGGGGTGTCATGATACCAAAAATTCAGTAGTCGATACCGATACCAGTAAAATAACACGATTCTCGATACCATTTTCGATACCACGGTAAAAAAAAAAAGATTCCATGTACAATATATGTTAAATATTTGAAAAATAGCAAGACATACAAAACATGTGCAACAGAGCATATCACAAAATAATAAAGTATAATTTGTTGGAAGCCTACACAAGGTGCCTTATGTTTGGCTTCATTTAGCTGGGTTAGCACATCCTGAGTTCATATTTCACTTTTCTTAGTGGCAGATGATGCTGACATGGGTATTTGCTTTATCTTATCACAAAGCTCTTGTTTTGGTTTTCCATCAAGTAATGTTTCAGCAACGACACTCATGCATTCTTTGACAAGCCCTCCATCAGTAAATGGCTTTTTGTGTTGCCCCAAAATCCAACAACTCTGAGTTGTTGGGCAGTGAACGTGTGGCTCAGGGTCCTGGTTGTTCATATTGGGCTGTGAGGCACTTTTGTGATCTCACTTCGGATTTGAGTGGGTTTGTTTGTTCAAAACCTTTATGTTTTGTCTCATAATGGCTTTTCACATTGCCACTTTTAATAAGTGCCAGGGTTTCTGAACATATAAGGCACACTGGTGTTGTGCTCCCTGTGGGAAGTATGAACAGAAAAGAGTCTGTCCATTCCGGATTAAATGATCTATTTTCTCTGTCAACTTTTCTTTTTTCAACCTGCCTCTAACTTTCTCATCTGTCTCCGCAGCGCTGTCTGTCTGTGAGACGTATGTTTTACGATATATATATATATATATATATATATATATATATATATATATATATATATATATATATATATATATATATATACACTAGAGATGCACCGATCAGGTTTTTTGGGCCGATCATCGATCACTGAAATCAGTGTCAGCCGATCACCGATAATACCGATCACCGATCACCGAAATAGTATCTGCCGATCCCATAATACCAATTACGGTCTCGATTGAAGCATTCTATTTATTGTGTAGCATTATTGCCTAGGACTATGAGGAAATACACATCTAAAGCACCTCAAACATTAAAGAAATTACAGATTTGTATGATTTGTCGACATCTTATTTTGAAAAACGGATGTTGTTTCACGTGGCTCTTTCCGCTATCTTTGCAAAACCTCATGTTGTGTCACGTGAATCCTTCCGCTAACAGCACTCGATCAGGAGCGCGCGAGGGTTTTCATAAAGTTAGCGGGTAACTTTATGAAAACCCTTGCGCGCTCCTGATCGAACGCGTGTGCCGTGAGCATCACTCTATAGGGTCAGACATGTGAGTGTCGGTGAGTTGACCCAGAGATTCAGCTCGGGGGACGGGGCGCCGCTCGCTGCGGGAGGATCCCCTCGCGGACCTCTCACTCTGCCGCACTCGGCGGGCGCTCCGTCTCAGTTGCGGTGCGCGGCGACTGAAACGTCTCTGATAGTATTTCTCGCAGATGTGACGTAATCTGATCGATCGGTTATGATCGGCCGTTTTGAGAACGCCGATCAAAACCGATCATGGCAATATCGGCCGATATGGATCGGCGCCGATCAGATCGGTGCATCCCTAATATATACCTCTCCACTTGACAGCTTGCTAGCTAACGTTAGCTTCCGAGGAGCGCAGCGCGAGCCCCCATCAGCTCCAGAAGGGGCGCAGCGCCAATGCCAACAGCTGGCATCGGCGCTCACGGTACTTGCGGTACTTACGGTACTTCAAAAAAATAGGTATCGTCGGTATTTTGATATTGAGTATCGTAAGGTACCGTAAGTATCGGTTCTTGTGACATCCCTAGATAGGATTAACGGCCATATCTTTAAAATGTCTTTTTTTTTGTTGTAATGAGCTTCTCTTGAAATGTACCGTATCATTATTTATTGTTATTTTTATTTTAATGTCAAATTTCAAACACAAAAGAAATTTCTCACTCATATACATTATGCACTAAGATAAAAGCAGCACATCTAAAAGGCAACGGAAAAAATAAAAATAAATAAAAAGGCAAGCAACCTTCTGAAGGCCTTGGATTTACATTTAGAACAGTTGGGGTGCAAAACGAAGGGACGTCCCGTCGTCTATTAATCATCATTTATGACGCCGTCACCTCCAAACTGATAACGTGACATCTGATGCCACCAAAACAAAAGTCACACGCATGAAACGAGACGCAGGTGTGAGCGCACAACTGAGTGGGCTTCCACCACTGAGAGGAGCTGCAGGACAAAACAGAGTCACACACACAGCGTGAGCGCACACACACAAAAAGAGCGTGACACACACACACACACACACACACACACACACACACCTCAATATTAGCATCTGCTTCCACAGGAGGTGGTAAGAGGGGTACAGAGGTGGTGGTGTGTGTGTGTGTGTGTGTGTGTGTGTGTGTGTGTGTGTGTGTGTGTGTGTGTGTGTGTGTGTGGTGGGGGGGGGGGGGCAGAGTTACCCCACCCCATCAACACACATGACAAGGTCGGCTCGCCGATTGGGTCCTAAGTGCTGTGCCATTCATCACAGCCGGGGAGCTAATTAGGAGAGAGAGGACCAGAGAGGGCCGCGCTCTCTCATCTTTATCATGGCGCTCTCCAAGCTCTTCCCTCTCTCTCTCCTTCCCCATTCATCTTCTCTCCTTCCCTTCTTCGTCCTCCTTTCTTCTCCTGCATGCATTTGCTGCCTCCCTCCCCTTCTCAGGATTCTCCCATAGTTCCCTCTCCATCCATCTTGAGGCTTCCTCTTCTCTTTCCCTCCATCTCCTCCCCTTCCTCCTGACTCTCATTGCTGCCTCCCTTCTCTCCCCTGCCGTCGGTGCTCCCTCCCCTATCGCTCATTGCTCATCCTCTCCCTCCCCTCTCCTTCCCGCTCCCTCTCCTGAGCCAGTATCTGCGCTGCCTCTGAATCTTCATTAGGAGGGAAATGAAGCTGAAAACGAGGAGGCAGCCTCGATGGCCAAAAGCAGCTGCAGTCACTCTCTCTCTCTCTCTCACACACACACACACACACACAACAGTACATTGCTGCCCAGCCAAAGGGCAAGAGAAGACAGGTGTGCAAGCGTGTGTTTCTGTGTGCACACACACACACACACACACACACACACACACACACACACACACACACACACACACACACACACACACACACACACACACACACACACACACACACACACACACACACACACACACACACACACACACACACACACACACACACACACACACACACACACACAATTCTGGCCCACACTTAGTAAAAGTGCACAGATGTCAAAGTTGGCCATAGTGGAAGGAATAAACTAAAGAAATTGCTGAAACTCAGGGCCCAAATAGTTAGAAGTAAAAAGGAGCGCTGGGCAGCCAAGTGGAGAGCAGGAGCTGAGGAGAGGAGAGCAGAACAGAGGTGAGGAGAGGTGAGAAGAGGAGAGCAGAGGAGAGGAGAGGTGAGAAGAGGAGACGAGAGGTGAGGAGAGATGAGAAGAGGAGACGAGAGGTTAGGAGAGGAGAGGAGAGGAGAGGAGAGGAGAGGAGAGGAGAGGAGATGAGATGAGATGAGATGAGGAGAGGAGAGGAGAGGAGGAGAGGCGAGGAGCCAACGGGAAGAAAAAACCCCACATCGCTATAAAAGTGAACTTGAGCTCCTCATGCAGCGATGCAGCATGGGGCTTTACGGGCTGACTGCATTTCACGGCGGCCGGTAACCAACCCACAGCAAACATCACGGGCCGTATGGAAGGCAGAGCTGCGATTGGAGGACACGGCGGGCAGGATTCCTGTTCTGGGATGGCGATCTCCCGAGAGAGCAGAAGGTCACGGGGTCGGTCTTCATTAAGGCCGTCTCTGCTGCGCTGACTCCTCAAACAGGTGAAGCTGAGCTCTGACCCTCTGATGTCAGACGGCACCGTGTCCTCAACATGCTAATCCAACGTTTACAAGTCCCGTCGCCGGCTGGCTCAAATTCATATTCTCATCGGATGTGAATATCTTCTCGCTTTCACCGGGTCAACTTCTTCCCCCCCACAGACCCGGCGCCGATCAGATGGCGTGTCAGCTCTGCTCGCGCAGACGGCGTTTAAGATCGACGCGCCGTTCAGAATCAGCATCGTTTATTTGCCGAGTACGTTGCGCGTAACAGTAATTTGACTCGGTGAAAGTAAACTGTAAAATGGCACAAAACAAACCACCACGTTGCCGAGGAGGAATTGTGATTATCTGTAAACTCATATCTCATATTCATGGCCCACTTTATTACCTTTACACAAGCCCCATGCATTATCAGGAGACGGAGGTTCAGTATTCTGGAAAACGGTCGTGTTTGCAAAGCGAGCACAACGTTCGCCGCATTACAGATGTAGCGTTAAAGCGCTTTGAGCAGTCAGAAGACGAGAGGCGCTGTACGACTGCAAGTCCATTTACCATATTTATAAGCATATTAGTGCCAGCAGGTCTGTTTAAAATAGTGCAGGGAAGAATGGGAAGTAAAAGAAACCGCCAGCCGGCTGCATGAAGAGCTGCAGAAGCCTCTGTACGTGGTTTGTGTGAAGCGGGGCCTCCTCCAAAAAGACCAGGCAGCAAGCAGAGCTTGACTGGTTGCAGGCGGGCAAACCACCACGAGACTGTGGCCGAACTGAAGATGGGTCAGCGTGTTAGTTTCTGAGAGCCACACATGTCTGGAAGAAAAGTTAGTGCAAGTCCATCTAGGAGAAAACTTTGAAGAGCTTGTGTTGAAAGAAGCAAAAGGGGATCACCAAAGATATTAGGAAGCATCCTCTGGGCAGCATAGACCTCCGTATTAAATGTCCTGCCGATCCATCAATCAGCCGTCCAGTTCAGCCTGGGACCAACGCGGGGGAGCTGCGTCTCCTTTTATAATATACTGCTGGACTATATATTAGGGATGCACCGATCTGATCGGCGCCGATCCATATCGGCCGATCAGATGACGTCACATCTACGAGAACTATCAGAGGTTTCAATCGCCGCGCGCCGCAACGGAGACGATGCGCCCGCCGAGTGCCGCAGAGTGAGAGGTCCACGAGGGGATCCTCACGCAGCGAGAGGCGCCCCGTCCCCCGAGTTCAATCTCTGGGTCAACTCACCGACACTCACATGTCTGTGCCTACAGACTGATGTTCACATGTCTGAGCCTATAGACTGATGTTCACATGTCTGAGCCTACAGACTGATGTTCACATGTCTGAGCCTACAGACTGATGCTCACATGTCTGAGCCTACAGACTGATGCTCACATGTCTGAGCCTATAGACTGATGTTCACATGTCTGAGCCTACAGACTGATGTTCACATGTCTGAGCCTACAGACTGATGTTCACATGTCTGAGCCTACAGACTGATGCTCACATGTCTGAGCCTATAGACTGATGTTCACATGTCTGAGCCTACAGACTGATGCTCACATGTCTGAGCCTATAGACTGATGCTCACGGTACACGCATTCCATCGGGAGTCAGACTTTTGTACGTTAAAAAAAGTCCTGTATATAGATTTCCCCAAGAGTTCCAGGAAATGAATAACGCAGATGTGTTCCATACATATCTGAAATCCACTACAATACCAATCAAACAATTTTAATGTATCAATTAGTCCTAAATGTTTAAAGAAATCAGTAATTTCTTTAATGTTTGAGGTGTTTTATATATGTATTTCCTCATAGTCCTCGGCAATAATGCGACACAATAAATAGAATGCTTTAATCGACACCGTGATCGGTATTTTCTGATCGGCAGATACTGATTTCAGTGATCGGTATTATCGGTGATCGGCAGATACTATTTCAGTGATCGGCACCAAAAAACCCGATCGGTGCATCTCTACTATATATGTGTGTGTGTGTGTATATATATATATATATATATATATATATATATATATATATATGATATATGTTATATCTATATTGTATATTTATGTTATATCTATATTGTATATTTACATTATATGGTATTTATACATCACATTATACAGAATATTATTAGATGATATTTATACTGTATATACTGTATGCAAATATATATTAAAAGACTGAATTGTATGAATACGATGTCCTTATTATGTCAGTGTTGGAATAAATGTTAAATATTTAACTACAAAATAGAAATGCGTCTGATACTTTTTTTAGCATTTAATAATGCTGGGATGTTTGCTGAAATTGATTGGATGGCTCTAGAAAAAAAAAAAAGGTACCCCAGCCACCACTGCAATGCGCTTTATGATAGGTTGTCACGAATGCCGTTGTGCACCACGCTGTCACTCCCCAGGTCTGAATGATTTCAATTAACAGAAAGGGCGTTGGGAGGACATAAAAATAGAAAAACAATGGACTGATGGTGATAAATTATTTAGCTCAGCTCAAATGACACCGCAATCGGGCATAATCAGATCCCCTCAAATCAAATGAGGAGGCATTACCATGACGATTTATTGCCAGTGATATTAAATGAGGAATCGACTGCAGAGGCCTGGTTGAAGAAGTGTGTATGGGAGTGTCTCCTGTGGGGAGGGGACACTTCCTTTGGTTTGCTGCTGCTCGTCTAGAAGGTCAGAGGATATCACACCCACCTGGGGTCCACAAAGACAACCGGACAATAGAAAGAAGAAAGGGAGAAGGAAGAAAGGAAAAGGGAGAAGGGAAAAGGAAGAAGGGAAAAGGAAGAAGGGGAGAAGGAATATATGGGAGAAGGAACAAGGGGAGAAGGAAAATAGGGGATAAGGAATACTGAAGAAGGGCAGAAGGAAGAAGGGGAGAAGGAAGGAAGGGGGAAAATAAGAAGGGGAGGAGAAAGATATGGGAGAAAGGGAGAAGGAAGAGAGAAGGAAGAAGGGGATAAGGGAGATAGGGGAGAAGGAAGGTAGGAGAGAAGGAAGATAAGGGAGAAGGAAGAGAGAAGGAAGAAGGGGAGAAGGGAAGTAGGGGAGAAAGAAGATAAGGGAGAAGGAAGAAGGGGAAAAGGGAGGTAGGGGAGAAGGAAGAGAGAAGGAATAAGGGGAGAAGGGAGGTAGGAGAGAAGGAAGATAAGGGAGAAGGAAGAAGGGGAGAAAGAAGATAAGGGAGAAGGAAGAGAAGGAAGAAGGGGAAAAAGGAGGTAGGGGAGAAGGAAGAGAGAAGGAATAAGGGGAGAAGGGAGGTAGGGGAGAAGGAAGATAAGGGAGAAGGAAAAGATAAGGAAGAAGGGGAAAAGGGAGGTAGGGGAGAAGGAAGAGAGAAGGAATAAGGGGAGAAGGGAGGTAGGGGAGAAGGAAGATAAGGGAGAAGGAAGATAGGGGAGAAGGAAGATAAGGGAGAAGGAAGAAGGGGAGAAGGAAGATAAGGGAGAAGGAAGATAAGGGAGAAGGAAGAAGGGGAGAAGGAAGATAGGGGAGAAGGAAGATAAGGGAGGAGGAAGAGAGAAGGAATAAGGGGAGAAGGGAGGTAGGGGAGAAGGAAGATAAGGAGCCCTTTCTAGTCTATCTTCTTCCAATCTACCTTCTCCCCTGAGAATGGTACAAGGGGAGAAGGGAGCTAGTAGAGAAGCAAGAAGGGGAGAAGGAAGAAGGGGAGAAGGACGCCTAAGGGCACAATCACACCAGACGCGCCTACGGCAGCGGTTCCCAAACTCAAGAATGCCGCGGCCCAATTTGAGATCTGAAAATCTTCCGCGGCCCACCACGTCGACGGGGGGTTGTCTCGGAGACCAGCGGCTCCCCAGCGCGTGTCATCACAGGGCGACCAACACAACAATAATAACACGTGACTTCCGCCTCTCCCTTCAAGCTCCAGAGATTTCCCGCTATTGATGAGATACAAGACACGTCACGGATCAAAAATAGATCCGATAAAAGAATAACACGTAATTTAAATCATAAATATGTTTATATTAATTTCAAATTTTTCAAAATTTAAAATTAAAACATTTTATTTATTTATTGTAAATGACCTCTCGCGGCCCACCTGCAGTACCTTCGCGGCCCACCAGTGGGAATCGCTGCCCTACGGTATGCCATGCGGCGCGGTTTTCTTGTGATTTTCAGGCGCGGTTAAAAGTAAGAAAATCCTCAACTATTAAGCGCGAGGCGCACCGCTCATCAATGTCACACTCGACCAATGCAGCCAATCAAATCAAGCAGGAGGCGGGCTTTTCTTCATATTTTGACGAAGAGCTTTATAATCCTAAATCTAAACACGACTCAAACTGACTCCTGCTCGGAGACACAATTCACGGAATAGATGGTGGTATTCGCCATACTCTTTCCTTTCTTTTAAAAAAAATATCTTGAACCCAAAATGAACGGTTGGTTGCGCAGGCAGGTCCTCTCCACATGCGCACCACACGTTTTGTCCGGCTCGTTTTTGCCTGGGCGTTTTTGGTGCGGCTGCGTTTTTTAGAGCCGCGTCCGGTGTGATTGCGCCCTAAGGACGCTCCCGTATAGCCGATGAGCCTCTTCTCAGCCGTTTAGAGTGCCTACTTGTTTTTATAAAAATAACCATATGCACCGACAACATATTCCAAGAGGGAGTAACGCGAAATTCTGCATAGTCGGTTTTCGACCCTTATTCGTGGGTGTGACTTTTTAGCCGCGCCATCACCCCGCATCGATGCAACCGATGTGTTAATGAGTGAAGAGCGTCTCCAAGCTCTTCACACATCCAACCCTTGAACTTTGATATCAAAGTGCATCATATTGATGCATTTAGCTGGAAAATGTTCTTTTCTAATTGCATGATGTTTCCAAATGAATAATTCTGTCAAATCATCCCGATAGTGTCCAAGACCATCTCGATGACCCACCTAGAGATATCTTAGATGTGAAGTGAGTAACATTATCGGAAATAACTTTATTGATTGAATTTGCGCGCACGCATGCACACCAAATGTGCATGCTTTACATCTTTCATCTCTCTCACACACACACACACACACACACACAATCTCTCTCTCACACACACACACACACACACACACACACACACAGGCAGACACACTAAGTGTCGTTGTGAGTTTAAAAGGGGTGTGGCTTCTAGAACGCGTTGCCTATCGGAGGTTCAGCGTGCCCTTTCCTTCGGGGACTAAACACAACAAAGCTCCACGAACAAACGAACGCCCACACGTCCTCTCGCAAGACCCGAAGCCTCGGGGTGAATCAGACTTTAAAAAAGACTTCCTCACACCAGCTTTGGGAGACAATGCTACTTCAATCAAGCCCCGGCATTTTGGATTACAGTGTGTGTGTGTGTGTGTGTGTGTGTGTGTGTGTGGGTGGGTGGGTGGGTGGGTGGGGGGGGGGGCTGTATTCGTAACAGTGGTTAATTTTGCTTTGATGCCTCTGTAGTTGGTCTACAGACGACGGGAGTGTCTTCCTCGAGCAACTGCTGGATTCTTGAGACGGCGTCGCTAGGAGACGTCAACGCGCAGAACCGGCATCGTACGTCATGTGAGCTCGTGGCTCGGAAGAGAACTCCACATAACACTCCCCGAGACGGCTCGACAGGACTTCAGAGTTCTAAGCGACGCTCCTCCGGGTAACATTAGCCGCTGATCGACTGGCGTGCTACCAGATAACTTTTGATGTTTGGGTTGTCAACAACAACAACAACAGAGCATCCCGCTCGCCTTCTCCTCCGAGGGTGCTGCTGAAGACGACTCCGTTCAAGAGAACGTCTGTCTCGGGCCCGATTCCAATCCGACGTCTCTCAAAGTGTAGCGCGCACAAACTTTTTCCCCCAGTGCTGAAAGACCCGGAGACGCCGCCGACTGGTTTAGTGCGGCCACATCGGATCCATCAGTTCGGTTCTCTGTGCACCGACGATAGTAATTGCTGAGATCTGGGAACCCCGGGACGTCTCTGCAACCACGTCCAACGGGGGGGGGGAGACGCATCAGCTGTCGGACAATCAATGTTTACAGTGGGTGATGACGACATGCAGAAGACTGAGAACTAAAGGGAAGAAGTCTTCCGTCTCCAAGTGAGGATGAACTAGAGCACGGGTCAGGAGCCTTTTGGACTGGGAGAGCCATAAAAGACAAATATTTCTAGATATATTCCATTGAGAGCCGTACAGTATTTTTAACGTATAATTTTAATGCGACTTCTGGTGCTGCATGGTGGGGGGGGGGGGGGGGGGGGGGGCAGGTGACTTTCTTTGCTCCGTCCCGATGCGCGTGCACACGCCGGCATCGGAAAAAGCAGAGGAGTGTTAACGCGACACACAGAGACAGAAGTGACATGCTGTTGGTTAGATATGATCAACAACAGATGTTTAGTTTAATAAAAGAACAAAGACGTGCTCTTTAAGAAAAGGGACCGTACATTACTTCTGCTGTAATCTAGCGCGATAGAGAATATTTTTTTTTAAACTCAAAATTGTCTGGGAGCCATATGCCGTCACCAAAAGAGCCATAGGTTCCCGACCCCTGAACTAAAGGAAAACTCAAGAGAACACGCCGTTCACGCGACGGCGTGTACATAAGGGCGTTTGCTTCGACACATGACAGTGTTCACGTGACGCGGGACACTGTATACGTGACACGTGATGTCGTTTAAAAAAATGCATTGGTTTGCATGTTAAAGTCGTCACTGGGTTAAGCGGCCGGCTCGGCTGCCTCTCTCTGTATCTGCATTCTCAACTTTACATGCACGGTTTATTTCTCACGCATACAAGCAGTCAGATCAATCTGAACTCTTTTTATCTTTTTAACAGCGGCGGTGCGCCACAAGTCAGGAGAAGTGCAGGAGCGTATCAGAGGGGATCAGCACGAACAACTAAAAAACAAAAGAAGTGACCTCATCAGTCACTTGTAGATCTCGGCGTCACCGTCAGAATAGGGAAAGTTCAGAGTCGTGATCACAAGTTCACCGACGTTCAAGTTCAACCCTGTGAGCATATGGCTGCTGCCGACATCCACGGAGCAAGGTGAAAACCACCGCGCTCGGGTTTTAAAACGCGCCCTTCAGCGCCACGGAAGCTGACACTGCAGTAGCCGCAGCCCGGCTCGCAGACCGGAGCCGCTCGAAGGGAAATGACAGCCATGTAGAAAGGTTAGGATAATGACACGCAAAGGTTACGGCAATGATATCAAAGCGCGATGCGGCAGCCGCTGGGTCGTTGCAGTGATTATGGGGGTGTGTCTGTCCGACCGAGCCGAGGTAGGTCTCACACACACACACGCACACGCACACGCACACGCACACGCACACACACACACACACACGTCTATGCTGGCTGACGGCCCAGACGGCGTCACACTGTGGGAGGGAAGAGAGGTTTGTGTCTCCGGTGGATAGTGCAGAGGGGAGGGGGAAGGGAGGAAGAGATGAAGGAGAGGGAGGAAACAGGGGTGGGGGGCTGGATGGAGAGATGAGTGGGGACTGCTAATGAGAGAGACAGATGAGGCCAGCCCAGGGGTGGTGCTGAGCCAGATACCGGACCACTCTGCTGACCGCACAGAGGTCAAGGCAAAGGGGGAGCAGTAGCGGGGAGGCCAGCACAGCCGAGCAGACTGCAATCCTTTAAGCATCCGACCTCGAAAAACCAACGGCTTCGAAAATAGACACATAGAAGAGTTCTGAGAACCGTTGCTTTATTTAGTACATTAAACAGACTGAAAGATCTGAAAATCAGTTTCAACTAGTCCAACCAGTCGGTGTAAAAAGTGGGCCAGGATTAAAATACGGTCACATTTTGCAAATGCATTATCAAATGCCCCAAAAAAACATGAACAAAAAAAACCCCAGTGCTAAATGTCACTGTGTAGGATATGCGTGACACGGGATGGAGACGGGATGAGGCCGAACAAGGATGGGAGGTCGGTGAGAGTCGTAATGTGAATGTTTCTGGAGACATGCCCGATAAACCTCCTGATGCTGCGAGAGGAAAGACCCCAAACCGAGTCGCTGCAGAACAAAGCCACCGTACACACACACACACACACACACACACACACACACACACACACACACACACACACACACACACACACACACACCGGGGTCAAGATCCAAAAGTTACCGCTCATCATTTGCTAAATAAGAAATAATTATGGAGACGACCTGCCAATCTGGCCAGTGGATGAAAACTAATTCCTCTAAGGTTTCTTTTTTTTTTCCAACTCACTGCAACCCTTTAGCAAGTGCGTGAACGAGAGAGACCGTTTTTAGGGCTATTCGCCATTGTTCAGCCTCACGACCCCGGCCGACCTCCAGTCTCATGCTGCCCCCCGGCCGATTCATGAGGAGACGCCCCTGAAGTTAGCCACAACTTCTGCTCAGGAATGCTGGGATTTGTGAGCTCGTGATTAGCAAAAGCGATTCACAGGCTAATTGAGAGTTTAAAAGCTACTCCTCACTAATACTCCTCGCCACAGTCTACACAGCCATGGTATGTTTGTTAAATATGAGGGGGGAGGGGGAGGGCTCCAGCTCAGCCAATAGCTAAATTAAATTGCCATACAGCCGTTTCAACCAGTAGATGGCAGACGCAATGCATGCTTCTAATGCCCAGTTTAGACTTGGACCTGAATCCATCAACACTACTACTGAAAATAAATGAAGTTACTCTCGATTTAAAATACAAGTCTCTGCATAATCTGTGCATGCATGCATGTATGTATGTATGTATGTATGTATGTATGTATGTATGGACAGAGGGAGTGTGTGGTGGCAATGGGCTCAGTCACACTCCGGCTCTGCAGCATGACTCATTCTGCCAGCTCATAGCAGAGTTCTACCACACACACACACACGCACGCGCACGCGCACGCGCACACGCACACGCACACGCACACGCACACGCACACAGCAGAATAAAGCTCTATGAACGGACTATACCTTCCCCCGAGCAAAGGGCCGCACACAGAGGATGATAACAGCTGACGAGCTGACAACATAAAGTAGGTTTAACAGATGCACGTGCACATACATGTGCAGTGACCGACACCCTGGAAGGACGACACACTCATGCTCACGCTTATCAATCAAAGGATCGATCAGTCATCTCGACAACATCCAGTTGCAACAGGTGACACTTTTGGTGGCCACGTGCTTAATGACACGCCCACTTCTCTGCATATGTACGTTCTGCTTGTGCACTTCCTCACTTCCTCACTTCCTCCCCAGCTCACCCGAGACTCATTTGATCGTAGAAGTTGGGATGCGTCATGAGTGAATCGGATGAATTCAAGTGGATGTGGTTGCAGATTGAGAGGGCAGATGGTGTACGATTCACTTCCTCAGCGGCAGTGACTCAGCCAATGATTATTATGTAAGCGAAGCGGTCACATTGGGGCTCTGATCCAGTCAAGTGTCGGGAGGCACCGGGGCCCCGATAATGTGCTCATGTACTGCTATACAATAGACGCTAGAGATGGGAAACGGACTTGTGTGCCGTTTTTTTTCTAGTCATTCGACAACTTAAGATAATTTCCCGTGACATGTCATCATTCATACGCTGATGCTACCACGCAAGGTGCCGCCCGCCCGGCCTTCTAATCATTCAAACACAGCGGCCACGGCCTCCCGACGTGTAAACATTGGTTCGGTGTCTTGCCCAAGGACACGTCAACACCTAGTAGCGTACAAGTGCTAGATCTTCCAGTTGAAGGACGACCCGCTGCACCACCGAGCCACAGGCGGTGGGCCTCGACTCTTAGGTTCTTTTAATTAATTTTTTTTTCATCTGTGTAAGTGATAGTATGAATCCGGATACACGATAAATGATTAACATGCCAAAAACAAACAACGCTCCGATTACATCAGGAAAACATCAGGATGCACCAGCATCATGATGGATATTTTAACGGTGAGTGGAGATGTGGTCCTTCAGCTGGAGGCCCCGAGTTCAAGTCCCGATCACGAGCCTCATTGAAGTTCTGCTGAACAAGACCCGACTCTGACCCTCTGATCACAAATATGACTTTACAGGGTTTCCTCGCTTTGAAAGAAAAGGAGTCTTTGGTGACGCCTGATGGCCTCATGTGCTAATTTGTAATAAGAGGCGTGACGGGGAATTCATCACGGTGGCTAATTATTCATCAAGGCACATTCCTGAGCCTTTCCAACACATTTGTAATGCTATTAAGAAGGAAACATGAAAATAAAACTTCAGTCCTGTGTTTCTACATGACATGTTGTACGTTTAGCACCAATAGCTACTTTTAACTTGGATACAAGCGAGAAACACAAACAGCCAAGCTGTAGACCTGTACATCTATAGACCTATAGACCTGTAGACCTGTAGACTTATACACCTATAGACGTATACACATGCAGACCTATATACAGGGGTGCACATAACTGGTACGCAGGTACGCATGCGCGAACATAATGGACAATGCGTAATGCCACTTGTGTTCCTCCGCGCCTTCGTGTACCTGACCGATCTGATGTTGATTGTCTCTACAGCAGCATGTCATTAAAGCATGTCATACTCACCTGAGTAACTCACTGAAAAAGTTATGTGCACCCCTGCCTATATACCTGTAGACTTATATACATGTAGACCTTTAGACCTATAGACCTGTAGACTTATAGACCTTTAGACGTGTAGACCTTTAGACCTGTAAATCTATAGACCTGTAGACCTATAGACCTATAGACCTATAGACTTGTAGACCTATACACATATATACATGTAGACTGTAGACCTATAGACCTGTAGACCTATAGACCTATAGACCTATAGACCTATAGACCTATAGACCTATAGACCTATAGACCTATAGACCTATAGACCTGTAGACCTGTAGACCTGTAGACCTGTAGACCTATAGACCTATAGACCTATAGACCTATAGACCTGTAGACCTGTAGACCTATAGACCTGTAGACCTATAGACCTATAGACCTATAGACCTGTAGACCTATAGACCTATAGACCTGTAGACCTGTAGACCTATAGACCTGTAGACTTATAGACCTTTAGACGTGTAGACCTTTAGACCTGTAAATCTATAGACCTGTAGACCTATAGACCTATAGACCTATAGACTTGTAGACCTATACACATATATACATGTAGACTGTAGACCTATAGACCTGTAGACCTATAGACCTATAGACCTATAGACCTATAGACCTGTAGACCTGTAGACCTATAGACCTATAGACCTATAGACCTATAGACCTGTAGACCTGTAGACCTATAGACCTATAGACCTATAGACCTATAGACCTATAGACCTGTAGACCTGTAGACCTATAGACCTGTGTTTTGAGATGAATACCACGGGCAGCATGCTAACAATGAGAAGTGGGCTGGCGGCAATGTCATCAGGTTCAGAAGCATTTGGTAATCGAGGTTGGCATCATATATAAATGCACGTTTTCACCTGGGGTTGGAGGAGGAACAACGGCTTGTTGTTGTTATTGCTGACAACCAGATTCCCCTTGAGCCCGACATGGACAAGCTCATCACATCACTAAACAAAGATCTGCACCCTACATGCATCCAAAAAAAAGTCACTAAAGGGTCACATTCAGATGAAAAGTATGGCTGCCCATGACAAAGGATGGCTTCTCTATCATTACGGTTGGAGTAATGACCCCTCACTTAAATGCACAATCACAAAACGGACAATCGAAAGGTGATCGAGAAATGAAATCGGACGTGTGTAGGGATCCGAAAACCGCGGTAGCCTCTTTCCGCATTGCGAAAGTCAAATGTGAGAGTGTGTGTGCGCCCGGGGGCCGGGTGAGGACCTCCTCTGCCTCCACAACTCTCACACACACAACGGCGCTTTCTCTTTCCGTCTCCACTCGTCATTCCTTGACATCCCTCCTGTAGGCCTGCGCTAGCTCTCTGGCTCACGGTCTCACTCCTCTTTCTTGCTCCCTCTTGCTCCAGGGAGCCACCCACAACAATTGGCAGACAGCGTATGATCCACACACACACACACACACACACACGCACACACACACGCACACACACACACACACACACACACACACACACCTGAAAGTACCAGCTTGTGTGTATGTATACACCAAGTCCAGAAGGCCCTTGAAATATGCACAGCAGTCCCATGAATAATACATCGACACAGCAGGAGCAGAGAACTTGTGAGCCGAGTGGATCCCCACTTTTCCATCACTCCTCCACTCCTCCACTCCTCCACTCCTCCACTCCTCCACTCCTCCACTCCTCCACTCCTCCACTCCTCCACTCCTCCCGTCTGCCTCCTCCCTCCATCACACCATCTCCTGTGCATATGTATTAAATAACCTCTGTCTCTCAGGGGCATTTGTGAGTCAGAAGTGAAGATGGACGGGAGACAGAAAAAAGGGAACGAGGCGGGACAGTGTGGTCGTCGCGGAGAACGAGACATGAAGCTGGACAGAGGAATAGCAGAGGAACGTAACACGAGGAGAAAAGTAGACCAATGACTCCCCGACCACCCGGCGGTTTGAGTGACCGCACCGGCCGACTGACGGAAAGGTCACACACGCTCCCCGAAACCACAGGGCGCTAAACTGCCGGAACCCAGCGCTGGATTTTGTTGTTTGAAAAGTTCTCTGAAAGCAGCGGCTGCAATTAAACAACACTCTGCATTAGTAGAGCGCTTCTTTGAGTCACCTGCACAGCAGCCGCCCCGCACCGGACTCCTATTACGGCCTCCATGTGATGACTCAGCTTTCAGCGGGACCGTTTAGTGCCCTTAATCGTCCTCTGTGATGTCCACACATCGACAATAAACATATATTTGTATGCCGTCAAAGTGAAAATAAACAAAGTAAAAGTGGGCGTGCTGGTCGTACAGTAGCTCGGGGCTAAATAAGTCGAAAGTAACTGCAAACAACAACAAAGTGTCGCTCGATCCTGCTGTTGGAACAGCATCGCATTAGCGAGACGAAGGCTGCAAGGTGGGAAGAAATTTAGATCACGTTTTTTGTAGTATTAAATGTCTCATGCATACGATTTGCCTTGAACAGGCCAAGAAGCTGTTGACGAAACAATGTCCTCTCAAGGTCGAAGCACCGACTTGGACCACGTTACACTTCAATCATCAGGAGATGAAGAAAGTTCAGTTGTCATGGAGATGTAGAGGTTGAGCATACTGTACGTGACAACTGAGCAAAACTCTTCATACGCCAGGTAAAGCTGATAACGGTGCCCACTCCGGCAGTCTGGGAGTGTGAGCAACCGACCCCTCCGGTGAAGGACGCTCTGGGCCTCAGAAGGGAACGTGAATGAATTACCGGCAGTACAAACTTACGATGAGACGTTTGAGGCCTGTGGAGGACTGCTCCACAGAGTTGGCTGTGAGGACCTGGCGCTTCATCGCCGCCGGTTCTCCCAGGAAACGAAGCATCAGGTCTTTTACGGCGTCGCCCTGCAGCCAAAACACACACACACACACACACATATATTTAATAACATGCAAAAAAACTACAACAAAAACACGTTGTGTGTTGCATCCAGTTAAAGGCGTTTTTTCTAACTAGTCAAAAACGGTTTTATTTTCATATTCCTGCATACTGGGCTCCCCAAAAAGTCTTGAAATTGCATTTAATCTGACTAGAAAGCTGAGACCATTTCTTTAACTTGAGGTCACTGTATAACATGACCTGTTGTGACCTCCCAGCCTCATGAAACTTTAAAACCACAAGCTCGAGGCCGAGGACATACAGAGGAGGACTGCTTCCCCTGGTGTATCGAATAATAATGAGGTTTCCAGAAGTACTCGCCATCCAGACGCTGAATAATGCAATCCACGCAATAATCTCCAAATCTTAAATGTTTTAGAAAACATTGACCCTAAGCAAAGACAACCATTTTTTCCCCCTATGTCATTCAACAAGGTCTTCTTGGTGTCTTAATGTGATCATCTCTAAACAATTGTAAATGAGGTCAAAAATATGTAAGTTTAGCAGAAAATCTGTGAAACTAATTGGATTAATTGATACAAAACTATTGCAATAACTTATATAAAACATAAGGAAGCATGGAAACAGCCACCATTTACATTTACACTTTCACAATGACTTTTTAATGAATTAAATTTACCAGTTAAACAAAATTCAGCCCAAACAGGAACTGAACAAATAGACTTCAGAGCGCTACCTTTAATGCAGCAAAAATGCAAAAATCATCCGGCTTTGTATTCATTTATTCAAGCAGCCATTCAAACACACTGAGGGGCATAATGAGCACAATCTAAGCTGGGAGGTGGACGTAAAACACAAGATGCAATTGAATAGATAAGTGAATGGATGTCTCATCAGCGTTGTTATGACGGATAAATGTTGCTGTTGAAGGAGCTCTGAGGGTGTTCATGAGACACACGAGCCAAGGAAGGGGTTGCCCGTCTACCTAATAAATGTCTTCACACAATAGATTCTAGTTTTTTTATTTTATTTGGTGCATCACTGTCTTTAATATGCAGAAAATAGAACACAGAAATGGCTTTGTAAGCTTTTCCATCATTGGTATGAAGGTTGTTATTGAGTCCTAACTGCTATCAGAGGGAACGTGTCCGTGCTGACCGTCTCTAATATATCACTAGAGCTGAAACTATTTATGGATTAATGGACTCGGTATGGTGAAGTGACCTTTCACAAAAATAAATTACTCCCATGGCGTTCTCAAGGCATATGTTTTATGATAAGCATGTTACAGTGTTTGTCCTACCTGAAGGTTGTCAAACTTGAGTCCGGGCATGGTGACTGGGTTGGTCTCTAGAAAGGATGGGCTGTACTGCTGGGTGGCCACAGAGATCAACACCTTCCTCGTCTCCTCAGATGGCATCCAGGCGTCATGGCGCCTGTCCACCTCGCTCAGGCTCAGCGCCTTCGCAAACGGGTCATCGCTGCCCAAGAACACGGCCTGCAGCTGGTTGAAGGGCTGCGGCTGAGAGGATGGGGGGGCGGCGGCTCGAGTTGGAGCTGCTGGGGCTGCTGGGGCTGCTGCTTCGGGCGGAGAGAGTTGGGCCTTGGGGGTAGATTCTGTCAGGGCGGGGCAAAACACTGAACTCGGGGTGGGGGCACCAGAGTCCAGAGGTCCTCCAGGGGTGGAGATGGATGAGGAGGTGGAAGAGAGCTGCCGCTCCGGGGTGTGGGCTATGGTTGCTGGGCTGGCACCGAGAGGGATCTCAGCATTGGGGTTTGAGACGGAGATGAAGGAGGAGGGCACCGTAAAGGAATCAAAGAAGTCGGAGGCTGGGTTGACCTGTCCATTGTCAGTGAAGAACTTACTGAGGCTGGGGCTGGGCTGACACACGAGGGGGGCCGTCAGCTTGCTGGGGGTCACCGCCTCACTGCCTCCTCCACCACCACCACCACCACCACCACTTCCCATGCTAAAGCTGGGGGACTTGATGAGGGTGGGCTGGAAGCCATCCGGCACAAGAGACTTTGGCGTGTTGCCGTGGCTGAATATGGTGCACACCGGCACGAGCCCGTCTTTTGGGCTCGTCCCTTTGGCTTCTTGTGCTGTTGGTTCCTCACTGTTAAAATCAAATGGGCTGTCTTCGTCACCTTGAGGTGAAACAACCGTGATGACTTGCTCATGTGTGTTTGCCTGCTCCTTTGTGGCCTCATCAGCTTTCCCCATAGAACCACCCGGCTCCTGTTCCTCCGGGGAAAATTTGATCTCGGTAGTATTCTGTCCGATTTCACTTTTTCCTTCCTCGTTGTTGTCCGATGCCTCCGTCGCACCCTCTTCCTCCTCGACTGCATCCAGAAAGGGAGCCACGTCATCTTCCTCGCTGTTATTAGGCGAGTCAGAAATCATGACGCTCTCCATCATCTGGTCGTTGAGCTTGTCCATCAGGCTCTCTGATGGTGTAGCACTGCTGTCCTCCTGGGGGGTTACAAACTCCCCACCCAGGTCGATGCTGTCTACCTGGGGGACACGCTCTCTGCAGGGTGCCTGGCTGCTCGTGGGCTCCGTGGGGTCTGGGGCTTCTGTGGCGACATCTTCCACTGTGATGTCCAACGTGACTGGCCGCTGAGCATCCCCACCGTCCATCGTGCTGCTCCTGACAAGTCAAAACACGAATACATGACATACATGGCTTGCTAACGTTAAGGCTACATTAGCCGGTCAGCTATTGCACGGTCACTTAGCCGAGCAGCTGGTTGAACAGGTAACATACATGCTTGACTAATAGCTGTCCACACTGTATAAAACACGAAACTTACCCCCGTTGTATAAATGTCACCAAGCAGAGAAAGACGACAAACTGCTAACCGAAACACAAACACGACAATGTTTCTTACCTTACTCGACTGACAGATAACACCCTAGTGCGCATGCGTAGCTCCAAAGGAAACCTACAACTACGGTAGTCCAGAGCGGACAAATGTCATGCCATCGTCTTATTTCCGTATTCTTGACTTACACTACGTAAGTGTTTAAGCGTAGACAACCTTACACGACGGTCGCTACGTATTTTAGTCATACGCTTCCTTTTCGTCCAGGTTTTAAATCGCGGAAGTGCAGATACTGTGTGTTGTGTTGGTTCTGAGCAATACGTAGTACAGTTACCGTATTGGTGTAGCCTCCTTATTACGAGACGACGTTTAAAAGACCAACACACAATATTAGAAAACTCTACCTCTGGCAGACTTAAACATGGAGGACGACGCTCCTGTCATTTACGGTCTTGAGTTCCAGGTAACGTTACTGTCCTAACTGTCATTACTATTCACCTGAGAGTGGAAGCTAGCTCTCTTCCATTCCACGTATTCTCAATTCCAGATCATTCTAAACGTTCTAATTCTGTTTCTGCTGCTCGTCATTTAAATGTGTTCACGTGAACTGACAGTCGCGTCGTGGTGCATCTACTTTGCAGGCTCGAGCACTCACTGCCCAGACAGCTGAAACTGATGCCATTCGTTTCCTTGTGGGCACACAGTCCCTGAAGTTTGACAACCAGGTAAGAAGAACCCGCTCACTGCACCGGTCTCAATCATAATCACCCTGCACTGTGAAGCCGGGTGGGAAGGAGGTTGCCTGTAACGGGAGGCGGTCAACAGGCACTACTCCTACTTATGAATTCATAGTGATCCACTTACTTTTGATGATAATGATATGGACACTTTCTTCTTTGGGGATACAATGCTACATTTGCTCTGCTAAGTAGCTAAAACAACTGACAACACTATGCAATATGGAAAATACAAAATATATACATGCAGGTTAAAGGTATAACATGCCTAATTGCTTAAGACATAATGTATGGACTGATGCAAAGATAATCCCCTCTCAGTCGTCACTTAGGATCCCACACAAAATGTGTGCCGATGTCTGTATATGTAGAGACCTTTTCCCTTTGACGGTGTTATTGTTTTTATTTTGCTGCGATCGGGACATTTCTGTGTGTCAGCAGAGAGCCTTTGGACCCCACATTGATGTGTACTCCCCCCCCCCCCACACACACACACACACACACACACACAATCACAGCAACAGGGTCTGCAGCCTGTTCTCATCAAATAGTCGCTCTACTTTCCTGCTGCTTAAAGAACGTATTATCCAGAAAGATAGATTGCGCAAGAGTTCACAATGGAGATGTTGTGGGTCAAGTACTTAGTTTCCTGCATTCTGTTGAATTATTGTGCGCACATTTATCGTGAAAATGTTTGTATTTATGTTAAGGTAAACACAAACCTCTGTCACACAGTACAAGGCTTCCCCAACATGTTTGTTTTGTTATACTAAATGTGTGATGATGAGTCCATTAATGCTCTGCGTACACCTTGTGTGAACAGTGAGTATAAACAATGTAACCACTGTTTACTACAAAATAGTTTTATACTACAAAATTGCATAAACTACATATAATTGCCGTAGTATAATAGATTTAGGTTCCAGTGTTGGCTGCTTAGGATTGTATCTGACTCGTGTGATCCAAACATTTCCAATAACTCCAGATAGTCATGAGGTATCGAAAAAAGAGGTCTTTATATAGTGTTTATATACCAAGATAATCTGCCTCACTCTCGATTGGTTGGCGTTTAGCCTTTCAAAACCTGTCATTTTCCCTGCAGAAAACCGCTCGCGTCTCCAATTTTCAGAACCCAATTTTAATTATCAGTTGAACATTTCAATGATGTGAATTTAGTTAATTATAAGATACTGTATACAAGATACATACTGGGCTGCTCACAGGGTTTCAATTTGATTTATATTGTTTCCATTTATTGCAAATGTAGATGAGAGTATCATCTTTTTATCTTCTGAAGAGCAGTCGGTAGATATATGATATTTAAATATCAGAAGCATAGTAAGCTTTCAGTTGTCAGAGAGCCTCTGTACAGGCCATACGATCTTGAGTAAATAGAAAAAAGGGTTTATGTGTCTATAACACATTTCAAATGGAAAGCTTTGTGTTTAATCGATTGCAGATTATTCCATTATTGTTCACAGTGTAGCATACAATGAAAGTAGCTTACGGTCCTTAAATAGGACGAAATGAATAACCTTCCCAGAGACGAGCTGACTTGTTTCTGAATGTTAAAAGCATGAACAAATAACCCCATGCATCACATTTCAGATTTACAATTCTAATCAGAGTCAAAGAGGTCTCTTCAGTTTTTGCAAGAGATCATGATATGGGCCGACATGATGACATGACGTTGGAGGGGCCGAAATTAAATCATAATGAAAAAAAAAAAAAAAGATTTTGAGGAAGTCTTTGCAAAGTCATAATAATTCTTGGAATTTATATAGCTTTTTTTCTAGACACTCAGATGCTTATAAACATAAACAGACTTTCATTACTATTTGCGTTGTTGGTTGTGTCCAAATCCACTTTTGCAAGTGAAAGTAAAAATCATCATGTTTTGCCATGAAATCCGAGACCTTAAAATCAAACAGTTGTGATTTAATTTGTGGTCACCTTTGACCTTAAGACGGTCAGAGAGTGAGAGAGAAGCTATGTTCATGCTATATTTAAGAGAGTGTTGCCATACGATGAGTCTTTGTCCTGTAGTGTAAATCATAAACGGACCCAAAGGTCAGGATTCTGTGAGCCCCCTTTTTGTTTTCCTGGTGTGTGCGAGCAGAAATATGGCGGACCGCTCTTTCTTTACTCAAGGATGCTTTTCATTATTCAAGGAATTCCTCCACTGTAGCTCATTAAATATTTGTTGCTATTTATATTATAAATATTTGCCGTTGCGTGCCGACTGGGTGTCGAAAGGGTTCCTTCGTCTTTTTGGTCATTTATTTTGCTCGTTAGAGCCTGATAAATTTTTTTTTCTCTGTTTTTCGTGTCTGGTATTTTTGTTGGTTTAATATGACTTTACCGTTACTGATTAATCAGTTTAGTGCAGAAATAATTCGATTTGGAGCAGTTATTAAACAGATTATTTTCAACCATTTTGATAAATCGATATTGAGATAGAAAAAAACAGAATCATTTCTGCTACCAGCCTCTTTAATTTGTACTATTTGCGTGGTTGGTAATCGAATATCTTACTTGGGATTTGTTGTTGTCTGCAGCGACAGAGCAAACAACTCATTTAAGAAAAAGTGAATCAACCGAATAATCAATAATCACAGTAATTGTTAGTTGCGGCTTTAAATTAATGCCTGTCAGAATTTCCCATGGCCCAAGTTGACATTATCATTTTGTTTATTTGGTCCAAACAACACAAACAAAAAGATATGGGACGTGTGACGGTAGGAACCAGAGAAAAGGACAAAACTGCTCTTATGGTCTGAATAAAAACTCCATCTGGGAACAGTGGCAAATGTTGTACTTGAGGAGTTAAAGGTTATATTCATTTTTTTTCTCTAAAAACGATGGATTGAAATACTGTAGTTATGGATGAATGTTCTGTCTTCCAGCTCCAACTACGGTTCAACAATTATCAAAATCCCTGTGAATTAATTTTCTGTCAACTGATCAATTAAAAAAAAATGTCAGCACGACTTTGGGAACTGCAGGTGTAGCTCATTATGTTGTCACACACACACACACACACACACACACACTGCAACTAAATAGCAGAACATTTATGTTGCGTGTGTGCGAGTGTGCGTGTGTGCATTTGTGCGCGTGCGTGCATCTTGCAGAGGTCATTACGGAGACAGATGACAGAAACAGTTGGCTCTAAACGGAGGAGAAATAATTAGCTCTCAGAGATAGAGAGAGAGAGACACGCATGCAAACACACACGCGCACGCATCCATGCATGCACTCATTCTCTCTCAGACACACACGCACGCACGCACGCACGCACGCACACACTCATACATATAAACACACATATTTTGGCCTTTTAATAAAGAAGCCTATTTTCCTGGCAGACCTCGTGTGTCTGGCAGCGAGCGCCGACTCGGCTCCCTCCAAGTCTTGTGTGGCGAGTCTAATGCAGCGCTGGTTGGGAACGGAGACAATGCATCCCATTCGATCTGTGTGGGATCTCTTACTTACTCCACTCCGTCGGCAGCTGAACGGACTCCTCACACTTCCCCTCCATTCTGGCACGGAGCTGAAACAGAGGCTGCTCGAGCTTCAGCATCACATTTTTCTTTTAAAGCCCCCACATTTCTTTTAAATACCCTAATTTGTATGTAACTTCCCCTAGACTGGCAAATGAATGAGACAGAAATCTTATTACTGGGGGAATATTGCCATCTCTGTTCATGCTGCTACGACAACTTCCACGTCCACTACTGCTTTGCTTTTCCCTTTAAAAAAAAATAAATATAGAATGAAAGTGTAAATGTTTTGCCACTGGCCTTGTTTTACTTTCATCGTTTTGACGGCCACCGTTTGGGATCCTCGATCATCAGCTCAACATTGATTCTGTAACTCCACATTTAACAGAAATGGGGTTCAAAATGTTCCCAAATTCAAAATGTTAAGCTTCTATGTTTAACTTTTTAACCAGATTTATTGCCGCTGAATCCGTTTGACCTCCTGGATAAATCCCTCAACCACACACTGTAGGGTCTTCCGTCTCTCGGAGCTGACGTTGCGTTTCTGTCTTCATCCCGTTGGTGCATGGGGAGCGTATATCTTCTCCCCTCCGGTCCCCCCAAAGTAGTCAAAAAAAGATTTATAACAGCAAAACAAAATCAAACATTTGAAAATGTCCATTAATGCACTCAGTACTTGGTTGGGAATCCTTTTGCACGGATTACTGCATCAATGTGGCGTGGCATGGAGGCATGCCTGTGGCATTGCTGAGGTGTTATGGATGCCCAGGATGCTTCAATAGCGGCCTTTAGCTCATTTGCATTGTTGGGTCTGGTGTCTTTCAGCTTCCTCTTCACAATACCCCACACATTCTCTCTGGGGTCAGGGGAACTGGCAGGCCAATGGAGGACAGTAATGCCATGGTCAGTACACCAGTTACTGGTGGTTCTGGCACTGTGGGCAGGTGCCAGATCATGCTGGAAAATGAAATCCTCATCTCCATAGAGCTTTTCAGCAGACGGAAGCATGTAGTGCTCTAAAATCTCTTGGTACACAGCTGCATTTACTCTGGACTTGATGAAACACAGTGGACCACCACCAGCAGCTGACATGGCTCCCCAAACCATCACTGACTGGGAACTTCACACTGGATTTCAAGCAACTTGGATTGTGCTCCTCTCCAGCCTTTCTCCAGACTCTGGCGCCTTGACTTCCAAATGAAATACAACACTTGCTTTCCTCTGAAAAGAGGACTTTGGACCACTCTGCAACTTATTTTCCCCTTGCAGGTGTTTCAAGATAATTAGACGATTCAAGTGATTAGTTGAATACCCTACTAGTACACTTTTTCATGATATTCTAAAATTTAGAGATAGGATATTTGAGTTTTCTTAAGCTGTAAGCCTTAATCAGCAATATTAAAAGAATAAACGGCTTGCAATATTTCAGTTGATTTGTAATGAATCCAGAATGCATGACAATTTAGTTTTTTTAATTGCATTACAGAAAATAAAGAACTTTATCACAATATTCTAATTTTCTGAGACAGTCCTGTGTGTGTGTATATATATATATATATTTTTTTTTTTTTTCTTTTTTAATTATTATATATATATATATATATATATATATATATATATATATATATATATATATATATATATATGTGTGTAGAATACTTATGACCATGGGATATTTCAAAAACAAAAGGCTATTAAACTATCACAATTATTAAAGGAAATTATTGGGGCATTTTTGCCCCTCTCCAAGTGATATCAGCGGTAAAATATATATTTCTTAGGGCAGTTTTGCCCTTTGCCCTGGTGTATTTCTGCTCTTAACGTTCCTCAACGATGAACACGCGGTACGCAGACCTGCAGCATGGCTGCCAGGGTGTAAAGCGTCGGGGGGGGGGGGGGGGGGATGGATTGCCGTTCCTCCATTACCCCCGAAGCTCATGACACGCTGTTTTACTCGCGTTATGTGCTTTGAAAACACCAATAAAACAAATGGTGAAATATATACGTAGACCTAACTCACTTGTGCTTGATCGTGTCAAAGAGCATTCAAAGCTGTACCATCTAGCGGGACTATTCTTCACCGTGAAGGTTACGCTTGGTGAGACGACCCCGCATTTGAATCGGTTGCAGCTCGCTCGTCTTTTCCACTCCTGCAGAAGTTCGCCGGCCAACACTCGGTTCGTCAGAGTTTCAACTCGCAAGCGTAAGAAATGTTTTTGGGTGTAGGCATCGCAGCCCTGATGGCTCTCTGCTGTATCCATAAGCCTGCTGGCCTCTCTCCACCTCCCATTAAGCGTAATGCGGGGTGGAAATGTCTCTCTTAACTCTCCGAGCACCTCTCAAATCCCTCCGAGACCAATAGCCGGAATGACAAATCGGAGGGCACGTCGTCGGCGTGGCATTTAAGGCCGCTAACGAGATGAAGCGCCCGAGCTTGGCACCTCTCACCTTGCTCGCTACTCCTCCGCCCCGCTTACTGTCATCCGTGGCGTCTAAAGAGCTTTAGCGGAGAGAGAGGCCCCTGAAGTGTGGGGGCCCACGCGCCCGCTCCGCTTTATCCCTCCGTCACCCCTCCTCTTTCCCAATCTCCCTGCCTCGATTCCTCCCACCATCGGCACATAATTAAAAGCGCCGGGCGGAGTGCCCGATTGGCTGAAGGCGATGAGTCACTCCCCGAAGCCTGGGAGGATGAGGGATAAATCACCTGGGGGGAGGAGGGCCGGAACTTCTCCCTCCCCTCACACCTGGGTTCATTCAGGGGGACCCTATTACGAGGCCCTCCAATTACCCTGTCCCGCCAGGCTGAATTTATTTGTGCCTGCTCCCCCCCCAAACACCATAAAATTATAACTTTGCGTAATAATTTCTTTGCTCGCCGCAGTCCCAACCCAAGGTTAATAGCCGCCGAGCTGACTTTGAGGAGGCTGAAGGATGCCGCCGCTGCGCTGCTCTCCTCCCTCCTCCTCCTCTCGCCGCCCCCTCCTTTCATCCTCTTTCTCAGCCTGTAAAAGTAGTACAGGGGAGGGGAGTGGAAGTGCCTGGCAGGAGTTATTGTCCAGTGCAACCCCATTAACGGTCCCCCAAGGTGCTGTAAGTGTCTCTCTTATGGGAGAAACTGCCATTAATTGTCTGATCAAACCTTGAGACCCTCACTGTTTTACGGCACTGGAGGCCCTGAACTGCATTCAGTTGAGGGCCCTCGTAGAATAGATTTCCATCTCATAAAAATAACTCAGTAAGGAGGAGTTTCTATTAACTTGTTATGGATAAAAGTTCAGCCTGTTTGTTGAACTTTATGTGCTGTGATGTCTGGACGGCTGATGTTTGCCCAGACCTCTGCCATCCGCACAGGTCAAGGGAACCTTGACCAGTGTTTCTGGGGCCTTACAGTCGTTCCGGTGTAACTGTTCACACGTTCTTGAATGCATCTTAGAAGTTAAAGGAGACTTACCCTGCTCATCTTCAGATTCATACATACGTTTGAATTTTCCTTCTATGATATAGTCCATTTATGCTTCAAGTCTGAAGACCTTCCCAGTCCGCTCTGATGAGGTTTGAGGATTCCTCGTGTTCCCGTTGCTTGAGCTTTCATTCCTCACATAAATAACTGGACAGATGGCTTTAAATCATCAACGGCAAATGTTTGATATCTTTTTTGATGTGAGCCCGGTGGAATTAGACAGCATTATTACATTTCCCAGCTTGAAACACAAATAAGTAAATCATGGACGATCAGGGACACCATGTTCTCCTCTCAAAGCAACTTCAAGGGCCCTTCTTGCCAAATGTTTGTGCAAGGTGTCACACTCTCTCATTGTTGGTTGTTACACCCACGGCACCTGCCACACAGTGACTAGACTTTTGGGATTTTCAGTAGATTGTTCTATCCTTTCTTCCCTTGAATAATCCATTAGGACTCCAAAATATAGGTGACCCCGACATAATCCGATCTGGTTGGTCCACTAATTGTAGCATCAGGGCGACTGTGTGTCAGTGGTTAGCAGTCCCGTCTTTCAATCAGGGGGTTGGCGGCTCAATCCCCGCCCTAGTTGATGTGTCCTTGAGCAAGACACTTAACCATGAATTGCTCCCAGAATGCAACATAATTGTAAGTCACGTTGGATAGAAGCGCCGGCTGAATGAAATATGAAAGCATCGGTGTGTGTTTGCTCTTTTTTATGAATTCATAGAAAATTGTTCCATTATAAAATACAAAATGATTGAGGGTCCCCAAACTTTTTCCTGTGAGGGCCACATAACTTTTCTCTTCTCTGATGGGGGCAGGGTCAGTCTGCAACAGAAAAAGTGACGATCGCATTGTTGATTATTGTTCTGACCATGAATCTAAATAATGATAATAAACGGTTTAAGAGCAAAAGGTCCTCCACTCTGACTAAGCCCCATAATAATAATAATAATAGTAATAACAAATATATAAGTCATTCATGAACCAAAATCCTTTTTTTCCTGCCTGAACAGTCCTCAAGGACTTTTCCTTGAATCTGGTCTGTCTCTGTTGTCACGATACAATCAATTGTAAAGTTACATAACTTTACAGACTGTAGAAAAAGTTCTGGCATCTTTTCTTTCTTTTAAGCCGAAGACGCTCTCAAAAGCTTCGCCACTTGACGCCACTCGCTGTGAGCGCTGCGCTGCACAGCGCAGTGCGTGCAGATAGCATTTAGTATCGATACTAAACATATGCTAAATCATCTGTTTTTTAATGTACGGGTACTTTGTTAGTATCGATATACTGTGCAGCGTGACAGCAGTAGATGTAGCGGGCTAACATTCAAGCTAACCTAAATCGCCAAACGCTGAAGACATCTTAACGCTGATTGGCCGAGGCTCGACACGTCCCATCAAAGATGTTCTATTGCGAAGAGCAACACTAATTAAACCTAAAATCAGACATTTAGCAGTATCTGATAGCCAGAATGGAAGGACGCTTTTTTTTTTGAAGCAGGCTAATGAAGTCAACTATTCGGCGTCCCCCCTACTGTGAACTGAGACATGCTTTCTGTATTGTTGCCGTCCGATTCGTAAGCAAATCAAAACATTAGAGTACGCTTGGCTATAGCTACATGATGATCTGCTGCCATCTGGATATTTACAAGAACATTTTAAATGAAGTAACCAATTAAGCACTTTTCCCTTTTAGCAGGGACTTTTCTTAAAAGAATAAAGTAACAAAAGATCTAAATCAATGGAATGAGTGTTATTGATTTCCTTTTTTTTCTTGCACCTTTTTTTTCCTCTGACTCATCCAACGTGTCACATGCGGAAAATGCCACGACTCCAACTGAAAAGTGTCTTAATAATCGCTTTAAAAGGCCAAATCCAGATGAAAAGGCTTCAGCCGCACGGCGCTGACGGGGGGTAAGAAAAAGAACCAAAGAGATCCGTGCCTTGAAATTAGGTTTACTGTCATATTAAAAAGAGGACCCTTTTTTCTTTTTTTCTATAAAGGGAAGGAATCAGAGGAGCGAGCGCAGCTTTGAACTCTGTGTGTGTGTGTGTTTTAACTTCATCCTCAACACATCTCTCCTCTCTCCCCCTGCTTTTCTTGCAGATCCACATCATTGACTTTGATGATGAGAATAACAACATTAATAAGAACGTCCTCCTGCACCAAGCTGGGGAGATATGGCACATTGGCGCCAGTCCCGCAGATAAGGCTGTGCTCAGCACCTGCTACGACAAAAGTGAGTCCCACTGTTTCCTTTCTCTGGCTTTGTGCATTGTCTCTCCCTCTCTTCTCTCTCTTTTGTTTTTCTCCCTCTTCCTTACCTAATTTTTGTCTCCTCCGATAGTAATAGTGACCTTGTGCGGTTAAGCTGAGAATCATAACGTGTAATCTGCCTTTCACGGGTCGATAGCTGACGGAGGCCGACGGTGTTCGGAGTCGTGTTCGGACGCTGATGTGATGGATACTAATGCGTGGCCGTGATGACCCGCATGAGGGACAAGGGCAGGCAATGTCAGGCGGGCTGTACATCTTTGAAGGCGACTTATACGCCATCTGTGCTTTGATGGGAGGCGGTCTTCTCGTTGCATAACTTCACCAGGACTGGGTCAGATTTAAACTGAACCTGCAGAGTGAGGCGTGAGAACATTTAGGTTGTTGAAACATGACCTCGTCACTTTGACATTTCACATCGCGGTTGGAAGAAGAAGAAGCGTCTCCAAGCACCAACGGCCGGATCAACAGTCTTATCCCGGCTGGTGCGGCGCTTTCAGATGTTCTCCGCATTCATGGTTAGGGGATTTTGAGCGTTAGCATTATGCTACGCTAGCTACTGAAGGGGGGGTAATAAAGAGAGTTGTTCCTTCATTTAATTGTCTTCGCTCTGGATCTCCAGGTGATGTGCTGGTCTCACTTTTACAGTGATCTGTAGACTTTAGCTTCTATCTTTTATCTTTTTAACCTGTCAGTTCGACTTCCTGGATGAATCCTTCAAACGCATACTGTGTCGACCCTTCAGTGTGTTTCTATATGAAATCCCTTTTTCACCTTTTTTACTAAGATATATATGTTCAGGAAGTGCAGTTAGTGGCAGCGCGGGCCCGATGGTAGCTCTGACAGCATGGCGAAGTAGAAAAGGGGAGGGCGGAGCTTAGAAAAGGGTCAATTAGGGCCAAAAGTTATATTTTTAACGACCAAGTGTCAGCTCCAATCAGAGTTTTAGACCTTGACATTGACTACATTTTTCTCCAGTGTGTGAGATTGCATATAGGAGCACCGCACTCCCCCCCCGCACACACACACACACACCCCTCACACACGCCGTCTCTCTGTCAGCCGAGCTCTACATGCTCGAGTTCACCGGGTGACAGCCACTCTGGACCGGGCTGAAGCTCAGAAGGCCCACCATGCACTGCTGCGCACACCACTCGCACACAAAAACAAAAAAACATATATACGTAGAAACACACACACCAGGTCTTATTCCATACCGCCTCCCACCGACACTCCGATACGTGAGCAAGCAAAGGCTTTTGTTCAAGATGATTGCTTGCCCACTTACTCCAAGTGCGCGGGTTGTCTGAAACCACTCAAGAGCCCGCTGCTTTTTAATTTGACAAATAGGCCCAACGCCAGTGTTTCATAGCCCAACGCCAGCCCACACACTGTCAATATCTACAGCAGGAAGAAATTAGGCTTTTTGCTCTCTCTCTTCCTTCTGTCTCTCTCTCTCTCTCGCTCTCTCTCTCTCTCTTCTTGTTTGTATTTGCATGATTTAGTTTTGTACGTTTTTCATGAACAGTATAACTGTAACCTGGTTGAAAAATAAAGACCCAAGACAATCTCTCTCTCTCTCTCTCTCTCTCGCTCTCTGATTGGTTATGCCCTCCAGCCTCAAACCTTTAGTCCAATTACTGTATCAATTCTACATCTACTCCACTGGTTCCAATTAGCAGCTCTGGCTGTGGTGTAGATGTGACAAAATAACTCATTTGTGATGTGGATTTTTTTGGGGAAAGTGTATCCAAATCACTGGGTTGGAGCCTGTCCACCACACACACACACACACACACACACACACACAAGCACACATATATACGCACACTGTACTCTAACAAACTGCGAATGCCTGTGTTGTGCCCCCAGCCAGTGACGGCAGAGTGGTGTACTGTGCGGCAGTGTGGCGGATGCCCTCCGATTGGGAGACGGGAAGCCGCGACTCGCCTGATGACTCCGCCCACAACCCCCAAACCCTGGAGCTGCTCTGTCACCTCGATGACAGCGCCCACAGCAACGCTGCCTGGTAGGTGTTACTGGGGGATCAGACATCCTCGCACTACAAGTGATGCAAGAGCAATTATTCCTTTTTATCCACAATTGTCTTCCGACAGGACGCCAGAATGCACTTTGATTTAAAGTTCATCTCTATTGAACGAGTCACGCGTCCACATTCAGGCAGCGGCCTTCGGCGAGACCCGGTCAGCTTAACTGCTGCCATGTTCTGTATTGAGTTTCAGGGGCTTGAGGACACGGGTACATGTGTTATCCACACAGTGCACCGTCAGAGTAAGAGCCTGAACACATTCAGTCTGATTGTGACCACCAAAAATGTAAATGGATTCAAGAGATTCTTGAAAATCCGACAGAGTATCCATCAAAGAGAGCTTTTCCTTACGAAGCCGACAGCACAAAGAGAAAATATACAATAAAAAATACAACCACAGTGAGATAATGAGTTAATTTGTCGAACTCTCATTCCTACAATGGTTGTGTCCATCCTGGAGAGGGATCCTCCTCTGAGTTGAGGTCAAAGGTCAGGGATGTTGCATGTGTACAGAATGTGAAGTTTGTAAGTTGTGATATTGGGCTGTATTCAGTGGAGATCCATTAGGGATCGGGTGGAATTAATGGTATAAATAGGAGGATCAATTACAGCGACTTCACTGTCCAGCATGCAACTCCATCCGGTGGTCTCCATGCCGGGGTTTGGAGGTGTGCTGGGTTCCTACATCCCATGGAGCCGGTGGGTCTAGTGCGGTGCGCCCGACCTCCTTCTGCTCAGCAGAGTTGTGAACAGCCTTGGCAGAGACAATGCTGTTTGCCTCGCCCGGCTCAACCAAAGAAACAAACAACCTCCAGGCAGTTTGTAGGCAGGATTTCTCTCATGTCACGAGATTAGGAGTCACGAAAACTAAATGGGAGTCGTTTAGCAAACAGCGAGCATTGAAAGCCCACTGGAGGACAGATGGACGCGGCGTAGCCCACGCTCGCCGCACCACTACGCCCCTCTCCTCGCTCTTTTATCTCGCCCTCTGTCCCTGCATCGCCATAGTGAGAGTTTTACATTTGGTTGGCGCCGACTATCGAGTGGCCCACGTCTCCGAGTCGTAGTCTCTGCCCCGATTCCTTTTGTCTGGCAGGCGGAGAGGAGTTGCCGCGCGCCACGCCGCGCCGCAACTCACGCCGAGGCGAGCGGGGCAAAGAAAATAAATCAATGGTCAGGGCTCTCTTTTGTTCCCGCTGCTCATCGGGCTGCTATAGTGATTGCTATCATCTTTAGAGGCGCCAATAACTTTGTGTGTGTGTGTGTGTGTGTGTGTGTGTGTGTGTGTGTGGGGGGGGGTCAAGCAAGGCTGCTGGTAAAGATTGATGGCTGTGGGCTACACCATATTAACACCCTGAGAGCTGTAACCCTCACAAGGGCGTGCGTGTGCGTGTGCGTGTGTGTGTGTGTGTGTGTGTGTGTTGCTCACTATTGGCTCCCCTAGATGGATGGCTTTGGTCCGCTGCCCACCTCCTACATTTCTATGACACACACACACAAGCATACACTTATCCCCACTCATTCTGATAATACTGGCAGTGTGTGTGTATGTCACTGACTGGAATGTGTGTGTGTGAGCAGACAAAGAGTAAAGAGATTGAAGTCTGTACTTTGGTGAGGTTGTTGTCTGTTTCATGTGCGTTTGTTCAACAACCCGTGTGTTTGCGTCTGCCGTAGCGTGTTTGCCCGCTCGTTACCTGCGGTGTGTGTGTGTGTGTGTGTGTGTGTGTGTGTGTGTGTGTGTGTGTGTGTGTTACCCAGTAGCCATGGCGTTCCTCCACTCCCGCCAACAATACACTTTCCCCTTCCTCCAAATCCCCTCATTGTTTGGGTGGGTAGACATTTGAGCCCCGGTACTGTTGTGAGGCGTGCTCTGAATGGAAGTATCTGCAAAATGCAACCAGAAAAAAATAAACAAAGCTAGGTGGAAATCTGTTCTTTTTGGTTTGCTTGTGTGTGCACCATATTTGGTTTTTTTCTTCTTCTTCTTTTTTCTTCTTCTCTCACTTTGTTTCGATTGTGTGGACAAATCGATTCCATTTGAGCCAATCAGGGCTGTAGGAGGCAACAAGGTTGATTTTCTAAATTGGAGTGTGTGTGGGTGTGGGTGTGTGTGTGTGTGTGTGTGTGTGTGGCTATCAGTGGATTACAGGGGCCTTTGCAATCCAGCTATTTCAACCACGTTCTAGATTAAACACACTGATGGTGTTGTTTTTCCATAAAGGCCCGCAGATACTGGTCAAAAAATAATTTGGGTGTGTGAGTTAAAATGATAATTCCAATTCATTGCCACCTTTGTATATGTCGTAGTATAATGTGCCATAAGGGACTTTAAACGCCTGCTTGAAACACAGTTATGTGAGGAATGAGCAACACAGAAGTCCTAAAAATATTCATATGTTCTTACAGGCAGCCCTTTTGTACAGAAAGAGGCTCCAGTAGATCCTTACAGGCAGGTTCCTATTGGCCGAGAGCAGCGTCTGCATGAGGTAAACTGGTGTAAGCTACTGGAAGGTATTTTATAAATTTTCCTTATAAGGAATGTGAGGGACCTCGGATGCGCAGTAATTATATAACAATGATTAGAATGTTCTGTATATTTCCATGTTTATTTATTCTTTGCTTTTTTCTCTCTTTTCTTTTCTACTTTAAACCTACTATTTTTCCACATTTCAATTGATTTTCTATAGCTCAATATCACAAATTAAAAGAGGACTTCAGTGGGCTTTACAATCTGTACACATACAACATCCGTGACCTTTGACCTCACATTGGATCAGGAGAAACTCCCAAGAAATAGAAAAAAATATTTCACAGGGAAAAAAATGAAGAACCCTTCAGGAGACAGAGGAGGATCCCTCTCCAGGATGGACAGAAGCAATATACAGGACTGGTACACAGATAGGATATTTGAGTTTTCTTAAGCTGTAAGCCTTAATCAGCAATATTAAAAGAATAAAAGGCTTGCAATATTTCAGATGATTTGTAATGAATCCAGAATGCATGACATTTTTGTTTTTTTAATTCCATTACAGAAAATAAAGAACTTTATCACAATATTCTAATTTTCTGAGACAGTCCTGTATGTCATGTGACCAGAAGGAAGCATTTGAGTTAAAGCACACTCAATGAATATGACATAGTGTAATATTTATCTTATTATTATTATTATCGTTAGGTTATGTTTTGATCGCTGTGTATTTATTTATTTTTATGTGGTTGAAATAGCTGGATTGCAAAGGCCCCTGTAATCCACTGATAGCCAGCCACCCCCCTCCATCCCAGCCACCCCCCTCCATCCCCGACACACACACACACACACATATATATATATATATATATATATATATATATATATATATATATATATATACACACACACAGTGTACCCCCTCCTGTCACACTCCACTTTAGAAAATCAACCTTGTTGCCTGCTAGAGCCCTGATTGTGTGTGTGTGTTATCCGCATAACTCAAAAAGTATTAAACCGAATCGCATGAAATTTGGTAGGATGATTGGTTATTATCCGGGGACCTTTTTATTAGATTTTGGGATCGATCGGGTCAAAGGACAAGTTCATGAAAAGCTACCAGAAAAGTGGCTGTGGCGAAGGTATGCGCTCTACCGAGTGCCCGTTCTAGTTATAGCTGTGTTATGCCTCTCTAGTGACTCAATGCAGAACAAACATACCTTCTGAACAAATAAACTAAAATCTCACTGACACACACACACAAACACACACTCCGTCACTCCGCCGCTAGTATCCCGGTATTCGTGCTAAAATCTCACTCAGAAGGAGGACAGGGCCACTCTGTTTGTGTTGGCTGTTGGCTTTGCGTAGTAAAGCGCTGGGATTAAACTCATATGGAGGCAAAGCACCGCAAAGAGGGGGAACAATCTGAGTGCCTCTTCCTCCCAGACATAGATATATGAGGCTGTAAAACCTCCACAGCTCTCCCCGACACTATTTACATACCATTCCAGTGTGCCAGCTCGTTGCAGAGCTCAAGGTCAAATGCACATAACTTGTATTCTTTAATAAGAGAGGAAAGTAATATGAGATACTTGCATACCTGCACTGCCTCTCCCTCTTCCCCTCTTCCTCTCTTCCTATCTTGCCCTCTCCCTTGTGTGAATTAATTGATACGATAGGGAAGCATGCAGGGTGTGAAGTGGTGAGTGTATTTTAATTGGTCCTACGGTGTGATGATTCATGTGTTGGTAACGTTTGTGCGCATGTCTTATAAGTGTGTGTGTGTGTGTGTGTGTGTGTGTGTGTGTGTGTGTGTGTGTGTGTGTGTGTGTGTGTGTGTGTGTGTGTGTGTGTGTGTGTGTGTGTGTGTGTGTGTGTGTGTGTGTGTGTGTGTGTGTGTGTGTGTGTGTGTGTGTGTGTGTGTGGATGTACTTGTATTAATCACATTGTAGGGACAGTAATCTGATGGGGACCAAAGTCTGGTGCTCACAAGTTTAAACAACTGGACTTAAGGGTTGGTTGTTTTTTGTAAAGGTAGGTAGGGTGAGGGGCGGAGAGGAGAGCGAGTCAACTTTTAAAGACAGGGTTGGATGTTGATTCCCGGCTCCTCCTCTCCGCATGTGGGAGTGTCCTTGAGCGAGACACCAATGTTGTTTCAGAGAGACTTTACATTAGCTCGCATTTCCAAATACTGAGGCTGCGTTAAACGCAGAAGTCGAATTTTGTATTTGATAATAACATAAATATAGTTAACTTTTTGGGGGGGAGTTACGCATTTAGAAATCTCGCAATCTGGTCTAGCTAGTGGACTTCATCTTCTGTGAGTTGGTCAATTGTCCGATTAGTAACTCTACAGTAGGTGGGGAAATGGAATTTCCCGATTGCAAGCGAATAAAAGTAGCCCGATTGCAAGCGAATAAAAAGGTAAATTAATGTCAGGTGTTTGCCGGTGGGTTCCCGACATTTCAGCCGAAGCTTTCCACATCTTTTCCTCTCTATTGGACACTTTGCACTCATGCTACCAGAACTAACTCAAACGAGAACGTGTCCAAACTAACGAAAACCAGAACGCTCCACATACCCAAATCTTGTCCCGTTCTGTACAGATTCGGAATCTGTTCATAGAAATTAGTCATAAAGGGTTTGAAGGCGTCAATCAACAACTGCCAACTCTGACTTTCATTACAGCGGACTGATTCAGTGGGTTTGGGGTTCTGGAGGTTTCCCTCCAGTCACACCCTCCCCGATGCTGCAGCAGCATCAAGTGGCCTTTCTCTGGCTTAATATCCAAGTCAGCTAAAACCATGTACTCTATGAAGTGGGCGTCGTCATCGTGACGTCACCCATTGGTTTGTGGATGGCTGTTTTAAAGCGTTCATCAATTTTGTCTAAAACATACTCTGCTTTATGGTCTGTTTGACTTTAAATTGACCATCATTTAATAAACACACATCATGTTGTATTGAAGAATAATTAAAACTAGAGATTGAGACAAACTCATGTTTACAATGTCTACTGAGAGGATCAATCCAGATAAAAGTAGAGCCATTTATACAAACTTCTATCCAACCAGAGGAGCCACTCCCTGGTGGTTAGTAGAGGGAATGCAGCTTAAAAACATGTTTGCTAAATATGCTGGTATGGAGAGGAGGAATGATCACAGCAAGACTTGTGTGTGTGTGTGTGTGTGTCCCATGACTTCCTGCTCCACAGGAGGGCAGTAATGAATTTACAGCCCATATAAACACCACCCCTCTCTCCCTCTCTGCTCCACCTTATTGTGGGACTGTGCGTATTTGGATTGAATCCAAAAGCAGACTTTAAACTCCCCTCCCTTTCTCCGTCTTTTTTTCTTTTATCTCACGCAAACACTCTCCACTCCTAGAACACAGGCTCTCAGTCAAACACCGACGCATTGTGGCCTCTGCTGCTGCCGCTGCTTCAAGTTGACAAATGAGTCTGAGCAAATAGAGTCGTCTAATGGACCGAACCCCTTAAAAAAATGCCGTTGTTTCTTAAAGCGGCTTTACAGCAGTGATGGGGCTCAGACATCCAAACCTTCAGCAAAACCACGTCTGCACCCCTGTGACATTTTACATCCTTTAACCCAGATTAGAAGCTTTTTTTTCCTTCTCCAAGTCAAACCCCTTAACAAGCATATAGCAGCTTTCCCAGGCCGAGGTTACGTTTAGCTTATTGCCGGGTCTCTGACTGCACTGACATATTGCTTTTAAAGCCGACAGGACTCTGACTTAAAAGCACAGCTTTCTCACTCTGGTTGTGTTTCTGCCGACATCGCAGCGCTGTTAGGACTACCCAAACTGGTGAGAACAAAATGTGAGTGATCAAATCAACGCCAAGGGAAGTATAAAGCAACAGTTTAGGCTCCAGTGTGTCGGGTCTGGTTCGGTCCCCTGTGGCTCGGGCGCAAAATACATATTTTAAGCAGAGCCCAGTGGAGAATCACAAGTCCAAGAGGCATGCGGCGAGGAATCAATACTCTGCAGAAAGTAGAATGCAGGGAGCAAAGCTAAGTGTGCAGTAAGAGCTCCCACTTCTTTCACAGCACTGAGGCGAGGCTGTACCCACTGCTGTGTTTGAACACTGGACAGAATTGGGCGGCGGGATCCTCCAATAAGTGCTCTGTGTTAAACGTGCAGGAGTCGGCTGTATGTTATTCTCGAGTAAATAATGTTTAGCGGCAGGTTAAACATGCTCCAGGCACCGCCATCACACTATTTTTGAGAAACGTGTGACACGTGACATGAAAAACTGCACACACAACACTATTAAATTCAATTGAATCCAGTTTATTTTGTAACGCCCAATATATAGCCCGCTATCACAATCTCAGCAGAGCCATGTCAGAAGGGCAGCAGGGATCAGACCCTATGAGACGTGAAGTCATAAAGACTCTGCGAAGGAAGTAGAGTTAGTAATGTGTGATGGAGAGATGTAACACTGGTATGGATCAGTACCCAGGTATCCATCATGGCGACATGTCATGATCTCCTTTGTACATGCAAAAATAATAACATGAAACTTCTTTTTTTAGAAACTAAAAGAAAAAAATATTGGCGTGGGATGGGGTTGAGGGTAGTGAATGCATATGTGTGTGTTGAAAGTTTGTGTATGAGTGGCCTGGGTTTTCGTCTTCCCCCAGGACACAATCAGACAGTTCTCAGTTCTTAGGATGGTCTTTGCCATGGAGATAGCCTTGAAAAGGTCTCGGACAAAAACAACAATCCACAGGTGTCTGTGGAGAGGGGTAAGGGAATGAGAGAGAGTCACACTTCAGACATCTTCAGGGACTCCCCTGTTGTTCCAGTAACGGCCTTGGCTAAGGCTGAGCTGGTTGAGGGAGCCAAAATCAGATAAGATTGGGATTGGTTGGTCTTGCTGCATTCAATTTGCGCAACTACAATTTCACCAATTTCCTCCCATTTTCTAATAGGTCTCCATATCGATCCAATTTCATTTGCAGAGCCATGAGCTTCTCCATGATGTTATCAATCTGGCGGTTTAAAGCCACAGTCTGAGTGCCAACAACTCTGCCTAGCGCATCAATCATTCGGGCAGCCTTAGGGTGCTTTTAACAGCTGTCACCGTTTCATCAATTTTCCGATAAACCAGGGCAGCGCCAAATCCAAACAGCAGAAATCCTGTAATCGTAGTTCCGAAAAGGTAGACGTCTCCAACGTCCTCCACGGAAAGGGCCGCTAGGCACACGACACACCAACGCTCCCACAAGTCCATCGTGCAATCTGCGAACGTCCCGGCAGGACAGGCAGGTTCCCCCGAACCCGAGCTTCTCGTCGAGAAGATGGTGTCAATTTGCGTTGAGAGACCAGCTGATCGAAGTTCGAAGAGCGATGCTGAGAGCGTCTCTCAAGTATAAGACAAAAGACAAGACATGACGATAGGAGCCAAGCAGGGAAGGTCAGGGGGAGGAGAGGGAGCGAAAAATGCGACCGCCTTCGGAGAGAGCCAAACGAGAAGACCAAACGAGCATTCTCTGTATTGACCACCAGGTGGCGACTCCTCTGGTTGTGTAGAAGTCTGTGCTACAGAGAATGCAGCTTGAACGCATGAAGCATAGACTTCTATACAACCAGAGGAGTCACCCCCTGGTGGTCAGTAGAGATAATTCAGCTTTAACACATGAAGCATATACTTCTATCCAACCAGAGGAGTTGCCCCCTAGAGAATTCAGCTCTAACTAACTAACTAACCCACACACACACACACACACACACACACTCACTCACTCACTCACTCACTCACTCACTCACTCACTCACTCACTCACTCACTCACTCACACACACACGCTGGAGGTTATTCTGACTCAATCCCACATGAGGATTTCCATGAGTTAGGTTATGAGACAATTTCTGCTGCCGTTTTAGAAAATGACTGAGCCCCGTCTGCGTCACTGTGGAAGTCAGAAGGTATTATTAGGAACGGACCAACAATTTCATGGTTTGGTTCTTTCTTTATGGAATTTGATTACCAAAAAGAAAGAAATAGAAACCTTAAGATCTGTTGATACAAACCTGTATAATGTGCAATATGGTGTCCTTGTTAACACTGAAATGAAGGATTCATGCATTCACACCTGCATGTTTATACAAATCTATTTAACGGGCATTGCACAAGGGGCCGTATGAACATGTGAAATCTGACCAACTAGTTTCATTCGCTTCAGTCTGCAGCATTTGTGGATGAGCCTGAATGCATGTTTGACCAACGCGTGTGTGTGTGTGTGTGTGTGTGTGTGTGTGTGTGTGTGTGTGTGTGTGTGTGTGTGTGTGTGTGTGTGTGTGTGTGTGTGTGTGTGTGTGTGTGTGTGTGTGTGTGTGTGTGTGTGTGTGTGTGTGTGTGTATTTACAGTGTGCTGTGGGAGCCCATGGGGGATGGCAAGCGTGTGATTTCATTGGCTGATAACCATGCACTACTCTGGGACCTGCAGGAGAGCTCCACACAGGCCACGGTAAGACACACACACACACACACACTGTTAGCCACAGTACATATACAGGCAAGCACACCATTATCACACAATAGCTAACTCATTATTTGATAACCACCATATCGTCTTGGTGTTATCAGGCGCGCACATCCTCTCTTCGACAACAGTTTCCACTATTCATTCTGTTACACACGCACACGCACACGCACACACACACACACACACACACTATCTAGGTTTATAAGATGTGGCCACTTCCATATTATTTTGGTCAAGTCTCTCCAACACTGATGGTAATAATAGTCTTCTGGATACATTTCCTTCACAGTTTATTGACCGGTGTCATACATTGTGTTTTACATATAAGCAGGAGAGCCGCCCTGCATGGCCACATGTGTGGACACTGTAATATATTCACGTATGATGGAACGTCATTATTATGCAGCTATTAGTGCTGTTCCAAGAAGTGTTTAAAGGAGCTCAGCAACTTCGTTTTAACCAGAATAACTCAATTTAGTTTCAGTGCAATATTTGCTCATGTATAAAAGAGGGGGGGATGGGATGGGGTCGGGGGCTGAGTGGTTTGATTGGTCAGACGCCTTCTGTTCAGCTTCATTCAGAATATGAGAGAATATTAATATCATGTGGAGGAAGGACCGTTCTTTTAGGTTGAAAACAATGTTTAAAACAAATGTAGATTCACGTGTGTATTAAAACATGTTTTTTATCTCTGGTGTTTATGACATACGGACATGTCCATAAAGGTTTTTCCAGAATAATCTTTGTAACGAAGGAAAAATAGTTTTCCCAGGATAAGTCACTTTTTACTTCCATCAGTGAACAAAGAGAGATTTTTTATTTTGTTTGTTGATGTTTGTTAATATACTAATTTGGACCATGAGAGGCAGAAGTGCACCACTATTCTGTGTACTAAAAAAAGAGTAAGACCGTCATCGTGGAGGCAATTATAGGTACTTTATATACTTTATCTACTTCTGGGTAAATTAGTAGCTTTTTCCTCATCTTTGACATTTAAAAAAAGAATTTCAAATCTTCTCCTGAAAAGTAACGAGTAACTCTTAAATATGTTGTAAAGTAGAAAAGTTTGACAGGAAACGTGAAAAAGGCCTGACATAAGCAGTTTTTAGAACTGAACTCATTTCATGATTGTGTGTGTGTGTGTGTGTGTGTGTGTGTGTGTGTGTGTGTGTGTGTGTGTGTGTGTGTGTGTGTGTGTGTGTGTGTGTGTGTGTGTGTGTGTGTGTGTGTGTGTGTGTGTGTGTGTGTGTGTGTGTGTGTGCGCGCGCATGTGCACGCGCGTGTGTGTGTGTGTGTGTGTGACCTGTTCTGGATACCAGTCACATGCCTCTTGTATTATTATTGTTACTCCATACTAATGTACCTTCTAGCTGATTATTTGATTGTTTTTAATTATGTCAGGATTGATTGATATCATTTTTTTTAAGAAATCATTCTAATTCGTTCTAATTCAGTGCATTTTATGAGGGTGGGGGTGGGGGTTGGGGTGGGGTGGAGGGGTCTTTGCTCATCTGGCTGCCGTCCAATCCTTGATAAAAAACATGACTACATATGGGTGGTGCTGCGACACACGAAGAAAACCCCCAGGAGGACAAACAGCGCTACCTAGTGGACACTTTGGGGAACAATGCTAAACTAGAAAATGCATTTCCTGCTGAAAATGCCTTGGAATGCTGAAAGTTTGAAGCTGAAAAGTAAAAACTAAATTGCTGAAAAAGGTTTGAAAATAGCTGAAAATGTCTGAAAATAGCTGAAATATTAAATGAATAACTGAAAATGTCTGGAAATAGCTGAAATATGAAATGAATAACTGAAAATAGCTGAAATATGAGATGAATAACTGAAAATGTCTGGAAATAGCTGACATGTGTTTTTTTAAAAGCTGGACATAGCTTAAAATAGCTGCCAACAGCTTACATAGGCTGAACATAGCTTAAACATCTGAACATATCAAAAAGGGAAATTTCTTGTTAAAGTGTTGAACAAACATATTGGGTAGAAATATATAACGGGAAAAGATAAGCAAAACTGTATCTTCTAAATATTCAAAGATATGAATCACAATCCAATAAATGAGAGAGAGGGGGGAAAGTCAGACATGAGAACAAGAGAGAGAAAGGAATTGAGAGTCAGAAGGAGAAAGATAAATAAAAAAGAGGGGGAGAAACCATGGTGAAGGATGGACGAGAACTAAACACTGAGTGGATTTTCTACAAAAGCACTTTTTAAACCATTTAAAAAAAACAAGATCAAATCATCACAATAGTAGAATCAGAGAGGAAAGATTCAGCCGAACGCGCCAATATGTTTTTTTTTTGGGGGGGGGTTAAATGTGACCTAAGAAAATGAAGATGGTTCTCTTGATATCTCTCCATTTAAAGAAACGCACACAGGGCCTCACACACACGCACAAACGTTGTTCTGTGTGTGGGTGTGGCTTGCAATGTATGATAAACAAGAGTGTGTGTGAGATCCGCCACTGATTAGCCTAACGTGAAACACCTGTGTGACAGAGACAGACAGCTTAGAATCTGATGAAAGCAACCTGTCAGAACATTTAGATTTAACAGAGAACCATAACTCTGACCTTAAAAACGTCCACATTAGGAGAAGCTCAAGGCTTGTGTGAACGTGTACATCTTCTTAAATATTTTTTAGGTTAAGAAATGAGGGTTAAGTCGCAGTTTAGAAAATGCTCCTGTTTGCTTCAAAAGAGTTGAAAGGTGCTCAGAATTACAATGGAGATGACTGAGGAGAAAGCCGGACTTCTCCCCTCGTTAAGGCTTCTCTCAAAAAATCTGGGAAACTGTTGGATTCCACAGTCACATGTCTACGACAAGCACAAGATTCCCTACTACTTTATTAACAAAATATGTCTAAAGAGTAAGAATTGTGGCCGTAGTGACGATATACAAATCTTTTTTCCGCAAGATTCTAAAGCAGCGCTGCACTCTAGCGATGACATCACAGCTCTAGACTTCCACACACACACCCATTGATAACTCCAGGAGGAGCGGATAAACACATAAAACTAAAATAATAACAATTAAATAACTATGCAAGATATGAAAAGAAGCTGAATTATAAAGTTATAGCTAACACTTTTGTCAACATTTTAAACGTGAAATTGTGTCTTTAGCTGAATGTATGCCGATATAGTAAGCTTTTAAAGTTGAACAAGTTGAAGCGGATTTGAAGATTTCTCTCATTGGATCCCATTCATTATTTATTCCATAAAAAAAATTATAATTTGAAAATTTGAAAAGATGATAAAAAATATTTGAAAATATACAGCAATAGCTGAAGGCTATCTGGACATAAGAAAAAATGTATTGCTGAATTAGCTGAAAGTATGAAGATACTGTAAGCTTTTTAAAATTGAAGATTTTCTCCATAGGAACTGATGAATTTAAAATAACATAAAAGTATTTAAATATATACAAATTTGAAACATTTCAAATGTGAAAAGTCATTCCAATCTAATCCTGAAGAAGCTGAATTTTTTAATATTTGAATTGTTTAAATAGCTGAATATATGAAGGAGATGAGAGGGGACGGAAAAGGTACGAAAGAAATAGAAGAATAATAATATTAAAAAGTTTAAATAAAGATTACAAGAACAATAGTTGGACTGCTGAAGCATTCCAACTAATAATAAAAAGTTTAATAAAGATTACAAGAACATAAGTTGGACTGCTGAAGCATTCCAACTAATAAAGATTACAAGAACAATAGTTGGACTGCTGAAGCATTCCAACTAATTAAGCCAATACTTGTGTTTCTCCCTTGCGCTGTGACCCCGGTGGGTGAGGTCAGGAAGGAGCGTGGTGGTGGTGGTGGTGGTGGTGGTGGGGAGGGTGGTTGCTGATTCTGTCCTCCGACATCGGCACCGGACAGCACAGCGAATTAAATCCTGCACCGAGGGAGAAGGAGAGAGGGTGGAACGTAATGGTGGGAGAGCAGCATAATGAGAAAAGGGAGAGGACGCAGAAAGAGGGAGTGATAGAGGACTATCTCCTAATCTCCCGACTGAAAGATGGAGATTAGGAGGGAGAAGAGAGAGAGAAGGGGGGGGGGGGGGGTTGGGGGGGCGTATGGATAAGGAGAGAGCGGGCTTGATGAGGAGAAAGGGAATGAAAAAGAGGAGGAAGAGCTTGGCAGCCAAGACAAATTCCTCTGGTGCTGATGAGAATGCTAATCTCCTTCCCCCCCTCCCTTGCCTTGCTCCCTCTCTCCCTCCCTCCCCTCCTTTCATCCCACTCTCTTCTCCTCCGTTCCCTCTATCTGTCAGAGGGTGATGTGTTCATCTCAAGACGTGTCCAGCTGCAGTGTGGACCTCTCTCTCTCTCTCTCTCTCTCTCTCTCTCTCTCTCTCTCTCTCTCTCTCTCTCTCTCTCTCTCTCTCAAAAGGGCCTGGCCTAAATCAGTGTGGTTGTGAGTGTGTACGCATATATAAGAGAGGATCATGTGCATAAGCTCACCAGTGTGCATTGTTTAAAGGGAGATTTGTGTGTGTACGCGGCTCATCAATTAGAATCGCTGGCGGAATTGAGCCGCAAACATCTTCTCCGCCACACACCGTGTCCTACACACACACACACACGCACACGCACACGCACACGCACACGCACACGCACACGCGCACACGCACATGCTCTCTCTTCCGGAATCTGGAGAAGGCACAAGCGCGTGGCGATTTGACAGATGGCTCTGCATTAGTGGCGCCTGCGTCCTGAATCAACACGTCCCCCAGTGCTGTGTGCACCGCCTTGTTAGGGGCCCTGATTTGGTTAGTGCTTTAATAAAGCTGGGAACCCGGCATGCACGGCGTTACTCCAGGCTTCCCGACTGATCGTGGAGTTTACAGAGGTGTCGCACTATCGTGAAGAAGTCGAGCAACCTGAACAATTCTCTGAAGAACTTCGGGGACGATCAGTACGAGGTTTGGAGAGTGTTCTTCCTGGTTGGTTTCGTTCTTCATCCAAGCGGTGGAATGTGTGGAGGAGGGGAAATGGAGCTTGAGAAAGAAGCTGAGACCCGGCTTGTCTCCACGCTGCTACGTCGTCGGCAACGTGTTGTCCAATCGCTGAGTAGATGTACTCGTGTCGTTACATGGCAAACAGCTAACGGCATTTATGTGGTTGGACGATGGAGACGCTAACCACTGATGATGTAACTCGGTGGCTGACCTCTTGTGCGTTTATGAGGCAGATATATATTTAGCTGCGTCGTTGCCTTTTAATCAAACGAGTGGCAACATGTCCGACGTGGTGATGATCGGTATGCTCGGCATCCCTAAACCAACATAAAAACATGAGGAGGAAAAAGAAAAGCCTTCGACTTAACCGTGAAGATCTATGGGAACGTCATTGAATGCTTACATCAAGGCCACAGAGGAAACCCTGGGCTTGTCCCCTCGTCCGATTTTCATCTGCCACCTTTTTTAAGCTTCTTTCTTTTCACTCCTTTTCCTTTCTTTTCTTCTTTTCCCCTCTTTGTTCTCCTTCCTTTTATCCTATCTGTTCTCTCCCTCTCTCTCTCTCCCTCTCTCTCTCTCTCTCTCTCTCGCTCGCTCTCTGTCCTCTCTAGCTGAAATAATGAGAGTGTACCAGGGAGCTGTGCGGTGACGGGCCGATCGATGATCCCTGCTCCAACAGGCTGAGACGAGGGGGGGGGGGGGGGAGAGAGGAGAGAGGAGAGAGAGAGAGGAGAGTGAGGGTGGAAGTAGAGAGAGAGGAAGAGCGAGAGAGAGAAAAATAAAAGCCTGCAGATAGTCGGAGAGTTTGGAGGGTGGAGCGAAGCAGTGTGAGTGTGATGCTGCTTCTCAGGCTTGATGGAGGCGTCCTCGTAGTTTTAAGGGGAAGTTGCATTATTTGCATTAAAAAGTAGCATGATGACGTAATATTGCTTTAGAATTTAAAGTCCTTCCAGAGTTGTGACTTTGATTAATTTTCCCCACATCCTCGCTTTGTGAGAAGTGTGTGTATATTATATTATATAATCTATATATATATATTATATACATACGTACGTACAGCAGGTTTGATACATATCCAATGAGAACCATGCGGTCTTGTTTTGAAAAGCCTCGAAAAGAGAAGCAGTTGATCCAACCCGGCTGCCTCTCGGCCAAACCGCTCTAGACTCTGGATCTGGGGACATTATTGCCGGTGAACTGTTGTCCCCCCCACCCACCCCCGTCTAAAATTAATTACCATAAATGTGAGCGCTTTCCGAAGCGGCCTACACTAAGCGAGATTGATTGGGCTTTCGACACCCTGCAGGTCTTGAATCCTCGGCGGGCTCATCTCGGACTGGACAGTTGATCCATAAGTAACTCTGAGCGATCTGGCGTATGGATCCCTGCCAGGGCCCAAGGAGAGCCAGGGGTCAGGAGGTCTGCTGACTGAGCAGCAGGTGCATGCTGCGTGGGTGTGTGTGGGTGTGTGTGTGTGTGTGTGTGGGGGGGGGTTTGGTTGTATAGGTCCGGTCCTGCTGTTGGGCACTGCATTGAGAACAGATTGTACAAACCCATATGTTGGAGCCGCAAGCAAGAGAAGAGAGATTGGTAGAATATGGAGATTGTATGTAAACTACAGGTGGGGAGCAGATTTTGAGACAATAAGACCTCAAAATGTGTCTTTTTAAACTGAAATGGCGAATATCGGAGAACCAGAACTCGTCTGTGAAAAAATGTATCCTTGCAAGAAGAGTCACCGTTACACAGAGTCCCTTATGGGTCTGCCAAGGGTGAACTGAAGAGTAGATGAAACCAAACATGTATTTACGGGAAACCAGAAGAAGGATCTAGAAGGAGACTTTTGTCCTCAGGTCTTTTGATGAGTAGACATTGAAAAATCCTTGGAATTATAACACCTATCAATCTTTATCCTTTGTTATAATTTGTCTCCACAATTGATTGTTTCTTTGACAAAAGGTACAGGGGATGTATGCTTTGTAACCTTTACAGGTCAGAAAATGATTAACATAGCCCCTTCATATAGTGTCAAAGATAATATAACTACGAATATATAACATTCCTATTCCCAATGGTGCTGTGCTTGCATTTTGGATAAAAGTTATTCTGTGTAAAAAAACAACTGAAAAACTGAATTTGTATCTGTAGGAGCATATCAGAACGTGAATGCTGCTCGCCGAGTTTGACCCAGCCTTCGCGGCATCGGTCTTCTCATAATCCTCGATTCCTCCATTTGATTGGCTGCCGAGTGTCAACTCGTGGAGAAGTTCCACTGCGAGCTGAAAGGTCGAGAATGTTTAACTTTTTATGGCCGTCTAAATTAGTACGTGATGCGCGGCCCAAAAGGGGAGCACACAACAGGCGCACTGCATCATGGGAAAACCTTGGTGAACAAGAAAACTATTGATTAATGCAGCTTTGAATTTGTATCAAGTCTAAAAATAACTGAGACCGGAGATGCATCTTGAGCAATAACTGCAAAGAAGTTAAGAAGTTAATATGCCGGCAGTCGCTGTGCCAACAACATTGACACCGAGTCTTGATGACTAGAGTCCTGAGTTATGGCCTGCTGAGAAAATGACTGCTAATAAAGCCCTATTGTGCTGACACATCTGGATGAAACTTACTGAGACAGTAATGAAAGTGTTGCCCGGCCCTCCACAGGTCTCCAGCAGCGCCACCCTGGAGGGCAAAGGTCAACTGAAGTTCACCTCGGGCAAGTGGAGCCCCCACCACAACTGCAGCCAGCTCGCCACGGCGAATGACACGGCCATACGGGGCTGGGACCTTCGCACCATGAGGTGAGTGCACCTTTGCTTTGTTTCATGACAGTAATCGAAGTCTAGTTTGACCTTTTCATATTTCTCATCTGAGACATTCATACAAATCCTGATGTTGATACTTTAAATGGCCGTTAAGTAAGAGTGTACTATTTCAACGTATTGATCACTTTTTTTGAAATGTGAAGAAGTAGTGATACTTGAGTTGTTTATACTCAATAATAACCATGGCTAGTAAGCCAGTGCCAGGAAGAAGAATTTCAAAGCAATGCTTTGGTCACATTGAAGATTGACATTTAAAAAAAATAGCAACCTGACGTATGTTTCCTGTGAGCCTTGCCACTACATATTAATACCTTTTTAATTTGATTTATATATACATGCATAAGTTGAAAACACAGCCGGATGTTTTCCAACCACCAGCATTGAAATCTGACAGAAGTGACTCATGTTGGAAGTCGTGCGAGTTAAACTCTTAGAGCTTAATCATTGCATCTGGTGTTTACACAGAATTACACGATATTTCAGTGCGGGATACAGAAGTATCCATTTCATTTGACTGAATGAACGTACTGCAGATGAGTCCACATCATGTAAAGGAAAGCCCCACTGAAATGCTATAGATATACAAGTTGTAGATGAATGTATGTAGGGTTTTTGGATGTATATGTATATCTATCTGTATGTATGTGTATGTATATATATATATATATATATATATATATATATATATATATATATATATGTGTGTATATATAGATAATAATAACCTATGATTTTATATAGCACTTCTCCAAATACCCAAAGTCGCTTTACAGAGTCCAGTAGTCATACACACACACACAGTCATACCGGGGGTGGTAAGCTAGTAGCCACAGCTGCCCTGGGATATATATATATATATATATATATATATATATATATATATATATATATATATATACACACATACATGTATATATACAGGGGTTTTCCTGCATAGAGAAAATTTGGAAGCGCGCCTAAGCCGATTTCCCGAGCGCCTATGAGAAATCCCGAGCGCCTAAGGCAAAACAAAAGTCTGCGATGAAAAAAAACAAACTGTGAGGTGCGCGAATGGACAGAGCGGCCAGCTGCTGATTACGGTGACAATTTGTTTTCTCGCGCGGCAGAGTGATGCGCGTGCCGGCATCGGAGCTCTGCCTTGACGAGTGAGCACACTCTCACTAGCTATTTTATTTTGTGTCTGTATCCAACCCTAAAATAGAAAACGTAGAATAAAGGTATCTTGTCGCTGTAATTGCTCCACGTGACCCACAGTGAAGCAATTAAATCCCATCATGAGCTCCGTGAAAACAACCTATATGCACCACATTGACTTTAATTCACAAATAACACTGTCAACACTGAATGTAAGTAGACAAAGGAAAAAGAAAAAGAAATCCATGCTGCACATTGTCACGATTTTGAACCTGTGCACATTCCCTCTCGTCTCTTCTGTGATGTGTTGTGTTTGCCCGTGACTCTAATGGAGTGTGCGCTTCCCCTCCTCACATGATAAAGTGCGACGTGGCGAAACACTAATGTTCCTGCTTGACACAGAGCATGTGTACCACCACACATTAACCTTGTAACTGCAGGTTATCGGCTACCCACCTTCCTGTGTGTGTGTGTGTGTGTGTGTGTGTGTGTGTGTGTGTGTGTGTGTGTGTGTGTGTGTGTGTGTCTGAAGTGTGTGATGAGTGTGTGCGTTCGGAGGAATGGGAATCGCCTCGTTATCCACGGCAATGATCATGCCGACGCGTCGGAAAGATGGAGAGAGAGAGGGGGCGGGGGGGGACGGAGAAAGAATACCGTTACAAGATCACAGGACGGTTTGAATCATTGATATCGCTCCCCATCAGCCACCTAACAAACTGGAGAGGTCCCACACGCTCCATTTTGTCCGTTCTCCTCCCGCTGTGCTATTTTGAAAAGATGCAACAGTGCTGATTTAGCCTGGGGGCACGAAATGGAAAGAGGGAGAGGAGGGGGGGGGGGGGGGGGGCAGTCTTACCATCGCTGATGCTACAGTGGACTCAGAGATTCCTCCCTCAAATTCAGCTGCCGTCTTTGTCAACTTTGTGTTGAAAATGAAGTCCTTTTGGGTTTTTGATTTATTTGCATATCGGACTCAGCCTTAGTACACGAGAGCCCACTCTGCCAGGTGAGCTAGCCTAGTGAACCCTATTATGGCGGGCTTTGGTGCACCCTAGTTATGAAGCGTGCACACACATACACACACCACACACACACACACACTTACACTTTGTCTTATCAAATGATCAAAAAAAGACTCGACATTGGACATATCGAGCTACATGTTTTCCAGCAATCGTCGTTCCACGTCTGTATTTGAAAATTCTAAAGAAAATGTTAATTATTTAATAAATTTGATGTTTAAAAAAATATCAAATGTATATTTAGTTTTTATAGTGTTTGATGGATATGGAGGGTTTTATGATTGCTACTGACTAGTGTGGGTGTGTGTGTGTGTGTGTGTGTGTATACATATTGTGGCAACCCGGGGGATGTGGAGGTGAGATTCGGAATAAAATCAGGAGACTCAGAGACGCAGTGCAAAAATAAAGGGTCTTTTAATAAAACGTGTAGGAAAAAAGGGGGAATGGGCATCTAATGGAAACAAAGGATTCTTCCCGGTCGGGGTCTTTGGTCGTCAGTCTCACACCTTCTGTGAGACGGTTGGTATCTCCTGGATGGGCAGAGCAGAGGAGAGAGGTGAGAGGGTCCAGTTACCTCTGGTCTGTCGCGACTCCTCTCCTGAGGTTCCACGCTCCTTCTCCTTTCCTATTCAGGCAGCTCTCTCTCCGATGGCTTCCAGTGGAGGGAAGATATACTCTCCGTTCCCTCGTTAGCTGACGGGCTGCAGGTGTGACCACTCCCAGGTGCCAATTGGCTGTAGCACCTGTACTGGGAAGTACGTCCCGTGGATCACTTCCCCCAACCTGAGCTTTGGGATCCGCCTCCGATGCGCTGTTTGCTCGGGTTTTGCCCCTGGTCTGCCACAATATACATCCGTGTGTATATTTATATTTATTTTTGTGTGTGTGTATATATACATACAGTCTATATCTAATGGCACCAATGTTAATTTAATTTCCATCCAAGGAGGTTAAATAATCCCTTGTAGTCTGATGACTTCTGACCAACACTGTGGGATCCAGTCCAGTGTTAGCTGCAGTTTAGCTGAAATGTCCCCATTCAACACGGCCACTCGTTAAACTAAGAACACATGTTGCTCGGAAGCATTCCAGATCCCGTCTGAATCCTGTAGAACTCGTGTCCACTGTTGGAGGATCGATTCTGACAACCGAACACGCCACAAGCCAACATCTTTGATGCCGATTACATTTTAAATAATTCACTGTGTAAAGGTTTGCTAACTCGTCTGGATTGGCTGGGGCTAAACGCCACGTCGGCAGCCAGCATGCTTACGCGTATCTTTGATGACCAAAAAACTAAATGTAAAATAATGTAATCGCTTCTTGTGACTATAAATATATAGGTCTGTTGTTTGTTCTCGTCATTTATCCATTGAAGCCAGTACCCCAATGAATCTCTGGGCCTTCCTGACTCCTTCAGCCCAAGGTTTTACACAAAGACCGGCAGCAACCAAGGGCACGTGTGTGTTTGTGTGCGCGTGTGTGTGTGTGTGTGTGTGTGTGTTCATGTACATGTACATGTGCAAGTGTGAAGTGGTTGTGAGTGGAAAGCTTGCAAGTGTGAATGAGTGGTGAACCTGCGCGCCCCCGTTTGAGCGAGTGACTCCCATGTGACAAGTGACCACGAGTGCTCGCCCCTGTTTGCTCTCTGCAGTGTGTACCTTTCTGCTTTTGCGCGAATGTGTGTGTGTCTGTGTGTTGTCTGCTCATGCCTCCAAATAAATGTGGCCTGCTTGTGTGTGTGTGTGTGTGTGTGTGTGTGTGTGTGTGTGCGTGCGTGCGTGTGTGTGTGCGTGTGTCCAGTTGGTGTGGCAGCTGTGTGATGGCAGCTTCTCTGCACGCTCCACTGCCTCCTCAGACGACCTCTGAGGTGTCCCCTCTTGCACGCACACACACACACACAAACACACACGCACACACTCACACACACAAAGAAAACACTCTTCTCTCCTCCTCTCCTTTCCTCCCTTCCTCCCCCTTTCATTCCCGAGGCTCGTCACCCGGTCTGCCAGCCCAATCACGGCCGCCCTGCTCTGAAATAAGGACACGGAGAACAGCCCAGCAGTAGCAGCCGCCTTTAGTTAGTCATCAAATACCCTGGAGAGTAGCACGGTGTCTTCTGCGCCCCTCCCCCACCCGCGTCTCCCAGAGACGGTGCTTAAAAAATAAAATAATATTACAAAGATAACACTGCTTATGAAATATATATGGATCCTGTTCTAGTTTGTACTGATGTAATATGCAGCATTATGTAAATTATTCAATACTCCGCTCCGATATTGGGGACAGAAAGCGGTGTTTAATGGAAAAAAATCCGACACATTTTCACTTTCTCTCAGCCTGTCTTTGTCACTGTACTTTGGCTTGTACATTATTCAGAAACCTAATCCCTGTCGTACAGGGGCCGCCGTTGTGATTTTTTTTTTCTGTTATAAAAGGTCATATTTCACTTATGCCACAAGGCATCAGAAGCTGCTTGGCAGCATTTCAGGAGAGCTTCATTGATGAGAAATAAATGGAATAAGTTGACAATTGTAGAAGGAATATGGTGGCTGTGACAAATGGGAAGATATCCCACGATATTGATTAAATATGAATCAGATTCCTTTCACAGCATATCAATGTGATGGAAGTGATGACAAATTAGAGTTTCCAGTTAGGACAAATATTTAAGGTTGCATCGAGACAAAATACCAATTAATAGAGGGAACTCAGGTTTGTCACTGTGTAACACTTCATTTTGAACATTGAAAGCTTCCTCTGAACAGAAACTGCTGTTTTTGGTTCAGTCAGATGTTAGCGCCATTAGCCATATTAGCCCCTTCAGCTAATGGCTCTGTTAGCTATATTATCCCCATTAGCTGTTAGCTCTGTTAGTTGTATTCGCCTCTTCAGCTGTTTGCTCTGTTAGCAGTATTAGCCTCTTTAGCTGTTAGCTCTGTTAGCAATATTAGCCCCTTCAGATATTAGCTATGTTAGCGATATTATCCCCTTCAGATATTAACTCTGCTAGCCGTATTAGCCCCTTCAGATGTTAGCTCTGTTAGACTTATTAGACCCGTCAGATGTTGGCTCTCTTGGCTCTATTAGCTGTTAGCGGTGTTAGCCAAACCCACTATGGTACACAGCTAACGAATTCTCCTCTTACCGACATTAGAAGACGTGCTCCATTATAGTCAACGCTCGGTTTAGTGTGACATTTTCTAATCGATAGTTTTTCATGCATACATTACATACATACATTACATTACATACATATATAAGTATGTCTTACTTTTAAATGCAAATCAAGAGAGGAACAATTTGTAATCTTTACCGTAAACAAGAGCCCAAAGCAATTGAAATGCCACTTCATTTGTTAGCTTGAAAAATAAATGTTAGTAACAATTGTAAGTGATAAATAATGTCTAATCTTACAGATCCCTCTCGAGTGTCAATCAAGAGGTCTCTAACCCCCGTATTTTGCACACTGCTTGCGGCTACTTCGAAGTAGTGCTGAGTCAGCAGTAAATGACGCTATGAAACGGTCAATAGAATGTCTTCAAAGTGTGAATTATTTCAACCACAAGAGGTCCTTTGAGCTTACAGTCATAAATGAGCACAACAAATATTAGGCTCATGGGTCGAGAGAGAGAGAGAGAGAGAGTACAAAATTCTTGTCACGAACAATAGATGAATTCTTCTTAAATAAAAAAAAGTATAAACAAACTTTTATATTTTTACTACATTCTCTTCAGTGAAATAAACTTCACAAATAAACAGAACTTTTATGATTGTCAATTGTGAATGCCATTTCTAGATGTAAAAATCATGCTGTAAACGTACCACGGCGTAAAGGCGGAAGGGTCGCCGTGATTACATTTTGTACTCTCATTAAGCCACTTTTTTTTTTTAAATATACCTTTTTTAAGTGTGGTATTGATATATGTATTTTATGTTGTAGAAGAAAACAATAAAATCTCTTTGCAGACCTTATATCTGGCATCTGATACCAAAAACCCATCGCAAAAAGGTTTTGCTGCCAACAAGAAAGAGTTTGAGATCGGGAAATTGTTGAGGAACCATGGCGGTCAGATGCACTGAGTGTCAGTCACAGTGTACACTGTAAATTCAAATATGGGAACGCCAATGCACACGGTGCACTAGTAACAAGCCTGTCAGAATTGTAGAGAAATGATGAAAAATAAACTTGTTTTAGTTTTAGGGAAACCAACTGTGTGTCTGACTCGGCATACTCGGTTGCTTTGAGCCTTTGAATAATATTGGACTAGCTAACAGGCATGGAGTTCTAGCCACTGGGCATACAGCTGTGCGTGTGTGCGTGTGTATGTGTGCATGTGTGTATATGTATGTGTGTGTGTGGGAGTGAGTGAGTGAGGGAGAGAAAGAGAGAGACGCCATGCCTGTCACTGGACATGTCCTTCTACTGCGTCTCACCCTGAATTCCCTCCTGGATCGACAGTTCCACAGTGAATGGGCCACACACACACACACACACACACACACACACACACACACACACACACACACACACACACACACACACACACAGCTGTGTAATAGCTGTCACGCTTGTGGCCATACCATGCACTGCAGGGTGCATACTGAAAAGCAGTGCAGTGCTGCAGTGAAGCGTGGACGCTCTACACGTCCCCCTGTGGTGTGTATGAGGGGGAGAGAGAGAGAGAGAGGGGGGGGAGCACAATGAGCCCATATGGGGGGAAAAAAAGGAGAGAGAGAGAGAGAGAGAGCATGTAAAAGAAGGTTGAATGATTGATCGTGGTGCTGTTGGCTCGGTCACAGTCCCGGTTAGAAGCATCAAAACCCGTCACCAGGGCAGGCGAGTGAGACTTCAAGAAAAGTAGCCTTTTCACTTCACCTGCTCAACAGATGTGGCGGTGCGGTGGCGTGCCATAATGATAGGTTTCAAAAAGCCCTTTCCATCATATTTTATTCACGTATTCAAATACGCCGCCATTATACAAAAAAGTCTGGCCCATTAGGAGTATCGTATATCACATTCCAATGCAGAGCCAGTATGCAAAAGGTGTCAGCTGTCTATGAATTTTTATTTTTTCAATAGCGGGTTCCATATGCCGCTGTTGATTTAAGGGTGACCTTTTGAACCCGGAGACTGTCAATTTGATCAAGCGTGACCTTTTCCCATGCTTGCCCTCCTCCCCAGGAGACACGAGCCAGATGTGAAGCTGCGACTCCCATAATGCCGCATTCGTGACCTTATGCAAACCTTGAAATTAAAGAATGAAAATTTGAAAAAATTAGCTTTTTTAGACTAGTAATGGCCACCACCCCTTTAAGCTCTCTGTTTTCACTCGCCTCAAATGCAGGTTACAGTTATGATTTACTGGTGGCTGGTTTACCAATTCATATTAAAATGGTGGATAGTTGATTTTAGATGAAGGTTGACAATACCTTCTATTGTGCTCCAAAAACACCTTCATCCATGTAGGACTTAATATGTTTTTCATTTGATGGCGAAGGTCTAACCCGCCCTCCTCTGCCTCTGATTGGCTTACCCTGATATTCTAAACCTGCTCATCTCACTCATAACACTCAACAACAAACACGCATAACAGGCCACATGGCTGGACTCCAACCTGTTGTGTTATTGTAGTTAAATGGCCGCCAATTTTCTGCAATTATCTATAATTTAATGGAGATATCCCATTGGCTTTTTGTTGTGTGGGAACCAGTGCAATCCAATGTATGCCTGCGAAAATCCGCCCTCCGTGCAGCACTGAATTTATTATTTAGTCACAACAAAACGACGTGAAGGGGATGAAACAATATTTATTAGAACATTCATACGTAGTTGTTATATTTGTTTTTCATCGGCTTTTGTGAGCACTTGATGCTAAGCATCAAGATCCTACCCAATCGTTGAGGCTGCTTATTATAATGAGCCCTTACTTTTGTGCATAGGGAGAGACATCCCCCTCCCCCCTTCCCTCCCCCTTACCTGCCTCTTTTTTCCCATCTTTCTTTCTCTGCCAGCTTCATCTCAAAGCCAGGCTTTAATTTTGATCAGCGATGAAATGATTGCTCTCCTCTTTCGATTTTTCTTTTCTCCCCCTCCCTCCCCACAGCAGTTGTCATAGAAACAGATACAGTGTGCGTGTGTATGTCTGTGTGTGCGTGCACGTGTGCGACTGTGAACGTCTGTGTTCCAGTCGATCCCCTCAGCAGAGATTTATCACCCGGGCCAAGCCAGAAGTGTGTGTGTGTGTGTGTGTGTGTGTGTGTGTGTGTGTGTGTGTGTGTGTGTGTGTGTGTGTGTGTGTGTGTGTGTGTGTGTGTGTGTGTGTGTGTGTGTGTGTGTGTGTGTGTGTGTGTGTGTGTGTGTGTGTGTGTGTGTGTGTGTGTGTGTGTGTTGGCCAAATATCTCCTAGTCTGTTTTACCTTTGCAGCATCCCTCTCACACACCTAAATCTTACTCCGTATTTACACACATAAAAGTATTTTAGGCTGTATGTTTCCCAGTTTAATGTTGTATCTGTGTGCGCTTAACAGTGTGTGTAATAGGTGCCCTGTCCCCTCATCAACCCCTCCATCACACACAAACACACACACACTCTCTGCCGAGCCGGCTGGATGGCTTGAGATTGAGTGTGTTTGGTGGCTTAGGCCGGCCACAACTCTAATCCTCTGCACTCGTACAAACACAAACACACACTCGCATACATCCGAAAAAGTCCCAGGTCTCTCTCCGCTATTAGCCGGGTCAGGAGGGGCGTGTGTGTGTGTGTGTGTCTGTGTGGGAGCATGCATGTGTGTGGGTGCGTGCATGCTTGGAGGGGGATTGCTCAGAGACACCAGAGAAGGATCGAGCAAAACTAACCCAATTTCCTGCTCCATTTCCTTTTTCACGCGGCGGGCGTGTCCCATTCCACGGTGGGCCGCGCTGAACACCAGCCACCCGGCAGCCCGGGGTCACGCCTTTTACCTCAGTCACGCACAGGAGAAGGGGGGCGGGGTGGGGGAGAGCGGTAAATAAATCATGCAAGATCTGGCTCAAAGTCCCACATGGAATTTCTGTTTTTGGTGAGTTCACCAAAAGTTCCAAGTCAACTCTGAGTCATTTTAGTCGAGGGGTCCTGTCTTAACAAAAATCATGTTCCACCAATGTAATGAATAAATAAGTACTCCAGAAAGGTGATGCTGTGACTACCATAATGCCGCATTCGTGACCTTATGCAAACCTTGAAATTAAAGAATAAAAATGTGCAAAAATTAGTTTTTTTAGTTGAGTGATGCCCACCACCCCTTTAAGCTCGCCCTCCAGTGATGGTTTACTGGTGGCTGGTTTACCAATTCATATTAAAATGGTGGATACATGATTTCAGATGAAGGTTGACAATACTTTCTATTGTGCTACAAAAACGCAAGTGACGTATGTAACTATGGTTCTATGAATAACAACCAAGTCACCTGTGACCTCGGATGACGCCCCAGCGGTTCATTCATAGAACCATAGTTACATATGTAACTTGCGTTCTATTTCATTCTTCCTGACCGCCAGATGCGGTGCGTAGCACTGGATGACTTATATCAACAGAGTCACGAGGAATCGCAAGGAAACTACCTCATATGACTCAAGCAGAGGATTTAGATGAGGAACCACCTGCAATGGATGGACGGTGGCCACGTTCACTCTGTAGTCTCTGGTGAATGTGCTCGACAATGCCCCTGAGGCTGCAGCACATATATGCGCCAATATTTCCTACGGGCACACCTCTCAGGGTCGCCGTGAAGTGGGAACGCTGTTGTTAGAACAACCCCTGCTCTGGATGGTAGAGCACAGACGGTCCCTCCCTATGCACAGGCAATGGCCTCCACTATCTAGTGGAACAGGCACTGTTTTGCAATGGCATAGCCCTTCTTAGATCCACCATAACTGACTAGTTATGGTGGTCAAACTGTGCAGACTGGATAGGCTGGTTGAGACCCGAGCTTACCAGGATCTTTGGGGGAAGCCACTTCCTTGGGCCGCAGTGTAACACCAGAGCCATCTGAGTTCCCCTCAGACATGACTCATTGACCGACAGGGCATGTAGCTTGCCTACTTGCTCTGCCGCAGTTATGGCGAGGATGAACGGTCTTTGCCGACAGCCAGCACAGCTCTGCCTCTGCCAAGGGTTTGAAGGGAGGCGAGCATAGGGTGTCCAGTACCATGGGCAAGTCCCCTGGAGGAGCCCTCGGAGGGCTCAGGGGACACAGTTGCTGAGGTCCTCTTTATTAAGAGGGACACCAGCATGTGGCTGTACCGCGTCATTGTCGGAAATAATAATAATAATAATAATAATACATTGCATTTATATTGCACTTCATATTTGAGCAATCTCAAAGTGCTACAGAGCAGAATAAAACAACAATAAAAAGCTAAAATTTTAAGATATATTTAAAAGCAAAGCCCATAAAAGATATTTTAGCAGTAAGCTTTCTTAAAAAGGTGAGTTTTCAGGTCACGCTTAAAAGCCTCTGCAGTCTGTGGGGCCCTCAGATGTTCAGGGAGGGTGTTCCATATCCTCGGAGCTGCAGAGAAGAAGGCCCGATCTCCCATAGTGCGGAGCTTGGTTCTGGGGACTTGGAGTGTGTTGTTGGTTGAAGAACGGAGGTTAAATGAGGAGGTCTGGGGGGTGAGCAGTTCTTTCAGGTATTGGGGAGCATGTCCATGAATGCACTGATGAGTGAGGAGGGAGAGCTTGTACTCAATTCTGTGTGGGATGGGGAGCCAGTGTAATGATTTCAGAACGGGGGTGTACTGTTCTCTCTATGTGTTCTACTTCCAAAGTGTTTAACATAAATAAACAGTCAGCCAAACTCCTTTTCAAGAGCCAGGATGCGAGCGTTCTTGCTGAAATAGGGTGAAACTAGAAAAGAAAATACAAAAACGTATTAACTGAATGGCAGATAAATATAAACATCCTTACGTTTACAATTCTCCAAACAAAGTCAATATTTCTAATAGTATAACATGTGAAGAACACAAAACACTTACAGTCATTGCTTTCTGAAGAAGACAGGCAAAGGATTACTGTGGATTGAACTCGTCCCAGTCGCAACCATGCTCTCTGCTGTTTACAGATCGAACTTCCTACTTCCTGTTTCTCACTTCCTGCTTCATTACAGGCTTCAAAATAAAAGCGCTATGCATGAAACAATAAAAATGTATAACAGTTAACTTAAACACATCTTTAACAATATGCAGGGCAGAACACTCCCCGTCTGGCATTTACATATGCCACTTAAGGTCTAATTGTGCTTACTTGACTATTGACTATCTTTTGGCAGGAGCAAAACAACATCAGAGATAGGCCTTAAGAATGTCTTTATTTTGCCTTGTGACGTCGTCCTGACTTCGATTTCGGACCTTCCCATCACTGCTTGGGAAACGACCAGTCCCATTGGCCACTCATTGCGAGGTGATTGGCTCTGTTTCAGTAGCACAACGTCTCCAACCTGCAGGTCTCGTGATGCGGTGTGCCACTTGCGTCTTGGCTGAAGGGTGTGGAGATATTCATTTCTCCATCGGGTCCAAAACTCGTTGGCTAGTGCTTGCACTTTCCTCCACTGACACTTAAAGAGGTCCTTTTCTTCAAAATTGCCAGCTGGAGAGGTCAGACCTGGTTTTTGAGTTAGAAGCATCGCAGGAGTCAACAACAATGGTGAAGATGGATCAGATGAGACTGAGACCAATGGTCTCGCATTGATGATGGCCGAAACCTCTGCCATCAAAGTACAAAGCACTTCATGACTCAGGGAAGTGCACTTGGTTTGCAGCAACAGGTAGTCAAGAATCCTCCGGGTGATGNCGATCATACGTTCCCAAGCGCCACCCATGTGAGATGCGTGTGGAGGATTGAATTCCATGTGCAACCGTTCTCTTGAAGATACTTTACAACCTTGGTTTGATTAGCAACTTCTTTTCCCATGCCCAGTTCAACACTGGCTACAACAATGTTCGTACCTCTATCTGACCTCAGTTGTTTCGCTGGTCCTCTTACGCCAAAAAACCTTTGCAGAGCATTGATGCAACTGGATGATTCCATGGACTCTATCACTTCCACATGCAAAGCTCTGGTACTCATGCATGTAAACAGGATTGCCCACCGTTTGCTCTGAGCTGCACCTCCTCTAGTGCGTCTGGTGAACACAGTCCAGGGACCAAAAACGTCCAGTCCAACGTACGTGAATGGTGGGGATGAGCTTAGGCGTTCTGGGGGAGCTCTGCCATCTTTTGGACCTCAAGCTTTCCTCTCAGTTTACAAAGTAACGCAGTGATTAAGGACTGAACTGATCAGCCTCTTGCCAGCTACGATCCATAGGCCAGCAGCCCTGACTGCTCCTTCCGTGAATTGTCGACCCTGATGTGCGACCTTTGTGTGGTAGTGACTCACCAGTAGTTTCGTGACATGACTTTGTTTTGGGAGTATGATTGGATTCTTTACCTCAGGATCAATTGGCGCATGTCTCAGACGTCCTCCGATCCGCAGGAGACCATCACACATGAAAGGATCAAGATCCAGGATTGCACTTGATCTTGAGGCCGCTCTCTTCTCTTGTAGTGCAACATACTCGTCTGGATAAGCTTCTTTTTGGACAGACATCGAGTATAATCAGCTTAGCTTTTGCCAACTCTTCTTGAGTACGTGGTTTTTTGCACTGATGCCATCTTTTGCATGCGTCTGTCGAGTCCGACTTGTGTGAACAAGTTTGATGGATCAAAAAGGATACTGCTCTCAGCAAGGAATCCCAAGTGGAGAAGCGTTGGAACCTTTCAGTGGTAAGTTTACCTTCGCTTATGTGAGTAGCAAGAGTGATCAGTTGTGGTCTCACATCTACATCTGTTTCAGGATCCACCAACTCAAAAGACTGATCCGTATCAGGCGGAAGTGGTTTGTGAAGGAAGTCTGGTCCTGTAAACCACATTGTGTTGATGAGCTGTGATGCGGGCACAGACCTGGTGGCCAGATCAGCTGGATTTAGATCTGTTGGCACATAGTGCCACTGTTTAGGAGAAGTAGTCTGGCGTATACGGTGCACACGGTTGTGCACGTATACAAAGAAACGCTTTGAGTTATTGTGGATGTATCCGAGGACAACTTTGCTGTCACAATAAAACTTCACAGCATCTGGCTTGAGATCAAGCTCGTCGAGGATCAGTTCAGCCATTTCGACAGCCAACACAGCTCCACAAAGTTCAAGGCGGGGGATGGTTGGTTCTGGTTGAGGGGCTAGCTTTGCTTTTCCCAGCACAAAGCCGATTTTACTCTGCCCATCTGTGGTTACAACCCTCAAATAAGCCACAGCACCTATGGCCCAGCTTGAGGCGTCGGAGAAGAGGCATAGCTCAATGTATTTGGCATTGGAGAGGGACTGTTGTATGTATGAGCGGGAAAGATGCAGGTTACTCAAATCCTGTAGTGATTTCTCCCATGTTTTCCAACTATTCAACTTGTCTGCTGGAAGTTCAGTGTCCCAGTCGTACACGTCAGCAGAAAGTGCTCTGAGCAGTGCTCGTCCTCTGATTGTCACTGGTGCAGCAAAGCCCAATGGGTCGAAGAGGCTATTGACTGTGGACAGCACTCCCGGCAGTAAACGGCTTGTCACTAACTGCTACTTTAAATGTAAAAGTGTCAGAGTCTATGTTCCAGCACAAACCAAGGCTTCTTTGAACGGGCAGGGCTTCTTCACCAAGCCCCAAGTCTTTTAGGCTTGCAGCCCGCTCTTCAGGAGAGAAAGCTTGCATCACTGCAACACTGTTTGAGGCGATTTTGTGCAGTTTAAGATTTGATTTTGCAAGTGATGCTTGAGTGCGCTTCAGCAAATCAATGGCCTCCGCCTCAGTTGGGAGGGAGATCAATCCATCGTCCACATAAAAGTGCCTCTCAACGAAGTGGCGTGAGTCAGATCCATATCTTTGTTCACCTTCTTGGGCAGCTTTCCGAAGGCCATACGTTGCTACAGCAGGTGAAGGGCTGTTCCCGAAGACATGAACTCGCATGCGGTACTCAGTTACCTCCTTTGTCACGTCATTATCTTTGTGCCAGAGGAATCTCAAGTAGTTTCTGTGGTCTTCCCTGACATAGAACCCATAGAACATTTGTTGGATGTCAGCTGTTAATGCAACAATATCCTTTCTGAACCTCAGCAGTACTCCGAGGAGAGAGTTGTTTAAATCTGGGCCAGAGAGCAGGACACTGTTAAGAGAGATGCCACATTCTTGTGCACTTGAGTCAAACACAACTCGTATCTGGCCTGGCTTCTGTGGGTGGTATACCCCAAAAATTGGTAAATACCAGCATTCTGCATTTTTAGGTAGAGGATGTGCTTCCTCTGCATGTCCGTTTTCAAAGAGCTTTGCCATAAAGGCAACAAACTGTTCTTTCATTTCAGGATTTCTGTTCAGTGTGCGTTTCAAAGAGTGAAAACGGGAGAGGGCTTGAGCACGGTTATTAGGAAGGCATGCTCTGGGTGCGCGGAATGGCAGGGGAGCAACCCAGCTGTTTTGCTCATCTTTGTGAAACCCTTCCTGCATGGTTTTCAGGAATATCTCATCTTCAAAGGACAAGGCAGGTTTGTTATAATTTTCTGTATTAATGAACACCCCTAATCCAAGTTTGTCTTCAGCGGGCAGACTCTGCTCCCCGCCGTGACTTGGTTTTTCTTGAGCCGGATGTGGTTCTGACATGGTGTCAGAAAAGATGGACGTCCATTCTGCAGGACATTAGTTTTGAAGACAGCTACATGAGCTTGTGCACACTATCAATGCAAACCTCCCCTACTATCACCCACCCTAAATCCAAACGCTGGGCGAAGGGTGCGTCGTGTGGCCCGTTGATTTGTTGTCTAACCTTGTGAACACGAATAAGGTCTCTTCCCAATAAGAGGAGGATCTGTGCCTCAGGATCTATCTTGGGAATATGCGGCGCCACAGATTTCAAGTGAGCATGGAAAGAGGCCACCTCTGGTGTGGGGATTTCTAATCTGTTGCTCATGATCTCGTTACATTCAATAAGTGGCGGTAAGTCAAAACACACTTCTCCGTTCACTGCCTCCACCTGGAAACCGACTGCTTTCCTTCCAACCATTTCAGTGGTCCCTGCACATGTCCTCATCAGGTATGGAAACAATAAAATGTATAACAGTTAACTTAAACACATCTTTAACAATATGCAGGGCAGAACACTCCCCGTCTGGCATTTACATATGCCACTTAAGGTCTAATTGTGCTTACTTGACTATTGACTATCTTTTGGCAGGAGCAAAACAACATCAGAGATAGGCCTTAAGAATGTCTTTATTTTGCCTTGTGACGTCGTCCTGACTTCGATTTCGGACCTTCCCATCACTGCTTGGGAAACGACCAGTCCCATTGGCCACTCATTGCGAGGTGATTGGCTCTGTTTCAGTAGCACAACGTCTCCAACCTGCAGGTCTCGTGATGCGGTGCGCCACTTGCGTCTTGGCTGAAGGGTGTGGAGATATTCATTTCTCCATCGGGTCCAAAACTCGTTGGCTAGTGCTTGCACTTTCCTCCACTGACACTTAAAGAGGTCCTTTTCTTCAAAATTGCCAGCTGGAGAGGTCAGACCTGGTTTTTGAGTTAGAAGCATCGCAGGAGTCAACAACAATGGTGAAGATGGATCAGATGAGACTGAGACCAATGGTCTCGCATTGATGATGGCCGAAACCTCTGCCATCAAAGTACAAAGCACTTCATGACTCAGGGAAGTGCACTTGGTTTGCAGCAACAGGTAGTCAAGAATCCTCCGGGTGATGCCGATCATACGTTCCCAAGCGCCACCCATGTGAGATGCGTGTGGAGGATTGAATTCCCATGTGCAACCGTTCTCTTGAAGATACTTTACAACCTTGGTTTGATTAGGAACTTCTTTTCCCATGCCCAGTTCAACACTGGCTCCAACAATGTTCGTACCTCTATCTGACCTCAGTTGTTTCGCTGGTCCTCTTACGGCAAAAAACCTTTGCAGAGCATTGATGCAACTGGATGATTCCATGGACTCTATCACTTCCACATGCAAAGCTCTGGTACTCATGCATGTAAACAGGATTGCCCACCGTTTGCTCTGAGCTGCACCTCCTCTAGTGCGTCTGGTGAACACAGTCCAGGGACCAAAAACGTCCAGTCCAACGTACGTGAATGGTGGGGATGAGCTTAGGCGTTCTGGGGGGAGCTCTGCCATCTTTTGGACCTCAAGCTTTCCTCTCAGTTTGCGACAAGTAACGCAGTGATTAAGGACTGAACTGATCAGCCTCTTGCCAGCTACGATCCATAGGCCAGCAGCCCTGACTGCTCCTTCCGTGAATTGTCGACCCTGATGTGCGACCTTTGTGTGGTAGTGACTCACCAGTAGTTTCGTGACATGACTTTGTTTTGGGAGTATGATTGGATTCTTTACCTCAGGATCAATTGGCGCATGTCTCAGACGTCCTCCGATCCGCAGGAGACCATCACACATGAAAGGATCAAGATCCAGGATTGCACTTGATCTTGAGGCCGCTCTCTTCTCTTGTAGTGCAACATACTCGTCTGGATAAGCTTCTTTTTGGACAGACATCGAGTATAATCAGCTTAGCTTTTGCCAACTCTTCTTGAGTACGTGGTTTTTTGCACTGATGCCATCTTTTGCATGCGTCTGTCGAGTCCGACTTGTGTGAACAAGTTTGATGGATCAAAAAGGATACTGCTCTCAGCAAGGAATCCCAAGTGGAGAAGCGTTGGAACCTTTCAGTGGTAAGTTTACCTTCGCTTATGTGAGTAGCAAGAGTGATCAGTTGTGGTCTCACATCTACATCTGTTTCAGGATCCACCAACTCAAAAGACTGATCCGTATCAGGCGGAAGTGGTTTGTGAAGGAAGTCTGGTCCTGTAAACCACATTGTGTTGATGAGCTGTGATGCGGGCACAGACCTGGTGGCCAGATCAGCTGGATTTAGATCTGTTGGCACATAGTGCCACTGTTTAGGAGAAGTAGTCTGGCGTATCACGGTGCACACGGTTGTGCACGTATACAAAAAACGCTTTGAGTTATTGTGGATGTATCCGAGGACAACTTTGCTGTCACAATAAAACTTCACAGCATCTGGCTTGAGATCAAGCTCGTCGAGGATCAGTTCAGCCATTTCGACAGCCAACACAGCTCCACAAAGTTCAAGGCGGGGATGGTTGGTTCTGGTTGAGGGCTAGCTTTGCTTTTCCCAGCACAAAGCCGATTTTACTCTGCCCATCTGTGGTTACAACCCTCAAATAAGCCACAGCACCTATGGCCCAGCTTGAGGCGTCGGAGAAGAGGCATAGCTCAATGTATTTGGCATTGGAGAGGGACTGTTGTATGTATGAGCGGAAAGATGCAGGTTACTCAAATCCTGTAGTGATTTCTCCCATGTTTTCCAACTATTCAACTTGTCTGCTGGAAGTTCAGTGTCCCAGTCGTACACGTCAGCAGAAAGTGCTCTGAGCAGTGCTCGTCCTCTGATTGTCACTGGTGCAGCAAAGCCCAATGGGTCGAAGAGGCTATTGACTGTGGACAGCACTCCCCGACGGGTAAACGGCTTGTCACTAACTGCTACTTTAAATGTAAAAGTGTCAGAGTCTATGTTCCAGCACAAACCAAGGCTTCTTTGAACGGGCAGGGCTTCTTCACCAAGCCCCAAGTCTTTTAGGCTTGCAGCCCGCTCTTCAGGAGAAAGCTTGCATCACTGCAACACTGTTTGAGGCGATTTTGTGCAGTTTAAGATTTGATTTTGCAAGTGATGCTTGAGTGCGCTTCAGCAAATCAATGGCCTCCGCCTCAGTTGGGAGGGAGATCAATCCATCGTCCACATAAAAGTGCCTCTCAACGAAGTGGCGTGAGTCAGATCCATATCTTTGTTCACCTTCTTGGGCAGCTTTCCGAAGGCCATACGTTGCTACAGCAGGTGAAGGGCTGTTCCCGAAGACATGAACTCGCATGCGGTACTCAGTTACCTCCTTTGTCACGTCATTATCTTTGTGCCAGAGGAATCTCAAGTAGTTTCTGTGGTCTTCCCTGACATAGAACCCATAGAACATTTGTTGGATGTCAGCTGTTAATGCAACAATATCCTTTCTGAACCTCAGCAGTACTCCGAGGAGAGAGTTGTTTAAATCTGGGCCAGAGAGCAGGACACTGTTAAGAGAGATGCCACATTCTTGTGCACTTGAGTCAAACACAACTCGTATCTGGCCTGGCTTCTGTGGGTGGTATACCCCAAAATTGGTAAATACCAGCATTCTGCATTTTTAGGTAGAGGATGTGCTTCCTCTGCATGTCCGTTTTCAAAGAGCTTTGCCATAAAGGCAACAAACTGTTCTTTCATTTCAGGATTTCTGTTCAGTGTGCGTTTCAAAGAGTGAAAACGGGAGAGGGCTTGAGCACGGTTATTAGGAAGGCATGCTCTGGGTGCGCGGAATGGCAGGGGAGCAACCCAGCTGTTTTGCTCATCTTTGTGAAACCCTTCCTGCATGGTTTTCAGGAATATCTCATCTTCAAAGGACAAGGCAGGTTTGTTATAATTTTCTGTATTAATGAACACCCCTAATCCAAGTTTGTCTTCAGCGGGCAGACTCTGCTCCCGCCGTGACTTGGTTTTTCTTTGAGCGGATGTGGTTCTGACATGGTGTCAGAAAAGATGGACGTCCATTCTGCAGGACATTAGTTTTGAAGACAGCTACCGCGGGCTTGTGCACACTATCAATGCAAACCTCCCCTACTATCACCCACCCTAAATCCAAACGCTGGGCGAAGGGTGCGTCGTGGCCCGTTGATTTGTTGTCTAACCTTGTGAACACGAATAAGGTCTCTTCCCAATAAGAGGAGGATCTGTGCCTCAGGATCTATCTTGGGAATATGCGGCGCCACAGATTTCAAGTGAGCATGGAAAGAGGCCACCTCTGGTGTGGGGATTTCTAATCTGTTGCTCATGATCTCGTTACATTCAATAAGTGGCGGTAAGTCAAAACACACTTCTCCGTTCACTGCCTCCACCTGGAAACCGACTGCTTTCCTTCCAACCATTTCAGTGGTCCCTGCACATGTCCTCATCAGGTATGGAGAAAGTCCACCTTGAACACCAAAAAGCTCAAAAAACTCAGACCTGGCCAATGAGCGGTTGCTTTGGTCGTCAAGGATGGCATACATCTTGACTGAGTGCTCCCGTTGTCCTCGTGGAAAGACACGTACCAAACTTATCTTTGAGCAAGAACGTGCATGAAGACCTTCTCCACAGACCTCGGTGCACTTTGATGTCACTTCTGGTTGGTCAATTATTCGCTGCTCGATGTCCGAAGCTGCTGTAGGAGACATCTCTGTCGAGAAAGCGGTTTCCGGATGCATGGCTGTGATGTGTCGGTTAGTCCCACACTCATTGCATTTTAGTTCCACTGTGCATTCTCTTGCCATATGAGTCGTAGAGCAGCACCTGAAGCATCGCCTGTGTTCCTTTAATAAACTTTTGCGTTCTGCCAGTGGCTTCATTTGAAAGGCTCTACATTTTACTAAGGGGTGAGACTTATTGTGCAGTGGGCAGTAATTGGCTGAATCGTAACTGCCATTTTTAGTTGTCTGCGCTCCATGCATTGAGCTTGACTCTGCTGTAGTGGACACAACAGTCTTATGGACAGATATAGCAGCCTTCACACCAGCTTGTCCTGTTAACAGTCTCTCACTGTGGTAATGAGTTCGGCTGCTCTCTGTTAAGAAAAAGCTCGGATCATTTCTGGCCTTTGCTTGCTTGTGTACAAAGTCAGTAAAGAAAGAGAAGGGTGGAAAGCAAACATTATAGCAGTCTTTGTAGTTTGAACCAACAGAAAGCCATTTTTCTTGGAGATTGGGGGGCAATTTCTCTACAATTGGTTTAATGCCACGTGGCGTGTCAAGGTAACCAAGACCAGGTAAGTAACCATCCTCTTTGGCAGAAAGGAGCTCCATGAGTAAATCACTAATTTCTCTGAGTTTGATATTTTCCTTCGACGTGAGACGAGGAAAGCTCTCTAGCCTTTTAAACAGTGCATTCTCGATCACTTCAGGGGATGCATAGCACTCTTGAAGTCTTGTCCAAGACAACTGAAGTGCGGCTTCTGGGTTTGTAACGTAGACTGCTCGAAGTCTCTTAATATGTTCAGAAGATTCTCTTCCAAGCCATTTCACCAACAGATCTAACTCTTCACTGGCTGTTAGCTCTAAGCCTTGAGTAGCGTTGGAAAAGGAAGATTTCCATGCTCTGAAGCTCTCTGGGCGGTCATCGAATTTACTGAGCCCTGTGGTTATTAACTCTCTGCGGGCAAGATATTTGGCAAAGTCTATCATATTAGCTGCTGGAGTGATGGTAGAGTCATGCGTTTTGTTCTTTGGAAAATGGTTTGGTTGACTTACGTGATTGAAAGATGAGGGGTCCAGTCCCAGATTGGTCTTGTTGGAAAAGAGAGGGTCTGAGATGGGACGCTGTGGCAGGTCTCTCTGGTATCCTGATCCGCTGTACTCAGTCCGCTGAGTGTGCCTTGGCATTATGGGCGAGACGTTATGGCTGAATGCAGGATTAAATTCAACCGGTTCCTCTTCCGCTGATGGCGATGATGCTTTGATGTGGAGAGGAAGTGATGTATCAGGAGGAGGTATGGTAGCGTTGACGTTTTCTTGAGCCTGATGATGCAGATACTCCTCTGTTCGCTGTCTGATTGTCTGTCGTGAGATGCTGCTCCTAGCACTCGGCATATCTTCGCATGCTCTTCCTGCAGCAGCCTCTAAAACTTCTGCCTCTGCATTGGCGGCAGCAGCTGTTTTTTCGAGTCCCAGTGCTTCTAAGTCTGCTTCTAGTGTAGCTTTTTCCATATCTAATTTGGCTTTTTGTTTTTCAATTCCAGCTCCTTTTAGCATATGCAGCTCTGGTGAATGCAGCTTCGCTGTTGCTCTTGCTCTAGCAGCAGCACTGGACACTGAAGACTTAGAAGAGGATTTTGACACCGATGACACTCTATCATCTTCTTCTTTAGATTGATCTTCCATGATTGTTGCTAATGAATCCTTCTGATAGTCTGACTTTTCACTGTACTGTTCTCTCTATGTGTTCTACTTCCAAAGTGTTTAACATAAATAAACAGTCAGCCAAACTCCTTTTCAAGAGCCAGGATGCGGCGTTCTTGCTCCTTTATTGATTCCCAACATGAAATCATCTTGACCGAGTTGAAATAGGGTGAAACTAGAAAAGAAAATACAAAAACGTATTAACTGAATGGCAGATAAATATAAACATCCTTACGTTTACAATTCTCCAAACAAAGTCAATATTTCTAATAGTATAACATGTGAAGAACACAAAACACTTACAGTCATTGCTTTCTGAAGAAGACAGGCAAAGGATTACTGTGGATTGATCTCGTCCCAGTCGCAACCATGCTCTCTGCTGTTTACAGATCGAACTTCCTACTTCCTGTTTCTCACTTCCTGCTTCATTACAGGCTTCAAAATAAAAGCGCTATGCATGAAACAATAAAAATGTATAACAGTTAACTTAAACACATCTTTAACAATATGCAGGGCAGAACAGGGGGTGATGTGATCATATTTACGGACTCTTAGCAGGATCCTGGCAGCGCTGTTCTGGATATATTGTAATCTCTGGATGTTCTTGTTTGAGATTCCGGTGAGGAGAGCATTACAGTAATCCAGCCTGGATGATACAAAGGCATGGACAAGTTTCTCTGCATCTGCCAGATTGAGTGTTGGACGGAGTTTGGCGATGTTCCTGAGGTGATAGAAAGCTGTCTTGCGGAGGTGTTTGATGTGGGTGTCAAAAGTGAGATTGGAGTCCATTTTAACACCAAGGTTGGTGACAGATGTGGAGAGAGGTACGTTTTGACCCGAGAAGGTAATGCAGGTGATGGTGGAAGAGCGGAGTTGATGTGGTGTGCCAACTAGGATGGCTTCTGTTTTTGAACTGTTTAGCTGAAGAAAATTGAGTTTCATCCATGTCTCTATGTCCTCCAGGCAGGTGGTGAGTGTGGATATAGAGTTGGAATCAGAAGAAGTGTGGGTTGTCCTCATATAGAGCTGTGTGTCATCAGCATAGCAGTGCTAGGATACCCCATGCCTGCTGGTTATATTACCCAGCGGAAGCAGATAGAGGGTGAAGAGAGTGGGGCCGAGCACTGAGCCCTGGGGACACCGCAGGTGACGTTGTGGGTGTATGATTTTGCTTTGCCCAGGGTAACGTATTCCGTTCTGTCGGATAGATATGAGGTGAACCAGTTATGTATTTTATCAGAGAGTCCAATAGTGTATTTCAGATGGTGAAGGAGGATGTTATGGTCAATTGTATCAAAAGCAGCTGTTAGGTCCAGGAGGATGAGTAGAGATGGGGAACCGGTATCTGCTGCCATCATGAGGTCATTTGTGACCCTGACCAAGGCTGTTTCAGTGCTATGGCCAGGGCGGAAACCAGACTGAAACTTCTCGAAAAGGTTATTGTCTTTGAGATGATCGTGAAGTTGTGCTGCAACTGCCTTTTCTAGAACTTTGGACAGAAATGGAAGATTTGAAATGGGCCTGTAGTTGGAAAAAACCAGGGTGGTTTTTTTTAGTAGTGGTCTGATGACAGCAGTTTTTAACGCAGATGGAATATGGCCGGCCAGGAGCGAGTGGTTTATGATCGTGGTGATTAGTGGAGAGATGGCAGAGGTGTTTGTCTTTAGCAGAGCTGATGGGAAAGGGTCCAGAGCACAGGTGGTTGGCCTTGTGTTTTTGATCATATCCTCCACTTCTTCCTGTGTGACAGTTGAGAAGGAGCAAAGAGGCTGGACAAACTCAGATAGTGGGTCGGTGGTTGTGAGCGGCAGGACAGCAGTGGCGGAGAGGTGTGAGCGGATATTTTTAACTTTTTGTCGGAAAAAATTGATGTGCATATTGCACCTATCCTCAGTGGCCTCAGGATGGACAAGTGAAAGCGGTTTGAGAAGATGATTTACAGTAGAGAAAAGTTGTTTTGAGTTACCGGGGCTGTTGTTAATAATGGTGGAATAAAACTTGGACTGCGCATCTCTCAGAGCTTCGGCATAGGCCTTCCTGTGTTCTCTATATGCCTGTTTGTGAACAGTCAGTCCAGAAGCCTTGAGCCGCTTGATGACACGCCCAGCAGTCTTCATTTTATGCAGCTCGCAGGTGTACCAGGGTGCTGAGCGTGAGAAGGAGACTGACCTGGATTTTATAGGGGCATGAAGGTCCAGAAGACTGCTCAGGGACTGGTTGTAGGAATCCACTAAGTCAGTGCCAGAGAGGAAGTTGGTAGAGCCAATGGAGAGAGATTTGAGGTCCAGAGCCAGGGCATCCATGTTAATGTTTTTCAGATTCCTGAAGTGGATCTGCCGCGTGGGTTTGATGTGGGGAGAAGGGAAAGACAGCTTCATTGATATTATTTTGTGGTCAGACACACCAAGGTCATAAACCTGTAGGTCGGTGATGAGGGCGGAGTTTGCGATGACCAGGTCGAGTGTGTGTCCCCTTGAATGTGTGGGGACATCAACATGTTGTTGTAGGTTTAGGGAGTCCAGTAGCTGAAGGAGATCGGTAGCAGAGTGGCATGAAGGGGAGTCGACATGAATGTTTAAATCTCCTAGGATTATGGTATTTCCAGATGTAGTGCAAAGTGTTGTGAGGAGATCAGACAATTCTGGGATAAAAGTGGAGTTGGGTTTAGGGGGCCGGTAGATGAGAACAGTCATGGGAAAGGGGGGCTTACATTTAAGTGCAAGACACTCACAAGATGTTATTGTGGGCAGCGGGATGGGGGACAGCTCCAGGTCCTGTCGGTGGATGACTGCTAGGCCGCCACCACGGCCGGTGCTGCGTGCTGCCTCCAGGTAACTGTAACCGGGGGGACAGGCTTCATTGAGGGCAGAGTAAACCTCTGGCTGATGCCAGGTTTCAGTTAGGCACATTAAGTCCAGTCCTTTCTCCCTGATGTGTTCTTCAATCAGGGTGGATTTATTGCTGATGGATTGAGCATTGAACAGTTCGATTTTGACCAACGAATGTGGGATGAATCTCTGTATAGGTCGCAGAACACTGAAATCCGCTCCACGCAGACTGGAATCCGCTCCATGAATTGTATCCAACCCAGTGCGCCGGGATCTCGACCATAGAGACGGATGTTTGTAGCAGAGCAGTTTAGCTGGTTATGGAAAATAAATGTTCGGCCGGAACCTCTGTGAATGTAACGAGGGCGACGTGAAGACCAAGCTCGTTGATGATGGGGATGTTGAGTCCAGGTGCAGTTGCGAGTTTTAGTCGGCGGAGTTGTGAGACAGTATAGCAGAAAGCCATTCTAACCAACGAAGGATGTTGCCTGGCCACGCTAAACCGCTCGCCCGAGTGTCTCGGTAGGAACTAAAGTTGTTAAAGTCTCAGATGGAGAAACGGCGAACAGACAACGCCAGCGTTCTCTCCGAACTTCAGTTGTGAGTTAGTTGAGTAGCGGCGTCATCCGGGGTGGGGGGGGGGGGGATAGCTCGTCAGTAGCCAGCTAGATTGCAAGTTAGACGTCGCAAAGCCAAACCACACAGCCAACTGAACAATAAGAACCAAAGCATGTAGATATAGATGGCAAAAGTTCAAAAGAAAAGCTGCAGAAAATCAAAAACAAAAAACAAGAAACCGCGTCTGACGGAGCGGCGTTAAATTCGCCAGCGTCCCCGCTACACACCTGTGACAGCTGTGGCACCTATGTAGGCCCTCAGGATAGAGGCAGACGCACTGGTTCCGTTCTCCTGGTCGAGACCTCGCCTGAAAATTGGTCAGGCAGAGTGTTACCCGAGTAAGAAAAGTCAGAAAGGCACGGGACCTCTGTAGCAGCTCTGCAGCCCTAGACACCTCTGGAGGTTCAAGTCAACACATGGTTAAGGTGTTGTTTCGCCAAACAAGTACATATTCCCTCCCAAGTATGGCAGGAACTGTACAAGAAGATGATGCAGCTGTCAATTTGCCCGATAGGCAAGGAAAAGAGGATAAAAGACAACCGCCTGCCCCATTAGAGAGGGAAAGGCTGTGGAGGATGCCGTCCACCCGCTTGAGTGATGGGCAGGTCGACTTAGTGGCTGCATCCAGAGCTACACCAATGAAGGTTATGCTGTGAGAATGGCTCACAGAGCTCTTTATGTTCACGAAGGCCCAACTGGGCAGCGTGAGAGAGAGTGCGAGCAGTGTCCTGTGCGGCCTTAAATGGGTATGGCGCACAGATCAGCCAGATCGTCCAGGATGGCAGTATCCTTCCGCCCTGTGATTGCAGGGCGAAAGTAACGCCTATTGTTAAAACTCCTGGGAAAGTCCAAATGGAAGAAGCCTGAGAATGACGGCTTTGGAAAGCGAAACAGAGCAATCGACTGTGAAGTATTATAGGAACCTGACAAAAGGCCTCCTTAAGTCGACAGACATGAGCCGATCTCCTCTGGAGACCACACAAAGGACGTCTGCCGTGCTCGGCATGAGAAAGTCAAGATGTGACGCCCCCGAGTCTGCAGGGTGTGGACACGGTCCTGCGAAGACCAGAGAACTGCTGCTTGGTCTAACCGGCTTGTTCAGTGCACTGCTGTGCTTGTAGAGCAGGTCCCCTGATTTCACTGGGAAAGTAGGGAGGGTGCTCCTACATGTCTCCGACAAGGGTGCCTGCTCCAGCCACACAGCTGTCCTGAACCCTGGAGAGCATTAGGCGCCCAGGTTCTCTTGACATAAGTGCAAACGCCTGCAGTGAAGCATCACTGAGGCTGGTCGCAAAAGTGCTGATAGTAGCCTGCTGCAGAGAAGCTGAGAGGTCAAATTATGACATAGGAGGTGGAGTTGCAGTGTTGTAAGCACGGTAAAATCGTGCCCTGTGAACTGACTGGGCTTGAGGGCACCGGTCATCTGGCCTCGGAGTCTCCTTGGGGAAAAAAACTATAGATGCGACAGTCAGCTCAATGGATGGCATGGGGCGAAGGCCACATTTGGCCGTGTCTTGCATGGACGCCAGGTTTCTGTGATCTGCCGTAAATTAGGAGGGAAGAATGCACTAGCATGTGTAGGGTTCCGGCTGCTGTATATCCAGCTGCAGGCGTTCCTGTGCCCTGCGAATGACGAACCCGATGGAGCCATCAACTGCCCCCTACGAAGGCCTGAGGGATGGGAACCAGGCCCAGAAGCATGGGTGGGCCGCTCTTCCCCGTCTACAGTGAAGAGATTGGTGGACACTGCCACTGATATAGTGTCCTCCCTTGGGGATGGATCAGCTGCCGGTGGAACTGATGCTTCAGTCCTCCCTGCACTAGAGTGGTGGTTCATCTGAGCTAGTTCTACAGTCAGCAGACCTACTCTAGAAGCTAACATGCCGGATTGAACTCTGCTGCAGGAGCCCCTGCGGTTACTGGCCGGCGCTTGTAACGGGCCGGTTGGCTTGGAGCTGACCTGACAGGAGGAGGTCAGCCCCACCCCCCAGGTGTTCCAACGGGCAATCTAGGACACTCTCTTTACCCGTATGGCAGCTTTGTTTGCTTGGGTCCTAGCAGTAGCCTGAGCGGGAGCCCTCCACTACTGCAGCCCAGGTCCTGTGGAGCAGGACAGAGACAGTCAGTCTAGTGAGGGGAGAGCGGGAACGCTTCTAGCACGGTAGCCACGGGGCGGCACTTTCTCATGTCACGTGGGGCGCCCCCTGCAGATGCAGACACTGAGTGGTGGGGGGGCTTACATTGTTATGGGGAGTAGTCAGATTTTTTTTGTTTACAGCCACGTCATGCCCACAATGCATTGGCCAAAGAACAAGCACTCAGTTAGGCGGCAATGTTTAACTTCCATACGGCGGAGCAGTAACTACTTATCTGACAGGGTAACAACTTAACTCATGGTAGGACATAACATTAGACCACCCTAGTGCATGATGGGTAAAGCTCTCCCACTCATCATGATAGGAGACTGCCACAGAGTTTGACAAGATGTCCCAGCATGCATCGGCGGTGTAATTCCATAAATTTTAAACCATGACTGAAGCTAGTACCCCTGATACACAAATCGCTCCGCCCGGTAAGCATTGAGCCAGATGGGGCGGGGCGCTCTGAGATGTCCCGCCCGGGGCGCAATCACACTCAGAACCGCCACTGACGTTGCTGGGGTCGCAGCAGTAGCTTGAGCAGGAGCACTCTGTTACTGTGGCCCAGGTACTCTGTAGCAGGTCCGAGACAGTCGGTCTTGAGCGAGGACACCTCTTCAATACAGTAGCTGTGATTATTGGTGTCCTACCACTAAACTTAAGCGAGAGCACTCTGTTTCTGCCGAAACAGGTTCTGTGGAGACCGTTTAGAAAACAGCCTCTCTAGTGGGAGGAAGTGAGGACACGCTTGACTAGTACAGTAGCTGTAATTACAAGCATCCCACGAGTAGCCTGAGCGAAAGCACTGTGCTACTGTGGAAGCAGGTCCTGTGAAAACAGTCATAGTGAGAGAGGAGGTGTCTTCGAGGACCCTCTCCACTAGTATGGCAACTGTAATTACTGGTGTCCTCCCAGTAAGCCTGAGCGAGAGCTCTGCACTACTGTAAACGCTGATCCCGTGAACACTGGGCAGAAACAGTGTTATAGTGAGAGAGAGAGAGAGAGAGAGAGGACACTCTTTACTAGTCTGGTAGCTGTCAGAATTAGCGGGGAATCAGTTAGCCTGAGTGGAGACACTCTGCTAGCTATAACAGCAGCGATGTCATGGAGGTAGATGTACACCTATGTATCAGTATCGACTTATAGCTTTCTTAACGTCCCCTCCAGTGAGCCTGAGTGGGACTCTGCTCACTGGAAGCCGGTCGCAGTGTAGCAGTGTAGCATCCAGCCGCAACGAGCGGACACGCTCTCGTTAGCGCTGTAATCGACCAGCAGTAGCCTGAACGAGAGCACTCCGCTACTGGGGCCAAGGTCCTGTGGAACAGGAGGTAGCTGTCGGATTTAGTGTTGCCTCTGTTAGCCTGAATGGACACATTCTGCTAGCTTTGCACAGCGGCAATGCTACCAAGGTCAACACACACTATCCGAATTACTACGGTGAGCTGGTCGCGCCTGTGTAGCAGCTTAGCGACACCGAGCGAACACGCTCTCATTAGCACACAGTTAGCAGGAGCGAGAGCAGTCATAGACAACAATTGTATTCGATCTCAAACGATTGAAGCTTCACGGTGAAGGTGCTCTAGTGAAGACCGAGATAGACGTGTGTCTTCTCTGGTCCCCGTACAGAAACACAACGTCTTCCTCCTCAGAGGGAGAGCTCGTCGCATGCTTTGGAGGGCGAGAGATCGCAACTCTGACCAGTTGGTCACAAGACTCCCCGCGACGAGCTTCAGTTAAACTTCTGTACAATTTCAGCCTTAGCTGATGCTAACGTAGTATCGTCGTTAGCCTGCTTTGCGAGAAGATGAAGAAGGACTGATCCCGGTATGACACCGGAATTTATACCCGGTGGGGGGGTCATCCGATTCACAGGTGACTTTGTTGTTATTAATACTCGAACTGCGTATGCACGATACAGAAGATATCGAGTGCTAAGCACCGACTCTGGCGGTTAAGAAGGATGAAATAGCACACCTTCATCCATTGGGTTCAATCAATTTTACCTTTTTTTGAGGGTTTTTTTCTTCTTTTAGGGTCCGAGCGACAGCGAAGCTGTCCGAGAGGACCCTATTGAAATTATGTGGGGTATTATTATTCCGCTTCTTATTTTTCTACATTGGGGGCATATTGGGGGTACGTATCATATCCCAAAACTCACCAAATTTGGCAAACGTGTCAGGATTGGTGAAAATAGCCAGATGACATAGACCTCGAAATGTGGCTTTCAAAAATTGCTCTCTAGCGCCACCTACAAGTTTCACCGGCGACACCCCTCACCCAGTATGTTCAAATGACTAGCTTTTCTTTTTACAGTTCCTCTATGACTGGCTCTATAAAAAAGCAATTCATGACCCTAAGCTCCGCCTACTTTAATTTTCCACCATTTTGAATAATGTGAAAAACACATTTTAGGGGCGTGTCCCGTTTTGTATTGCTTATAACTTCAACACTATTGGTCAAAAAAAATAACAGACCGTCAGGATATGTGCAGAATGGCGTCTGGAACATTCAATGCAAATTTCGTGCAATTTGAACTTTAATTGGTGCCGTTTTCGGCCGTTTTTTAGCGTTTTTGGCCATTTTCCACTTTTTTCAAACGGCCATTAGACCCACAAAACGCTAATGGAATTCATTAAAAATAGGTTTGTTAGAATCTCAAGACTTGAATATACAAGACGGCGGGGAAAAAAAGACTTTTCGTCCGTAGGAAATGCGTTTTTTGACCGCCAATATTTGTAATTTATTCATCTTAAAAACTATAGCTTACACTCATCAGATATGTATAACAAAAAAAAAAAAATCAAGTGTAATGCCAGTCAAGGTCTGAACACATTCACCAATTTTTAGCCAATTCCGTTAGCGTTTACTGGTAGAACTCGACAGTTGTAAAAAAGCGGAAAATGGCCAACTCGGCCAAATCGGCCAAAAACGCTAAAAAAAGTAAAAAAACGCCCAAAACGCCCAAAACGGCCAAATTTGGTAGGAACACCTATTTATGAAGTAAAAGAACCATAAATTATTCACTTTCACGATAGGCCTGAACACATTTACCAGAAAAAAACTGGCGCGCCCTCGGCCGAGCGGGCCGGCGACTCACCGGCGTCCCCGACCGGCGTGGGCGAGCAAGGACCCGTTCAACGCTGCTAGCAGCTTTAATTTCTTTTTGTTCCGTTTAAATCATTTTTATTGATTTTGCAAACACATAGAGGAATGAAGAGTAATACCACCTCAAAGAAGTTTGGGTGTACTGAACATTACCTTCAGTTGCTTGGAGGTTGTGTAGCTGTGATACGCTGTCACTATATACAAAGATTGAAAATACAAAGAACAAACAACCACGAGGGGGGCGTCTCCTAGTTCACTAGTTCTCCTGTCGGATTGCAGCGGTGTTCAAATAGTTAATAAAAGGCTTCCAGGTCTCTTCAAAGGAATCTCTAAGTGCAAATCTGACCTTTTTGAGTTTTATATGATTTAGGATCTCTTTTAACCAACTGTTGGGCAGGAGAGCGTGTTTCCAGTTAAATAGTATGAGTCTAGCTAACAGTGTCGTAAATGCCAGGATGTGTCGCCCTGTCGATGGCATTTTTTAGGTTTAAGGCAGCACCACAACATATTTTGTATTTCTTCATGCACTAAATGCATAAATAGTAGAGACACAGTTCATGATTGAAAACCTGGACATATCCAGATGACCAGATGACATGTTGGACAAAAACCTTAGAACCAGGAACCAAAGTGCTTAAACATGGTAATAAGTGCAAACCTGATACAGATTTATGCGCACTCATTAGTGTTGGATTAGTCATTTTAGAACATGGAGGCTCAAGCTATGCTCCATGCAAGAAAATGTGTGTTTTCAGTAGTTTTTAGTGGAAGTTATTTGACACTGTCAAGCTCCATATGCCAACACCAACGACATGGTCCAGTGGCAGTGAAGTCACACACACACACACACACACACACACACACACACACACAGTCCCTGCATTGTCTTGACCTAATTGAAGCCCAGCGGTCTGCCCGAGGTCATTCTCTTATACCTCCTTTATTTTAATGAGATTTTTAATTAGCATGTTAATTGCCTAACGTGATCAGCGGGGGTGACTAGCTAGCTGGCTAGCTGCTGTTGGCATCCAGCTGGGCCATAACATTGAGGCTTTCCACTCTGCTGCGCAGCACGATGCCAGGCCGAGCTTTGCTAGGCTAGCCTGGAGAGGTAACGGCGGTGGCGGAAAAAACAAGTGCTGATTTTCTGCAGTCTTGTGTTGCATTTATGGCGGAGGCAAAGCTTTAGATCTAATTAATTGCCAGTTTATTCAAATTAGTTTCAATTCTCTGACACCCAGTTGAGTTGCTGAATCCTTCTTTTATTTAGAAAACGGTAACAGGAGGCTACACAGTCTGCTTATTTATAGGCGCTGCAGAACCATTCATATATACCTGTACCGTATTATTACGCATATAGATGCCCTGCTTATGCCAAAATCTGACTTTTTCACTGGTGTTTTACTATCCTAAAGATATTTTGTCTGGCGTACAAGACATATCCAGGTTGTAAGGCAGTAAAGTAAGTAAACAAGCCACCATTACTGCGATGAATATTACTTATAAACAGCTTTTAAGAAACTGAATTCGCCATATCATGCTCTTAACAACAATAAACTTCAGCAATGAAAAAAATGTCAAGACCCATGAAATGGAATCATTTGAATTTTTGTTTCATTAAATTGTGTTTGAAATCTGATCAGAGCAAGAGATCATGGTTGGAAGTGTGTTGATTCATAACCTTGAGCTGGCAGGTTACAGCAGTTTCCCATCCACACCGTGCAGCTTGGACAAACATGTATTGTTGTTGATTCAGAGAACGGAGAATGGATAACTTTTACATTCACACACACATCACCTACCTTTAGACCATTTGTGTCCATTCAGCCAATCGATCACAAACTTTCTGCCATTTAATGTGTAACTGCAGCAGCTGCACCCCATACAGCCGGTGTGGTCTGCACACGGCTCCAAACACGGAGAAGTCTGAGCAATCGTCTAGCAGCTAGCGGGGCTAGCAGCTAGTGCTTCTAGCAGCTAGCGGTGAAGTCTGAGCAGTCTTCTAGAAGCTAGTGGTTCTAGTAGCTAGTGATTCTAGCAGCTATCATTGGTTATCGCTGTGAGAACGCAGTGCAGAACATCAGTGAACATCTGTTTAGTTCAACTTCTAAAATTGACAGCAGCGCTAAAGCACCAATAATCTGGCATATTGGTCTAAGTACAAACAGCTGCTTATTTACTCATCCAGTATTAAATCCACTCGCTTTTTAGCTTGGTTTTGGTCTGTACCCTTTTCTCAAGAAGTGTTGACCAGTAATGTAGCTGAATTGTCATTGAGAAAACAATTAAAGGCACACCTCGGGGCATCAACCACTTGATATTAACTGCTTGACATTTTACTGATGTACTGCACAATATACATCCTAGTCCTCGACTGCACTTTAGTTGTTCTTTTTTGTCATGTTTTTCACGTCATGTTTTGCATGTTTGCAGGTATTACCTGTTGTCCTTTCTTTGGACCCAGGAAGATTAGCGTCCGTTAAGGTGTCAGCTAATGTGGATCCAGTTAATAAACTAAACTAAGCTAATTTGGCTTTGGAAACCATGGCAATGACATAAATAAAAATTGTCGGAGCAATAAGCAGCTAGCTAAAACCAATATTTTAAAGGAAGCAATACAGTCTATATTTAAGGGGAGGAGATAACGAGAGCCGAGGAAAATGTATGGAACATGAAAGGTGGCCGAGGTGTAGGAGGCGGCCAGGTGGACGGACAGTGAGCGTCTCTCTTCCTCTGTCATGTCATTCTGTTAACTTCACTCCAGCAGGAAGTCAAGGCTGCGCGGTTATGAGGCTTGCCTTTATAATTTACCACCGTCGGTGTCTGCTTTTTTATTGAGCCTGGCCTTTACTGACAGACACAGAGGAGGTTTTGATTTAGCCTGGGAATGTTCTGGCGTGTGTGGACCCTGTGAATCATCTTCTCTCTCTTATCTCCTTTTGTTGTTCTGTCATATCTCCTCCCCTCTCCGTTGTGTCTCTCTCTCTCTTTGGCTGCCTTCCTTTCTTCCATACCTCTCTTTTATCACTTCTCTCCCCGGCTGCTTCCTCTCCTTCCTATACCTCCATCCTAATTCTTTCATCCATCTTCCCCTCCATGGCTCCTGTCATCTCCTTTCTTTCTAATCACCTCTCTCTTCTCCTCCCTCCCTCTCCAGTCAGATCTACTGTATAGAGAATGCCCATGGCCAGCTGGTGCGTGACCTGGACTTCAACCCCAACCGCCAGTACTACCTGGCCAGCTGCGGAGACGACTGCAAGGTCAAGTTCTGGGACGTCCGCAACGTCCATGAGCCCGTCAAGACCCTGGAGGAGCACTCGCACTGGTGGGTGGATCGGGGGGGGGGACGACTGTCCTTGAACCAGAGCACCCGAGTTCAAGCTCCACTGTCGGCTCTCAAGTGTCCCACTAACCTGCTCTCATCCTCCCACATTTGGGCGGAGTGAATCGAGTTTGACATTGTTGAACTAGAAGCAGTTAGTAGACCTTTTTAATAGAACAATATTCAGTTTGAAGTTAACTATACATTTAAAAAGTCCCACATAATGGTATCTTTTAATCATCACCACATAATGAACATATGTTCTTACTTAGCTTTTGGGTTTAATTCCGACTAGTTCACTAATGGTCATTTACTCTTTCTGGTCATTTAAAATTTACTTTATTTTCACATTGACCCTTCAAGGACAATAACACATGTTTAAAGACCATGGATAAGTGGGATTCAACACATATAGTTTAAATCAATCTGAAATATAATGCAATAAACTCTTGATACTCATTAACTTGATCTTTTAAACATACCTCTTCTTTGACAACAGCAGATTGTAGTCGCTGTACTTTAAATTTAGACTGATTAGTTAAATCTAGGGTTGGTAGGGTTGGTAGCCTCAAAAGAGTAGACTAGATAACAAAAATATATATATATATATATTCTCAATTGGGAAACCCACTGTTACCAACTCCTATTTGATTTATTGAACGCTTTTGGGATGTTAAAAGAATTTCAACAAATATAATAAAGTTTTGATCAGTTTTTGAAAATCATAATATTCTAAATTAAATCGGCCACAAGCAACACTGAGGGTTTTTATTGACTTGATAATGCATACACCTAATTCATCAAAAATGTAATTCCTTAGGAAACTGTAGAAATGTAATATTCGCCGTATCTCTCCAGCTCGCCACACACGGTGCCGCTCGCTCCATTTGCTGTGCATCAAACCTTTTTGCAATGATACTTGTCAATGTGGTGAATATTATGGGAAACACCATGCAGGAGAATTACCGATGGTCATTATGGTGAAATGTTATGCTGATGTACTTCATAGTCCGATGAATCCATTCAGCTCAATTCTATGGAGGGGAGGGGTTGAAAGAGATATTTTAGATCTCAAAGTCTGTGCAAATGAAACTTAAACTATGTGCATGGATAGATACCCCGAGGGGTAAAAAATGAAAATGTAATGTGGCATACTGAGTTGGCCAGGAGTTAGTAAAAGTCTAATTTGATGATGGAAGTGAAAAAGAAAAGAAAAAAAGAGTTGTTCATTTAAAGAGACACGCTCTCTTTCAATATTTCCCGATAGTGCGTCACATTCCCACGTTCCCCCACAGCTCACTAAACTAAACCTGTGTTGGAAACAAACAATTTGTTTATCACATGATCAGAATTCATAAGAAATAGGCGGGGAACTAAATAATTTATCATGACATAACACTTGACTTGTGGGAGGAGGGGGAGTATTTCTTGTCTAAAAATAATTATACTGTCTCTGTGTAATGGGTTAAAAAGAGGCTTTTTACACAGCATGGAGTGTAATTCAGGCACATTCAGTACAATCCAATAACAATAATGATAAACATGGTGATAACTGCTTTGCTTCACTGTTGATTGGTTTCTGGTTTTATTAATGGCTTTATCTCCTAACTAATGAAATGCCCTAACTACTGCTGGTGCAATAAAAGGTAGTAATACACTAATTACTAATTAAATAGGCCGCTACTCATTTAGTCAGTGTGGGTCGAAGGAAGCCTAATCCTAAGAGCTGAACACAGTGTGCTGCATGGGAGTCTCTCTCTCTTTCTCTCTCTCTCTCTCTCTCTGTCTCACTCTCTCTCTCTCTCCTGTGAGCTGAATAGATGATCAGTGTGTCTGCGAGCCAAACTGGGCTACTGCTGCAGCACACCAATAGATAAAGACACACACACACACACACACACACACACACACACACACGCAAGCGTATGCACAGGCGTATGCCTGTGCACACACACGCACGCACGGACACACACACACACACACTAGTGCGGGTGTTATCTCCAAAAGAAAGATAGACTTGGCGAACATATCCATAACTGTAGATAGCTGCAGATGGGATCTCTTCAGATACGAGATAAGTGTGTGTGTGTGTGCGTGTGTCGGTGTGTCGGTGTGTGTGTGTGTCGGTGTGTCGGTGTGAGAGACTGTGGCTACATGCATTTGAGTGTGTTCAAGCATTTCTATAATGCATACGTCTGAGTATACACTTCTCCTTAGTGTTTGTGTGTGTGTAAGTGTGTCTCTGTTTGTGTATGGTTGTGTGTGTATGTCTCTGTGTGTGTGTGTGTGTGTGTGTGTGTGTGTGTGTGTGTGTGTGTGTGTGTGTGTGTGTGTGTGTGTGTGTGTTGCAGGCGCTCTTTTTTCTTCTTCCCAGAGCGCAGCCAGGATATGGCCTCAGGGCTGCTGGGGGTATTAGGGACTATTTTTTAGCAGGGAAGCGGATTATGGGAGCACGGGGAACGGCGTGGCCGAGGCTGATTTCCTGTCAACAGCCTCCGTTATCCCTCAATCCTTCCCTGTGAGGGAACTGGTACCGCACTCTTAGCTGTGCCCGGGGCTCAGAGAGAGCGAGAGAGAGGATGACAAAGAGAGAGAGTGGCAGACACTGTTGAGATATAGAAAGAGGGGCACACACATGGAGAGAGGAAGGTTGTGGAGCACTGCAAAAGTGGATCAGAGCAACAAATAAAACCGGGATGAGGGAGTTTATGACGCTGCTCATCAGCTCGTGAACTGAGCCCCAATATAGACCGAAATCCTCAATTGTTGGCGTCTGAGTCCACAACCAGAGAGGCATCATTTGCTGTGAATCCCACTGAGAACGCTGCATTTTCTGCATGATTTGCGTGGGCACGAGTGTGTGAAAGAGAGATAGAGAGACAGACCGTTCCTGTGTGTGTGTGTGTGTGTGTGTGTGTGGTCTTCCTGTTTGTGTGTTTTTTTCACCATATAGTGATATCAGTTTCCACGTGCATTTAAGAGCCGTGTGTGGATCTTTTGTTTCCGAACAAAAGATCCACACACGTCTCTTAAATGCATTGAATGTACTGCACCTCTACACACACACACACACACACACACACACACTCGCCACTGCACTGTGGAAATATACTCTTTTGGTGTGTGTTTTCTCCTCTCCATCCCAGGGTGTGGAGCGTGCGCTACAACCACAGCCACGACCAGCTGGTGTTGACGGCCAGTAGCGACTGCCGCCTCATCCTCTCCAATATGGTGTCCATCTCCTCGGAGCCATTCGGGCACTTGGTGGACGACGAGGAGCTCAGCGAGGGGGAGGACAACCACCAGGAGGACAAGTAAGAGGAGCAGCTTGGGCAGGTTAACGAAGGAAATGCTTCCAACTATATAAAAGCTGACATTAATAGCTCTCTTTTATTACCTTCGCATTGAAAATGCAGAAGGTAATGTTTTGGCCGGCGTGTATTTATTTGTGAATATGTCCGTCCGTTTGTCCGTTTGTCGGTCCGTTATTCGTCTAAATCAGACAAAACTGAGCCGATTCTTATGAAACTTGGTGGGATGATTGGTCATGACCCAAGGAACAATCGATTAGTTTTTGGGAGTGATTGGGTCAAAGGTCAAGGTCAAGGTCACGAAAAGTTGAAAAACTTGTTATTCGTCTAAATCAGACAAAACTGAGCCGATTCTTATGAAACTTGGTGGGATGATTGGTCATGACCCAAGGAACAATCGATTAGTTTTTGGGAGTGATTGGGCCAAAGGTCAAGGTCAAGGTCACGAAAAAGGTGAAAAACGTAAATTTGCGATATCTCGGTTAATTGGCATCCGATTTGCGTGAAACTGGTGCCAAATTGTTCATAATTCAATCTTGTGATATGCGAAGGTATGCGCTCTACCGAATGCCCATTCTAGTTTTAAATGTATTTTTTCTACCCGTTATGGTTTTCCAGGAGTGATAATTAGTGTTTCAAGTTTTTAGTATCTCATTTGCCTGTTATGAGAGTGACCCTTGAGGAGGTCACAGGTAAGTGTCTCATCAGCGATACTGAATACACGAGAGGGAAATGAATCGAAATGAAACGCTACATTATCAGCTCCTCTGACGATTATTGATGTTTATAAGCATGTATAATAATAATAATAATAATAATAATAATACATTCGATTTATATAACCTTTTTCCAGGTGCTCAAAGACGCTTTTGTATAAACTATCCGACAAGATAATGGACCGGAGTCTTTGAAAATATATATATATATATATATTTCTTACTTAATTTCACATATTATGATGTATGTAACCTCATAAATATGGTAGAAATGTACATACACTTTGCAAAGCACCAAAATCAATCAAGTATGTCCCCCCACACACACATTACCATGGAGTTGTGGATTGTGTATTCTCTTCTTCTTTAGTTTGAATCTATACCAAAACAAACGTGTGGAGTCCGATCACTGTGTGGAAGGGATGGTTCTGGTGTAGGAGGTACTTCTCCAAACCCACTGTAGTACCAACAGTAGATTTGGAGAAACACACAGCAGCCATGTCCTGCTGTGGATGTAAAACATGTTGAGTGTTTCCACCTCTTCACGTTGCCTTCGGGCGGCTCGTTCTGATGGGGAACCGAAGCCGATACCGATGTTCTCTTCAACTCTAATCCCGTGAGGTAAAATTACGGTTTTGTCAATGCAGTCTCGTGGTTCTGAATTATAGATAACGGCTTCAGTCTACCACCAGAAAGGGCCGTCCGACAGTCAAGGTACCGCGGTGAAAGGATTCTAAATATAGCGTACGCCTTTTCTTCACATGCGTAAAGTACCTCCAACAACCGGCGCAGACAGTCGGCTTTCACCACATCAAATCTGTTGGCTTTTATTTCTAAGTTATACGTCCCTGGACGGCCACAAGGAGCCCGAGGAAACACACAATGATGCTAAAGCTCTTCTGATATTAGTCCTCCCGCAGATTAAACTGGATGAACCCTTTCAGATACGTTGACAGGTAGAAAGTGGAGAGTCAAAACAGTCCAAATATGTTACTGTCAAAACACTGGAGTGTTTCTCCCTGGCATTTAGACTCTGCAGGGATATCATCTGTAATGGTTTCCATTCAGTGTGTTTTGAAATCTGCCACTGTGCTCCATCCATTATGGTGCAATTCCCCCCTCTTATCCGTGACTAGCAGCTCTTACACTCGATGACGAACCCTCATCCACAATTATCACCTCTTCTTCCTAATCACCAGCACTCGGCTTCGGTTTGAACCCTTCCACTACGCGTATTGACCCTCTTGTATGTACAGTACAGGTAATAGGGCTCTATTCTCTGAATGTACACGGTTGCTCTTTGCGGTTCAATATTTTAAAGATAGACAAGCAAAAGCAATATGATTTTGTTCTTTGCTTTGACGATAGATTAAATCGTCACCAAGCTGACGTAAACACACAGATGGGTGAAAAAAAAAAAAATAATAATAAATGACAATATAGGTTATAATGTGTCAGGATTCTTCCAAAAGATATTCCCTCGTTTGGTGTTCAGGGGCCTGTACTTCAAAATGATCCCACAGGATTAATCCTCCTGGATTGGATTAAATCCTGATCAGATCCCTAAAAATGGTATTTCAAAGCAAATCTGATCCTGAAGATTCAGATTCAGATTTGAGAATCCAATCCTGCCTTTGATCCCGATTATAAACTGCTGTTGACTATTTCTAAACTTCAGAGGGAAATCTGGATCAGTTTGATCCTAAAAATCAGGATTACCCTGATCCCACCTCAGAGGTGGATTGGAGGGAGATTGCATGTAAATGTGAACAGCCTGAGTGTAACTGCTCCCAAAGTCCCTTGTTTGATACAGATAAACGCTTCACTGCGGTTTGAGCAATGTTTTTGTTTTTTTGCACGTTCATTTCTTTTTCTTTTTTCAAATCCACTGGGAGTTTCTCCTACACCTGAAAAGGGAGGTGGTTGTTCAGTTGTTCTGAATGTGCATTCTCGCCACTAGATGCCTCTGAATCCTACACAAAGTTATTTTATTTCAACATTTTGCAGGTTTTATTGACATAGATATAATTATACCAATCTTGACACAATATGAACCACACATCTCAGTATAATTCAATACAACACCTCTTTAAGGTGCAACCTTCAGTATCAGCCTCATGCTCCTAACAAATAGTCACCATGTCATCTCTAACTCTGGGTCCAAACTATCACTGGATATAAAATAAACCAAAAGACGAACACAGGGCAAGAATACACAACATTCCACCAATCGGCTGTAAAACAAAAACAATACTATTTTATAATCTTCACTTGTGCACGCTTTGATATTTTATTATTTAATTCAATCTCAAGTGGCAGAAACAAGAACACGATTCATATTAGTGTTTTTTTCTTCTTCTCCACCCTCCCCGCCCCACCAGGAGAATACTTTTCAGCTTCGGTAGACACACTTTGAGTTCAGGGTCCACCAAGCCCAGGGGGAACCGGGCTCATTTCAGGAGATTAGAGGATTCAGCAGATCTTACATGTTCGGACAAAAAAAAATACAACCAGGGATCATTATCACCTTCATGAAGGTGGGATTTATCACCATTGTATGAGAAGGACTTCATCGAAGCTATAATGTACCCGATAAACAACCCTCACTATTTATCGCTGGAGGCCGCCCACAAATGTCGCCATATTTGCAGCGCACCATATTTTCCATTAGCAGGTGAACTGTCCAATGACATAATCCTTAAAAAGTCACCCCGGCATTAGAGCGTCAGTCAACTGCTCCCACACGTGCCCTCTTGTTCCCGTTCATCCCCCGATGAATCTGTACGAGCGGAGCACTTAGGACTGTTTTTATTTCAGGCTGCGGCCCGGGGGGAGCAGCTACTGTCTGTGGGAAACAGTTAATGTGTAAAATAAATCCAAATATGTATGTCACAGCCGTCCCTCGGGACTACTTGCAGCTTTGGGGTTCGGGAGGAATTTGCGATGGCAATAATGCTCTATGATAATTCTAAAGATTCTTATTTATTGTCCCATTGTCGGAGTCATGGTAGAATCTCAGACGGCGTGTGTGTGTGTGTGTGTGTGTGTGTGTATGTTTAGATGAATCCCGTATAAACAGGTTGCATGTGCGTGTGTGTCTGTGTGACATCATATATAATATGTGACCACCAGGAGTGCTATTGAGCCATGTTTTTTTTTAAAGGAAGGCTGCATTATTTCAAGCAGACATGTGCACAGGCGTGATGAAACCCCCCCCGGTGTGTGTGCGCCTCGCTGCTGAGTGACAGCTGACAGCGGGGATGCACAGAGGAAGGCAGCAGTGCGTCCTCGAAGGCAGCAGGAAGGAAGGAAGGAAAAAGCGTGTGTTAGTCAACTCGAATGGAAACAATGGTGGTTAGGGGGAGGTCATTCTTCAATTAAATGGATGCCTCGCGGATCATCAGGATGGTTCTCTTTAGGAATAAAAGTGAATCTAAACGTCACTTTGTTGACATATTTTTTCATAAATAAAAAAATGCTTAATATCAAATGTTAATTCAATTAAAAAAAGTTGTTCTCCCAGTTTTTAAATCTGTCAAATTTGCATGATATCCCCAAAAAACACAATTTGATTTGACTTTTGATTTTTAAGTTCCGACCAACATTCAAATTGTAACAGTTGTACCAAGATAAACAAATAAAGAGGTTTTTATTATTTGATAGCAGCAAACAACAAGAATAGACAATGTACAGGATAAACATGCACAAGAAGAATAAAAAACGTCACTAAGTAAAATAAGGTATGTGTGCGTTTGTTTTGATCATGTGTCACACTATGGTCACGTTTAAATGATTTATTTCAAATGTAATAACAAAAGCTAATTCAACCAGTCAATTGGGATCAGACGGTTGAAGAGCCAATAAGAAAGCAGAAATATATTCCATATTAAGTGTGTGTGTGTGTGTGTGTGTGTGTGTGTGTGTGTGTGTATGTGTGTGTGTGTGTGTGTGTGTGTGTGTGTGTGTGTGTGTGTGTGTGTGTGTGTGTGTGTGTGTGTGTGTGTGTGTGTGTGTGTGTGTGCTTCAGGTGCCAGGAGCCGCTGCAGGACAGCGTGGTGTCGACCTTCGAGGAGCACGAGGACAGCGTGTACGCGGCCGAGTGGTCGTCGGCCGACCCCTGGCTCTTCGCCTCGGTCAGCTACGACGGACGCCTCGTCATCAACCGGGTGCCCCGCGCCCTCAAGTACCGCATCCTGCTCTGAGAGTGTGTGCGTGTACACGCGTGTGTGTGTGTGTGTCTTTGTGTGAGCAAGTGGGAGAAGCCGAAGCAACCCAGCTGTAAACGTAATTTGCAACACAAAGAAAGACATTCCATGACACCGTGGTACAGTAAGTGTGCCGCGTGTGTGTGTGTGTTTGAGAGAGAGAGAGAGAGAGAGAGATGTAAATATACCTGTAGCTCGAATGTTCCACTGGAAACAATAAACGTCTTTTACCCCTTAAATGACTCCTGGAGGAAAAGAAAAGAAAACATTTGTGGTGGTGTGCTGTTGTGGAATACTCGCTTCATAAATAATTTCCCTCATCAGGTCATCTTGTGCATAAATGTCCTCTCAAGATATTTTGTCTGAATCCTATTTATTGTTGTGTTCACCTGCGTGACAATACTGGAGGTATCTGGTAACAGTTATTATTATTATTATTATTATTGAGAGAAATATTTTAAATCTGTGGTGTTTTTCCTATCTGGTCTGTATCTTATTACAGGGCTGCGTTGAACTGTTTAATCTGAGGATTCTTTTTAATGATTGTAATCAGTGTGTACGTCGTTAGAGCCGCGGCCCTCCTGGGGGCAGCAGAGTGACCCTACTGACCTGATTATGAGTCCAGCGCTCCTTTATGACCCTCACGCTCCCGGCCCACTCCTGAGAGAGAGATGGCGTGGAGCAGCACCAGATGAACCGTCTCTACCTCCGCCATCTCATTCTCTTCTTCCTTGTCCTCCTCCTCCTTTGTGTCACTTGCCCCCCCCCCCCCCCCCTCCCTCCCTTCCTCCGTACAGCGAGTGCTGAGGCTGGTCGATAGTGACAGTCCGAGCCTCTGTTATGGCAGACACCATTGACAGGCCTTTTAATTGCACACACACACACACACACACACACAGACACACACACACACACACACACACTCGCACACACACACCTAGTGCCAAGGGAGGGGCACGGGCTCTTCATTAGCTATGCCAGTTGGAGCAGGCGGCGCCTTGGCTGAATACAGAGTATATTCGGCTGTCTAATCGCAGAAGCTGCTCACACACACACACACACACACACACACACACACACACACACACACAGAGCGCCCTCGTTACCCTGCAGTCCATTATTGAGAGGAGGGATCAGGGTGTAGATGCAGAGGGCTGGTGAGAAGGTAATCGCTCAATATCGGCCATCTTGAATCTGGCGCTGCTCGCCGCGGGCGTGCACAGACGCGGCGCGGCGCGGCGTAGCGTGCCGTGGCGTCGTCTGGCCGTCAAAGTGTAGGAAGAGGTGGGAGGGTGACGAGCCCGCGTGCCAGGTCCAACACGTTCCGCGTGTTTCTGAATAGAAAGACGATATTACAAGACAATACAAGCAGATGGACGTGTTGACCGTCCGATGCATCCAGCAGCTGATTGGACTGACTGGGACCAATCAGTGCGTCCATCTGCTGATGCCAGCTGAGGATTTGCATGTGAATCGATGAAAGCGCCTCTTTAGTATTCCTGAAGAGGCCGACCCGGGACAAATTACACTCGGTATCATGCATTGATTGTCGATGTGGACATTTTGAGGCGTGTTATTGCTGACGCGGTAAATCCCCAGCGTACCCGGCCAACGCCATGGTTATTCAGAAAGCAGATTAGGACTTTCTGCCGTCCGCAAATATGGAATGAATGTTTCGTTTCTGTCATTTACATAATCCAACATCTTACAGCTGGACTAACTAGAGCACATCGGCCTTGTGAACATTGTATCCCACATACACATTCTATACGTGATAGATCTCCCAATATATAAAGAAATGTTGTCTATAAATAATAATAAGTAGTTATTGCTAACCACTGAGCACGGTGGCTCACAGCAAGAAGGTCCTGGGTTCGAATCCCGGTCCGCCCGGTTGTCCCAGGTCCTTTCTGTGTGGAGTTTGCATGTTCTTCTCGTGTCTGCGTGGGTTTCCTCCGGGTACTCCGGTTTCCCCCACCATCATAAAGACATGCACACAGCTTTCAACCCGGTTCGTATGGATGTGAATGAATGTTGGTGGTGGTCGGAGGGGCCGTAGGCGCAGATTGGCTGCCTCGCTTCCGTCAGTCTGCCCCAGGGCAGCTGTGGCTACTGATGTAGCTCACCACCACCGGGATGACTGTGTGTATGGATGACTACTGGACTCTGTAAGCGACTTTGGGTGTCTTGAAAAGCGCTATATAAAATAAATGGTTATTATAGTTAAGAATACAAATACTTAATCTTTCAAAAATCATAATAGAAAGGACAGTGAAGGATGAATGAATAATATTCACAGCAATAAACTCACTACATGTGTATATTCTAATTAACATTTCTCATATTCATAATATTTGTAATGCAAACAATAACTTATTAAGTTTAGTTTTTTTACCAATGTTGGCCCATTTGTAGCACGAGATATATTTGAACATCTCTACTTTTTTTATTTGGACATGATTTGTCTAAAGTCAATGCACCTGTAATAAACCAAGAGTAAATAATACTGGCCTTCCATCGCTTCTCAAGTGATACCGAATCCTTCTTTTGTTCAATTTGTTTGAAATTCTCTTTAAATACAGCAATCAATAAAATAAGAGTTGCGAGTCACCATGATATTACACACCGGCTCAGTACCGGTCCACGGCCGCACAGAAAAAGTGACTGAAAAAAAAGAAGCTCAGGGCTCACACTAATTCAGCGTAATGGTGAGTTGTATTTTCATGCACTTTATGCCGGTCGTATAATTTTATTACGTCATGTTTATCGGCCAGACTGTGAAGGCCGGTCCGTGAAAATATTGTCTGCCAACCGGTGCGTTGCTCAAATAAGGGTCGGGGACTGCTGATTTAAAGTATGAAGAACACTCTATCCATTTGGGCACTTTGTTTTTTCTACAATTCCTCTGTATTCAGAAAGAACTTCAGAAAGAAGCCGAGCCGTCTCTGTAACCGTCGTCGCGTTGTCACCCGGTCATGTGACCAGGTGTCATCGGGTCACAAAGCCTTGACCTGGAACAAGAGGTGACGGTGGTGTTGTGGCTACCGGCGGCCTCACGTGACTCGCCCGGTGATACGGAGAGAAACCGACTGCAGTATTTATGCGGCTGGGGAATAAGAGGATTTATTATGCATTACTGGAATATGTGTTTTACCATGTGGATGAGTTAAGGAGGCATCTGCCTCTCAGTTATAGGCTCAATTTAAATGTATAAGGAAAATAACAGAATCACCTCAGAGATCAGGGGGTAGGAGTGTTTATATTGATTGGTTCTCGCCGTTGTCTGATGCTACACACAGAAAAATGAAGGTTAACTGAAAAAAGGTTCTTCAGAGTGATGCCATAGATGGATAGATAGATAATTTATTAATCCCGAGGGAAACTTAGAAGAACCATGTTTGGTTCCACAAAGAACCTTTCAAACCAGGGTTCTTTAAAGAACCATTTCCTTAAATACTTCTTCAAATAACCTCTACAGGTATCTCAAAGAACCTTTAGAAAATGGTTCTTTAACGCACCATTAGAGGTACCACAAATAACCTTTTAAACCAGGGTTCTTTAAAGAACCATTTCCTTAAATAGTTCTTCAAATAAACTATAAAGGTGTCTCAAATAACCTTTAAAATGGTTCTTTAAGGTACCATTTCCAAAATGGTTCTTCAGTATTGTATCTGTCCTCCATCTCCTGACACAGGAAGTATACGCCTCCAAAAAAAGTAATCGTACCCGAGGGTCACCCCGGGGTGTCGTCTTCAACGGGTGGAGGCGGAATTTAATTCAGCTGCTGAGAAAATGAAATAAAATAAAATATATATTTAACAAAAATTAGATTTCATTTAATTATTTATTCATGTCGGCAATGCAATATGGAGCCACCTGGGGTGAGCGTGTTCGAGTGTGAGCGTGGGTTTCAGGTGATTATTACCACGGAGACGTTGACTCATTTTTATGGAGGGGAATTTATATGACCCCTTGAAATATGAAATTATGCACAAACACGCGTTCCTCCCCACAGGAAGAAGAGAGAAAGACAAAGAAAGGAAAGAGAAAGAGCTGATAGCAGGCGGAGGGGGACGTCAGAAGTCCCTCAAGGCGCCCATGGTAGGGAAGACCAAGATGGTGTGTGTGTGTGTGTGTGTGTGTGTGTGTGTGTGTGTGTGTGTGTGTGTGTGTGTGTGTGTGTGTGTGTGTGTGTGTGTGTGTGTGTGTGTGTGTGTGTGTGTGTGTGTGTGTGTGTAGGTGTGTTTTTAGGGGACACTTTTTTGACAGACCTTCCAAAAATCCTGTTTGAGAGTTAAGAAGTTAGAAATATGTTTTAGATTCATTCTCACGTCAATATTGCTAATATTAATCAGATTTTTTGAAGGGACCGTCATGTTTAGGTTCCGGCAAAACATCAGAAGAGACGGCACTTTGCCTCTAGAAATGGGCCGGAGAGAGAGATATTGTGTCTGAGCTCGAGGCTATAGCTACACGCCGAACAGTATTCAACATTCACACTTGCTATTAGTATCTACACATACCAAGAGGGGGGCGCGGCCAACAGACCGCCCCCACCCGGGGGTAGGAGTGAATTCTCATGAGAGACTAGAGCCGAGACGAGTCAGGGGGTGGGATATGTACCTGTGACGAGATCTGTGTATTAAAGACTGAACCTTAATTTGGGGGAGGGAGTTTTTTGGGCTCATCTTGCATGTTGAGGAGAGCTCCCCGTGTAATTGCAATCGCTGGTGAGCGTTTGTTCTTTGCTTTTGATCAGTGAATAAACGTCTCCCTAAAGGAGAGAGCGATAGCAGGCTGTGGATTGTATTATTGTAGAAGCTCTTCCAGGCTGACAATTCTGAATGACGTTACAATTTATATTTTTTAAACGTTTGTGTATATACATTTTCTTCGTAGTGAGTTCATATTTTTCTAAACTTTCGCACCTCAAATAAGTGCATCAACTTCACTTTGTGTGGAATGGACAAACTCCCACTATCGTGGACAACAACATGAAATCAACCTTCACTGATGGCTTCTTTTCTTAAAAGTCCCAGACAGATGCACTGCGTAACTGTTTATGTGAGGGGCGGAAATTCGCTGATTCATTTTTCTAAAAGGAAACTCAATAACCTAGACTGTTTAAAAAAGTTACATCAGCCAGAAGGACAGATGCTGCTCCAGTTCAACGGATTCTGGTCGTCGGTCCTCTGCCTGCACAAAGCAGGTTAGCTATTTATCTACAACAAATATTCAAATTATTTTTGCATTAATAATGACTTTAACATTATGCCCCATTGGGGAAAGAATGAGACACTTATATCCACTCGAATATAACCTCATGGGTTGAGCTCGGCTGGTTAAAGTCCGGGCAAGGGGCTGGAGGCGTTCAAGGTCTTGTGTTGAGGAAGGTCCTGAACTGAGCTGATTTACGCTGATCTGTTCTTATACCGCACACGTTTTCCAAAATACCACAAACTATATGACTCCTGAGCTGGAAGGGATTCAGGAGCAGCTCAGAACCACGTGGTCAGGTGTTTGGTGGGAAGACCAAGGCGTTCCACCCGCAGCATTGGAAACAGGTATCAAGAGAGGGATGAGCCATGCTGTGCAGCCGGTGGTGGACGGAGAAGAAACAAACCATTTGAAATGTGCAGGGATTTAACTGCACGAGGCGCCGAAAAAACACACCAAGAAATGTGTTGAACGTTAACGTCCTTGCATCAGCGGCGTTCTCTCTCTCTCTCTCTCTCTCTCTCTCTCTCTCTCTCTCTCTCTCTCTCTCTCTCTCTCTCTCTCTCTCTCTCTCTCTCTCTCTTTCAGGCGCTGATCTCCGTGGCGGTGGAAGCCCCCCGTGAAACACGGCGCCGTCACTTCTGATGTTCTCGTGGAGAGCGCGAGGAGGAGGATAGCTACTTAGCGCCGCCAACCACCCTGTAGTCGGGGGAAAGCTCTTGTGTGCCGTAAGCTACTTATTCGCTATCCTATCGCGAGTGCGTAAGATAAACTGCTTTGGGAAGGGGGCGAGCGGAGACTATTAAGCCATCGGGGGAATTACAGGAGGGGTCTTTATTTAGGCTGTGCTGTTCAAGGAACCCTCCCGTTGCAATATGTCATTTTTCTTTTCTTCAAAAACAAAAATCAAACCTCTTTATTGATTTGCATATGTTCTCTCGCAGTAGCCCAACCCTTTAAATCTTTAGTAAGTAGTATACAAACAAAAACATGAAATTTTGATTGTGTTACTACCGAGAGGTGTTTATATACATGCATATTTTATATATACATACATACATATATATATATATATATATATATATATATATATATATATATATATATTTCAGTGACGTGACGTGACGTGCCGTGCGGTGAGGTTCACACACGCACACGGTACATATTACGGATAAGTAAAGGTAAGAAAAAAACTTGCTTTTACTCTGCACCCTCCATGTGTTGGCCGTCACAATTCTATAATGCATACAACATAAATGAGAGTATAGAGTGTTGTACAATTTCAATTTTGACCTTGCTCAACAAAAAGCATGAAAAGAAAAACAAAGAATATTTTCTTCAAGGCTAACATTTAGTTTCTAAATATTCTATTGTATTTTTCTTCGTCCAATCTCTTTTTTATAAGATTGAAATGAAAACTATTTGTGGTCTTACCTTTATTTGTAGATAGCGCCTGTCCTTCGCCACAAGAATCTGTTACTTTGCTGTAAAAGTCCTTATTTTCCTTTTAGTTTTAAAAGCAGCAACAAGTCCCCGTTGGCTCACTAGCGCCCCCTTCAGTGAGGCAGAGTATTATCTGCCTCACGCTGCGCCTTTCACTGCGGTTTTATTTCCCATCAGCAAAACTAAATATGTCACTTACAAACATTAAACTGTAATGGTTAAAGACCTTAGCCAGACTGGGAAATCAGGCCAAATAAACATATCTGCAAACATTATATTGGCGACATGCAGAGATACGGCAACTCGCACGGGCGAATTGCATATCTCAACCCAGTTAGTGATGGATTGTGCAATCTCGTTTCATGTATTTGAACAGGAAATAGGCAAATTAAGCAATTTTGACTATAACAAAATTCGAAGTTAGTCATACATAAAGATCGGTGGACAGATAGTAATATAAATGTGACGTTATCATTATTTGGAGACACACAGAGAGAGCACATGGTGGGGAAAGGGGGGTCCTTCCTTTCCTTTCTTCCTTTCTTGCCTGGCTTCCTTCCTTCCATGCTTCCTTTACGTCCGTCCTTGCCTGGCTTCCTTCCATGCCTCCTTTCCTGTCTTTCCATGCCTGGCCTCTTTTCCATCCTCCCTTAACTCCTTTCCTTTCTCTCCATGCATGGCTTCCTTCCTTTCCTTCCAAGCCCAAACCTTTACATCTTTAGTAGTAGTAGTATATGAATTAGCCCTGACAGATTCCTACACCCTATCTAAAACCCCTCACTCAACGTCTCCACCACGTCTCCAAGACGTTGGCTTGAGCTGTAACGGTGGCGATCGACATCGTTCGTCTGTCAGGCCGACCGGTCCACCTTTCTCCTGCGATGAAAGATGCCACAATGGACTTGGTGGGATTGCTTCTCCCACTTCATTGTTCTCCAATTACCAAACAAGCACACAAGGTTGATCCAGCGGTTATTTATGGCCACCGCAACACACATATAATTACCTCTCAAAAGCTGTAATTGTGCTCATTTCTCACGTCCGGTGCGGACATCCACTCCCGTGACCTTGCCGCGTCGCCATGGAGATTGAGAGCCAATTGCCGATGAAGGACATCGCAGGTCGTAGTTCGCACTTTGGATGGAGGCGAGTGTTTTGATTATGTACATTGGCCGGTATAGCATTCAGATGAAGCAGCATGTGGGTGTCACTTAGCAAAGTATTTTGAAGGTCTCTTTTTAAAAAAAAGATTCTATCAAATAAGGAAAAAGTAATTAAAGATGAATGTTCTTTAAAAGTCATTACAGTACTGTCTTTTGTGTCACAAAAAAAGCCTTAAGCCAAATGAAGATGCATCCGACGTTATCCCCCCCCGCTCCAGTTTGTGAGTCCGGCTCCTGGATGTGAGTTTGATTGACTGGCGATTGCAGAGCCTGGTGAGTTTGTCACCAGCGTCCAGGCAATACAGAGTGACAGTTCGTATGTGTTTGATCAATGGTGCAAAGCTCGAGGGACAGAGCGGGGGGGGGGGGGGGGGGGGGGCTCTCAGACCTCTTTGTCAATCAAAAGGCCCACGAATTGCACCCCATGAAATCCATTAAAACCAATTTAGCCAGAGCCGTTCAGCTCGGAGCTCCGTGAACGCTCCACCCGTCGTGAATTAATGATGGATTTTCAAAAGTTGTGGTGGTACGAGTTGATTACCGGGTATTATTCCTCTGACCTGGTGTGACATTCTTTATTTTGTGGTGAAAAGAGCTCTCAGCGAGGGGCCATTCAGCATACTTGCCCGATCTGACGATATCAAAAACTTGTATTCCTTTTGCATTTTTCTTTATAGCTAATTCAGACGAAATTGTTCTGATTTTGCAGCAGCCCCAGCAGCTACTGTGCCGTGAGCATACAAATGGACAATCATTCTCATGTAATTCAATTCTTCCTGTGGAAATACCTTTATAGGTTATTTGAACAACTATTTAAGGAAATGGTTCTACTGTAGAACCCTGGTTTGAAAGGTTCTTCGTGGAACCAAAAATGGTGCCTTAAAATGTTTAAGATTCTTTGAGATACTTTTATAGTTTGTTTGAAGAACTATTTAAGGAAATGGTTCTTTAAAGAACCCTGGTTTGAAAGGTTCTTTGTGGAACCTCATTTGTAATTTTTCTTTATAGCATAGTATATTTCTATGTACAAAGATGTATTTCTCAGTACAATGGTGTCAAGTATCAATGCTGAGGGTCGGGGGAGCTCTGAGAATAGAAGCCCACTGGGGTGATGACCTTAGTGCAGAAGATGACCATGTATGGTGGAGGTCAGGAGCATCCCTTTAGCTTCAGCTGACAAGGACGGTTAGAGAATGTTACCTTAAACGGTTCTTCCTTCTCCCTATATAACTTGCAGCAGAATGTCACATCTTCAGACTTTCACAATCTGGCTCCTGAAAGTCTCCAGTCGTTCTAGGCGTCTGTATTCAACCTGTATCTTGTAGAATATACCTTGTATTCCTATCAAGTGCTGAGTCGCTCGAACTTTCCTTCTTCATCATCATTTCTTCAATCTTCCACGGTCAACAAGAATATACGACAATAGCTAATTCAGACTAAATGATTCAGTTTTTGCTGACATACCATCCATATATCACAACTTGTGGAACATACTGACACATACTAATTAAATCACAGGTCATGAAATAGAAATACTAGAGCTTTTCTTAGTGACTGAGGTGAGAAACAAAGTGACGTTAGCTAACGCATCCAAAGGCTTTACACTGTCTGTTGTCTTATGTACGCTGCGTTGTTCTGCTCGGCAGCAGCTATTGTGCCCTGAGCGTACAAATGGACAATCATTCTCATGTAATTCAATTCCTCCTGTGGAAATACAGCAGCTGGAGCCTCCAAACGTGGCGAGCATAATAAATCAAGAGAGAAGCAGTCATTTTCTCATAGACTTCTATACAATCTGACATCTCCTCGCCACCATTAGTCTCCACCTGATGACGATCACATTGGCTTCACTTTTCAGAACCAGAGGCTACAAACCAGCTGATGGAACCGCGCCAAATTTCCTTATTATCAGGCTGCTCTAATAAATCTCTTAGGTCCATCAAAATATGCGCCAAATAAATCACAAATGTTAAACTCACGTGGGTAAAGTGCGTTCTGTTCCCTGTCTGCTTTGACGTCTTCGCCTCACAGCCACTTGCGTGTGTGTCACAGTGGATTAGCTGAAAGGCAATGTGTGCGTGTGTGTGTGTGTGTGTGTGTGTGTGTGTGTGTGTGTGTGTGTGTGTGTGCATGTGTGTGTGTCCTCTGTCCTCCCCTGTCCCCTGACCCCTGGCTGTTTCACTGTCTGGCTGCACACTCACTCTCTCACTCTTCCTCCCTCGCCTCCTTGCTCACTCGTTCATATCAGACATGTCATCCGCCGCCGATCGCTCGGACACCCTCGTGGGAACTGCCTGACCCAGATCTGTCTCCTTCTCTGTCCAGTTGGCCACACACACACACACGCACACACACACACACACACACACACACACACACACACACACACACACACACACACACACACACACACTTGACATTTGGTCACTGACAAGACATCAGGTGAGGACAGAGGAACCCAGGTGACAAGGAGAAGCAGTGAACCACTATGTGATATTGCCCCTCTGAGTCAGAGAACACCCCCCCCCAGAGCTACACACACCACACACACTTGTCTCTGTGTTGTATTTGCCTGTCAACTGAGCAGGACTAGCCAGCAGAGGCCTCGCTATTCACGGTGGCGTGGCTGGGCGTTGGACTTAAAGCTGTGTTATTTTCCCTGCGCGATACCTGCAGCACTTATTAAACCCGCAGAGAAATCCCATGTAGCCAATGGGAGAGCCTGATTGACAGTAAGAGTTGTCGCGTAAACAGGATAGGTCCTTGAAGAGGCAACAAAGTACACGGCGTCCACCCTCGGCGGGGATTCATTCCATCCATCTTAAAGGACGACTCCCGTTTGTCATCACCAGGAGCTTCATTTCATCATTTTGGCAATACTATAAAACAAGTTGCTGAAATCCATCAGTGATATAATATAATGTCCACTCACTGCAGCCATGGAGTCTTAATTCCTTTGACCTTTCAGTTTCACTCCTCGACAAAAAGTAGATATTCTGCCGTGTTCACACGGAAAGCGACAAGATTTTTTGCGTGCGACGAGATCCCACGCAAAGTCGACGTACAGATGAGTGAGGCTGAGATAGACAAGGCATTATTATTATTATTATTATTATACAATATAATTATTATTATAAAATAGTTTTCAGCTTGCTAAACTTCAAGCCTGCTTAAAGACTTAAAAACATGGACGACCTGCAACCTCTTGATGTTAAACTCTGATAAAACTGAAGATATTTTACTCGACCCTGAACACCTCAGAGATCAATCATCTGGTGATGTGGTTTCTGTAGATGGCATCGCCCTGGCATCCAACAACACTGACTAATTTAATTCAGTTTATTTTGTATAGGCCAATATCACAAATTCGCCTCAAAGGGCTTTACAATCTGTACACATAGACATCCCTGTCCCAGGACCTCACATCGGATCAGGAAAAACTCCCAAATAACCCTTCAGGGGGGAAAAAAGGGAAGAACCCTTCAGGAGAGCAACAGAGGAGGACCCCTCTCCAGGATGGACAGAAGAATAGATGTCATGTGACCAGTACGAATCATTACAGAGTAACAACACATTCAATGAGTATGACAGTTGGTAGTCGGCATGGACCATGATCCAGACCTCCATGATCCATCAGGCAGGAGAGGAGGAGAGGAGTGGGCGGGGCATCAGCAGCACCATGCCATCAGACACAGCCAGGTCCAATGGACCCTGTGAGATGTGAAGTCACAAGGACTCCGGAGAGGAAGCTTATAGGGCTGAATCAGGGTCACCTGGTCCAGCCCCTTGAGATGCTGCTATAAGCTTATAGCTGCTGGAGGACATTTAGGATACACTGAGCACCTTTCTCCTTTTCTCTCTCTATTTATGGATGAATGTTCATCTCTCCATCACACATTACCAACTCTCCTTCCTCCCCGGAGTCTGAATGACTTCACGTCTCATAGGGTCCTGGCTGTGTCCTGTCTGCATCTGATGCCCCCTGCCATGGCCCTGCTGATGCCCCCCCCTCTCTACCTCCCTCTTTCTCATGGATTGTGGAGGTCTGGATCGTGGACCATGTCTACATGCATTAAGTTATACTCATTGAATGTGTTTATGCACCACATTATCCGATGTGAGGTCAAAGGTGAGGGATGTCGTATGTGTACAGATTGTAAAGCCCTCTGTGGCAAATTGGTAATTTTGGGGTGTACAAAATGAACTGAATGGAATGTGCTTGTTAGCAGTGGAGATTATTATAATAATTTCTTTAAATGTCGTCCTGATGTTTAAATCTTGTTGTTGGTGAATGTCGGAAGGAACCAGCCGTTGTCCCCTGTTTTTTTTATTTTTTTTAGCAAACCCATTTATAACAAATATTATCATAAGATCCAATTTGTAATGAACCTCAATTAACATAGTCTAACAATTTTAGCCTCCAGTGTGCCTTTACCCACAGCACTTAGCTTTCTCCTCTGTTGCAGCCACGTGACGGAGCATATTAAAGTCTGATTGTATGTCATAAATTTTTAATAGAATATATGATCAAACTAAATGTAAATCTGTATCCATTTTCCTGCATACTATATGCCATATGTTCAGCATGTATGGGGGGGAAATAGTGGGCATCAGATCAATTCCTTGAGATCTGTCGATACTGGATATCCGCTCACTGTCAGCCCCTCACCCAGACTGCTCCCATCACAACGGAACAACTGACCCCAACAAGTCAGGACTCTCAACATCCCGCCAAAAAAACTCCTCCCTCAAACCGGTCCTCACAAAGACAGCTTCGCAAGCGCAGACACACTCCATGATGCTCCCCCCCCCCCCCTCTCTCTCTCTCTCTCTCAACAATGAAAATTAGTATTACCTTCTCGCAAAGCCCATTCTGAGCTTCATTCATAGCTTTGGCAATCTACTCTCTGAGGTGTGTGCTCCTTTATCTGCCGGGACCCTGTGTTTGTGTGTGTGTGTGTGTGTGTGTGTGTGTGTGTGTGTGTGTGTGTGTGTGTCTTCTTGCTATAATAAGCCCCTGTTCTCCGTCTCCCTCCCTCCCGCCCTTCCAGTTCCACTTTCTGAGTGATGCGGGTGGAGGAGGAAGTGACCTATATAGGCTGCATCTCTCTCTCTCTCTCTCTCTCTAGTCTGCTCCAGCTTCCTGAATTTCAACGATGTGCGGTATATGTGTGTGTATGTGTGTGTGTGTGTGTGTGTGTGTGTGAGAGAGAGATAGAGAGAGACGCAGGCGTATATGAATAATTCAGCGGATGCCTCAACACGACTGCCTTCAATAAAACCATCCCCCTTAATGAGTCTTAATGACAGCGACGACGTGGAGACAATCAAAGGGTGTGTGTGTGTGTGTGTGTGTGTGTGTGTGTGTGTGTGGGTGTGTGTGTGCGTCTGTGCACGCAGTCGGTGCGTAGGAAGAGGGAGCATCGGCGCTCGATGGCGTGTGCTCGGTTAATGACGTGCATGCGTCGCAGCTAGCACACCTGCCCCGTGCACTCTCCCACGTGCACTCTCTCTCTCTCTCTCTCTCTCTCTCTCTCTCTCTCTCTCTCTCTCTCTCTCTCTCTCTCTCTCTCTCTCTCTCTCTCGCAGAATGCAGAGCCAAGTGCTGCTGCCTTTGCCGCGGGCTCTGTCAAGGTTGCCCAGGGTAATACTACCTGAGACTTTGAAAAGAACATGAAAGCCGACTTCTCGGCAGGGGAGGGCGAGAGAGACACTTGTTGGGAGGCTGAGGAGAAGAGCAACCTCCCACCGGCCTTTCGGGCTCGTTTGCGGGGGCCTTGAACTCCCCATAAAGTCACTCCCTCCTTCCCGCCGCGGTCTCGGCACGTCTTTGTTTTGGTTCCGCCGTCTTCACCATCTTCCATTCTTCATCTGACTTTATAGTTTTTTGGAATTCACCCGAGTCTTCTTCGAGTGGTTTGTATTGACGGTTGTGAATAGACGCACGATTAACTAAAGATTTCTGTGAGGCAACGCAAACTCTTTTATTTAACCAGTTTGGGTTTGTCGTTCAGGTTCAAGTCTCTGCAATTCAATCATAGAAAGAGTGAAAAAAAACAGCTCTCCTACGTGCTCTTTCAAAAGATCACTTTAATTTAACTTGACAGGACGACGTCTACTGTTCTTTAAGGGCTTTCCGTTTTCACCTCGCTGCACAGCCTCGGATGCGTTGGCATTGCCTTTGTTCCCTTTGGGTCGAACGTTTAGTTTCTCCCTAACCTACAGGTTACCCTCTGTAAGGTGACATCCTGCCTCCACCCTGCACGTGTTCAGTGTGTTCCCCGACAGCGGGGCGAGCTCTCCCTGCTCCTGAAGACCGTGAGACGCGGTTGAAAGAAAATAAGCCATTAAGTAGTTCTGAGTAATCCGAGTTAGAATTTGCTAAACTCTGTTAATCGTACGAACTTGTGGTAAATTGCTTGTTTCCACCCCATGAATGCCACCTGATCATTAACATAACCGACGGCCCCAAATTGCTCCAGAAGACCACCTGCCGTGTTGCTTTTGTGGGCAGGATTGGTTCACAAACGGCCCCCAAGAGTCAGAAACAGGCTGACGTGCTGCTGTAGACACTAATGTAGTCACGGTGTTCTATTATTAAGCTCGTCAACGTTGTTCCAATGCAGATCTGTACAATGAGAGAAGTAAGAGCGGTGCTTTTAATGGTGAGCGTATGGGTTCGTGAGAGGGGGCCTCGGTGTATCGGTATCACATCATGTGATATGATCATATCGTCATATTGGCTGGATTATTCACATTATATTATTATATTAACATGATATCAATATTTAATTTGTATTATTGATCAACACTTATATATGGCTACACCGCTACTTCAGTTCATGACGCTCTGCGTTCCCCTCCTGCTTTGTTTTTTGACGTGTTGGTGATATTCTTTTGTTGTTTTTTAGGTTTACTTGATTGTGTTTCGGTAAACTATTTGGGCTTCGGGTTAAGAAGTTTGTTACATCATAAACACTTAAATAGGTCACTAATGTTGATTTACACACGGGACATGAACAAGGTCTCCTGGGTGAGTCCCGTATTTGTTTGACCCTTCCATCGCCCAAAACACCTTCTTCTTCTTCGGCTATTTAAAAGACGTCAGACGCTCTGACCGTTTAATAATAAAGCGTAGGGGTTTGTGAGAGGGGGACTCGGTGTATCGGTATCGGACGTCGTGTCGCTCTGACCAAACAGGACAAGTTGTACAATAGTCTTCTGAGCAGAGACTATTCAGACTCTCGGCTGCTCTTGGAGTTACAGTTACACTGTAATAGAAGTCCTTAGAAGGTCTGCCGATGCCATGCTTTACATGACTCACACCACAAGCCTGAACCACTTGTGAATCACCTCGGGTCTTGAAATAGGAGAACAAATTATTGTTGCCACTAATTATCATAAGTCATTTGAACTCGCCACTTAAGAACCAATATAAGGTTGGTTCTCGCTTGAGGCCCATTTGGTTTTAACTTTAAATCCTCATCGAGGCTTGTGTTCCCTTTGCTGCGTAAAGAGTCACATGCAGCAACAGACCCTTTGCCCTGTGTCAAGCTGCCCTTCTTCAACTGGAAGGTGAGCTTACTCACATTATGAACTCATGTTCGCTGAATTATTCTGAAATGCAAATAAACTTTGTGACATTTTTCATTTATTCTTTTATAACTGAATAATCCTGTATGCCTCAGCCTCCTCCACATGAGCATCCGCAAAGTAAACCTTTCCCTCGAGAAGAAAAAGCTATCTAATAAATAACAGCTTACATATTTGTTTTCTCTTTTCCTATCGAGCAACCGGCTGATGTGAAATCAACTTCAATCTCATACTCATGTCCACCCAAAATATCACATCTCAGCCCGTGACCCGGTGCTCGGTGTCTCTCGGTGCGTCGAGTGGTGCTCCACAGAGCCGCAGACGACCCCGTCGACAGCGACCCGGCAGCAGATGTAGGGGCCGCGGCGGGCACGCAGTGTCACTGCCCGAACAGCTGTGGCCCCCAGAGGTGGGTACTCTCCCCAGCTATGATGGATGACTCGGACAAGTTTTGACACAGTTGCCAGTCCACACAACTTCTGGAACCGCGAGTTTCACAACAAGGTTCCTACACAGAACAATAATAAACATCTGTTTCAACCAAACCAGATACACGGTTCCATCAATCATCGGAGGACGTGAATACCTCTCTTAGTTTATTTACATTATCGAAGGGCGATGCGTTTCAGCTATATTCAGTAGAATTGATCGAAGGGTAAATGGGAATTATGAAGTTATCGTTACGTGTTCAAATGTAATCTTGGAAAAAGGAAGTTTTTTGAGGAGAAACCTAAATAAATGCAGTTGTGAGATGTTTTCAATGATAAGAAGAACTCTTCTGGGGAGAAAAGGCACATCTGATTATGAGTTCTGCGTACCTATATTTAATAAATATATGATGTGGAGAATATACATCCATCCACCCCATGTCTGTTTGATAAGGATGTCATTTACAAATGTGTAATACCACAAATGTATACTGTCACCATTAAAGAAATTGAAGATGCTGTATAATTTCTTTCAATGTTTTCAATTATTTTCTCAAGAATGACCTATTTATCGATTTCATTTGACAGTATTAACTAAACTTACTGTATACCTACTGTATTTCGAAATACTCATTGTAAATATATATATATATTTTTTCTTTATTACTTTCACTTCCTCCCATTGTTAATACATTATTATAATTTGTTTATTTCATCAGTTATCTTATTTTGCTTTTTCTCCACATGCACATGGATTGTGCTGGCTTAAAGTGGCTCAATGGGTCTAAGGCTTGTTTCTCAATCTGTTGTTTTATTGATAATAAATATCAATTAAAGAGATGAATAAAAAGACTCAGCTAGGATTCAGGGGAGCCTACTTTTTCCTAGATCCCTTGTATGACATAAATAACTGAATTCATGCTTGTGAGCTTCCAACTCACATACCCAGGTATATTCAAAGGCTTATTTTAATCTGGTTGATACTGAACATTTTAGATTTTCTGAGGTTTTCTGTGTTAGTTAAAATAAAACGCATTGTGTTTAAAACCAAACATGGACTTTGACCCCAAATGGAGGTCAGACGTACTTGTGTGGAGCTGCAATAAGGAGTTCAGTGTATAAATATATTTTATGTCTGTGCGATAGATGACGCCACAAAGAGACCGATTCTAATAAAATCTCATTCAACCATTTCTCCATGTCGCCTATGCTAATCGTGTTGTCGTGCTGCAACCGCAGCAATAAGGCAACGGATGGCGATGGTCTTGTTTCTCTGGCTTATTGCGCACCCCTTCTGCTCCAACCCTGCATCACCCACCGTCGTGTTGGTAAGAGGCGACAGGGAGGGGAGGCAGGAAGGGAGATCTCCTCTCCTCCCCTCGTTATCTGTGGCTGAATATTTAGCACGCGCAGCTTCTCAACCGGCTGTTTCCCCTCTTCAGAGGCCTGTCTAAAGCAGCTTGCCGCTAAGGAGGGAGATAAGGACGTGTGCTTCCTGGCCCTCTTCAGGAATCGAGCCTGATCGGTTCACCTGAAGTGGCAGTGCAGTTACACTGCGCTGTGCAGGGCTTTGTACCGTATGGCTGAAGAGATGTGTTTCTGACCACCATGATGGGATGCCCTGTGTCTGGAAGGGCCTTTTTTTCATCAAGCATTCAACAGCAAAGATATATCTGACTCAATTCAGTGTGAATACTTGAATAAATAATTTCACGAAATTGTATTTCATCGGCTGAATCAGAAATAACAAACATGTTCATGTAAAATAAAGTACACGCATGCAGTGATACACGGGATACTGAAAAAATACAGCTGACTTGGTTGGGTTTATTTTAGATCCTGGGTTAGCGTCATCCATCAAAGTGTGTCATCAATCCATTTTCAGTAGCACCGTATGGTTAACCGTGTCTCCTCCAGAATTGCATTCCCGCTGCGTTCTCAATTACATTGAAAGGAAAACGCATTTTCTCTCCCGAAATACGGTTGCAGGTTTAACACACTAAATTAAATATAGTGGAAGGAAACTCCTTTTCTTTCTCTAATGAAAGGTCTGTTGAGAGGACAACGTGGCGGGGTCCCGTTAGCAACGTCCCGTTAGCAATGTCCTGTTAGCAATGTCCCGTTAGCAATATTCCATTATAAACATCCCGTTAGGGCTGGATTTCTTCCGTTGCTATACTTTTTATCAAACAACTGTTTTGTAAAGTTTTCTTTCTTTCTTTGGCTAAAAATAAATACATAGTTGTTACAACCTTTGATTTACAGATTTAAATAAAAATAAGTGGACATTGAGTTCTGGTTTCACATGAGACACGAACAGCTGAACTATCCATCCACCCCAACCTCGTATTTGGGAAATGTCCAAAACAGACATAACCTGGGAGAAAATACATTTCCCTGAAAAGAGACTCGATAATGCAGCTTAGTTGTCTGGGAACATCCTTTTTTAGTAGAACGGGCTGGTATAGGTGCATGGCCCTGAATATAAATCAGCAACATTTCTTTGGGGAGAGGTTAATACTTAATTACTTGAGTGTGGACATAGCATTGAATGCTAACACTAGCATAACTTGCCCCATGTTTACTGCTGCTGTGTGTAACTCGACTCATCTCTTTATTTAATCAGGTGTGTTTTCTGACACAATGCCAACGCTGTGGATACGGAGTAAAGATTTCAGGCAGTGGAACAAAATAGTTTGATATTTCTTAGTGCGTGGGAACGTTGTGGGAGGTATTCAGAGAGTATTAGATTTGGTATAGCGGCAAGGTAGCACACTTTTGTTTATACTTTACTTTGAGAAATATATTTAAAGAAGCCAAACTTACCATATGTTATTTGGTTTGTTGAAACACAAACAGCAAATGAAGCCCGTAAGCTTTTGGTGCAGTTCAGACCATTTTCACAGTCTGGTATAAAAGTATCTAGGTTCAATAACCAGCTCCTCCCACATGTGATCACTTCCCCTTTGGAATGCCAAATTCTCCACCTGTGCAGCTGCAAACCAGTGAAAAATGTTTTCATTGCATCAAAGTGATGTTTAATGCCCTCCTGATAATAGCACTTGGGCCGCGAGGGAAAGCTTTTATTCTGGCAGCCATATTGTTGCTCGTAACCTCCGTCGTCAACGCTGTCAGAAAGTTGTAACCAGACTCCAAATGTGAAATGATTTAGTGCGGGACTTTGTATATAGAAAAGCTATTGATCTACTGCACTCACCGAAGCCCTCCTTAAAAATTCACAGGGCCAATAAACACACATAAACCTCACCTGGCAAGCCTTTTCTGAGCGACACACGCAAAGCGGCTAATGGCTAATGATTTAGTGAATCTCCTGGTTATTTATGGCTGAGCTTCGCTTATTAAAAGCCAGACTTGGTAGTGAAAAGCGGTCATAAATTAGTTGTCTGAGAGGCAGGCCTTCACACTGGAGTGCAAACTGTACAGCATTGAAATGTGTCAACGAGCGTGTTATATACCTGGCAACCTGGGCAGCTCCGTGCTTTTATAGCAAGCAAAGACATCCCGTCTTCCAGGGGCTTTGCCCGAGGTTTGTATTGGCAATCTCTTCTGTGTTAACCCCAACTGGAAATAAATTCTGTCCTCCACTACGAGGGAATAAATAGAAATATCAGAATTCATTATGGTGCGTGGGTTCTTTTTATTGCAGATGATATCTTCCTCTATACACTGTATTCCAACTCCAATTCCATTAGGCTGCCAAAATGACTTGTCCTCGTCTCGCAAAAGGTGGCGTCCATTTGCCGATTCTATCATCGACCGGGCGCTAACCTCCGTTTCCCAAAGCACACACACTCACACGCACGCACGCACACACACACACACACACACACACACACACACACACACACACACACACACACACACACACACACACACACACATACACGCTCAAGGCCATAATGATGTGCTATGTTACCATGTTACAGGAGTTTCTTCAGATGACCAGATGGCTGTGAAGAAGTAGCCTAATGGTCCAAACACCCTGGTGTCCATTAAATACATAGGAACCAGCCCATGGTCCGTATCAAAGTAATGACCGACCGATACTGCTGCTACTCCTGTTACTGTCTGTAATTGGCGTCCTGGCTACCGCTAACACACATGCATGGCCATTCTTACCAAGCCCCCCCCCCCCCCCCCCCCCCCCACACACACACACACACACGCACACACACACAAGGAGATACTACAGGTCATCATTAACCCTCATCATTTGAGTAAATCATATATGTTCTGGCTATGATTTCCACTTAATCCATGCTGGGGCAGCGGTACCGCGAGACTCATAGCACCCTAAACAATGGCCACTGTGGGGCTTTTAATTTAATGGCCTAATTGTCCTGATCTCATGATCTCTCATATGTGCTGAACACAGCAGTGACCCACATGTTGTCAATATGCGACTCATTACAAGCAGAGACAGTTGGAGGCCCCCGCTACTTTGAGAGCACATTGGAGAGGGTAATTGTGTGGCTATAAACAACGTTGCCTTAAGGGTGTACGCAGTATTCTGGCGATAACATCGTCGTCATGCAGCTTATGGGATCATACGCAGCACGTTAAAAGGAATTAACCTTTTTTCCTCTGTGACGACATAACACTGTGTATCAGTGTCTCCTTTTTTAGAGCTCTCTTTCCCCCACCATCCTCTCAACATCTCCTTATCTCTCTATGACTCCTTTCTTATCTTTTTACTTTACCGTCTCATACTTCGCCAACCCCCAAAATGTTGTTTGGATTTCTTTCTGCAAACCGAAGGATATTGTAAATGTGGATTTCTGAATACAAAATAGGTTTCATAGAATTTGTATCAGCCTCATATGATGCTTGCAGAAATGCACAAAGCCAAGTGATTAATATTTAAAAACGAATGTTTAGGTTATGGAAATGAAACATAGCGTTACAATGCGGTGTAATGTAACAGTGAGAGTAGCAACATAGCATAGCAACATAGCATAGCAACTTAAGTAGCAATGCAAGTTTACTTTTATTTTGTATTTTATTTGTTTGAGAGGGACAATGTACATTGATGAACACTTTTAATTAAAATGTAAATGACCGAATTACAGCCACAAGGCTGATTTTCATTGTCTGTCCCCTTGCCAGAATGTACAGGTAATTTAACAGTGAGGGTAACAACGTAGCGTAACGACGTAGCGTAGCGACCTAGCGCAACGACGTAGCGCAAAGACGTAGTGCAAAGACGTACCGCAACGACGTAGCGCAGCCAAACAATAGTGTAGCCACCTAGCGTAATAAAGTAGCTTCACAACATAGTCGAACAATGTAACTACAGCACTTCGAAGACTGTGTTACGTGACTACAATATGTAATCAACGTCTCGTCTAGTTTTACACGCAACAGACATTCTTCTGGGTTAACTACCCCCCCCCCCCTTCCCGCTCACACAGCCTAGAGGGTTTGTGCTTGTTCTACTCACTAGTATCGACAAAAAGGTAATGTTCAATAATGTTTGCTCAATATACCGACAGGGTAGACCTCATCTTAGAGTGATCACGTCTATCCAGATCAAGTTGATCACTATAAGCCGATAATTATTATGACTAAAACCTTTTCCAATTATTTTTCAAGCAAATTACAGTCTAATTGGAATTTTATTTAATACAAATATACAAAGTATTGCAAAGGACAGCTTTACGAGTTTTTGGTTCTCGACAATTGGTTTGCCTTTTCCCTCATCAAGACCCGGCCTGGGGTGAGTCTTTACTGGTTTTTGATCAGTTCTGTGTCACATGCAGGAGCCCCGTTTTGCCAGGGAGTGAAATGGAGAGAGGCGAGTGCCGTTCGTGTGCCGGTTGAGGAGCGGCTGAGTTCACTGTGGCGGCGCTACGTGCCCAGGCTTTATCGGTCCACTTGACGTAGGTCAGCTCCAACAACAGGTTGAGAAAACAAAAAATGTAATTAGTAATACCCTACCATAGCATGTTTTTTTTCCATTATATTGGCTCATTATGTAAGTTCATTATTTAAACAGCAGTTGAATATGAATGCTCTAACTAAAGCTTATTGATCCGTAGAAGTTGTTGATCACTATAAGCTGTTTGCTCTGTCACTTGCTCTGACCAAATGCAGAACTACAACAAGGTTGGTGGTTAATGTATCCTTCGTTTACTGAAACGCACAATGCCAATATTGTTTCCTGAAGACCACGCTTCCTATTTTTTTGTGGAAATCTTCACCCTCCAGGCATTTTAAATGGGATTGATGGGAAAAGGGGGCACGCACACTCGTTTGATGTCATCTGCACTGGAGACCAGCAGGGTTGCTGTGTTCAGGGGGCGTCAAACTCTTTTCCGATGTCGCTGACATCTGTGCACTCCCGACAGAGAGGGATCACGCTGCAGACACGCGGCGTTCACCTGAATATGAATGAAGCTCAGAGGGTGTCTCACACCACGCCATGACTCATAACGAGGCCGATGGAGGAGACAGCTAATGGCAGAGAGTGCTGGCCGTGTGCGTACAAATACACACAGTAGCTGGTGTATTGCGTGGCGTCATACACACACACACACACACACACACACATGAGGCACTGTCTGTCGCAGTCACTGCGGGCCACTGCGGTAGGTTGGGCGTGGGCTAGGATTTCAGATGTAATTGTTTTACGGGAGAGTGACAGGAATGGTGAAAAAGGTGGCCCTCAACCCTCCTCTCACACACACACACACACACACACACACACACACACACACACACACACAATCCCTCAAGCACAGAGACTCGGTGGTACTGAACGAGACAGTCTATTACAGAGACTGGGGAGGGCCCTGAGGTACACATATGGGAGGGAGATAACAAATAGTGGTGGCAGCAAGCTCCCGGCAAGTGTACATGTGCGATGATGGGTGTTGATTCTCTGAGCGCGTACACTCAGTTTGCACTCGGAGGTGTTAATCCTGTGTTAATCAATGGCTGCGCGTGTTTAGCCGTTGACGCTGGCAGCGCCGCAGATTCACGTGCGCGCCTGTCTGTTTCCACCCATCTCCCTCTCTCTCTCTCTTCTACATCCGTCTACCTCGCTCGCTCTCCCTCCCTGCCCACTCTGTGTAGAGCAGAGAGGAACAATAAGAGGAGTGTGGGAGTAGCAAGGTGAGACTCAGATATGGAATTAAGTACGTGTTATTACTACTGGGACAGCACTCGGAGGCTGCGGGCCACCGGCAGCCCGCGCTCGCTGTTTTGGCTGCTGATGAAATATCATATGTACACTGTTGTATTGCTTAAATATATGTGTAAATAGATTATGGGGAAGTTAAGGAGGAGCTCTGAAGTTGTGCTTGTAACTGAGAAGAGAATACACACGTTTACTCGACTATGAATAGATTTTTCCTCCACGGAATTGAAACATGTGGTTGAATGAAATTCACTCTGTGTGCAAGATATTGAATGACTTACATTGATAGTCATTTAGGAGGTTTGATGTTTTTCCCCCGCGATGTATATTGCTTTTTTTTCCTTTTTTTCCAATCCTCTCAGCAAAAGAGAGCTGATCTGGGATCATTACCCGGCGCTCTCTTGACTGCATCTTTCATTACAAGCTGACTGATGGGGGGAAAAGACTGACTGGAGATCAGCGATTCTGCAGACGAGACGTCCGATAAAAGGTTTGTTCCGGGCTACACACAAACACGTGCGCCTCGATCGATTATCACGTAATGATGGCCATAATGAGCCTTAATCAACATTCTCTTAACATCCTCCAGCACTAATGCATCCAGCCCCACCCACCATCGCTCGCAGCTGATCAATTACAGAGCCATTATGGGCAATGTCTTGTACAGCTCCGAACATGCAATGCAGTCCACTCGCTGGTCTCGACCGTGGCCGCAGCAAAATGAACTTAGCGAACAATCCCAGGATCAATCCCATCACTTAGCCAATTAGACAATAGGGAGACAGACGCCCATTACCGTAAGAACCAATCGATAGCCGGAGCCAGGGGCCAAGGCGGGCTGTCTGGTCCCGCCGAGCCGCCAAGGGGTTTGGTGCAGCTAATGGAGGGGAAAGGGGGCGGGGCCACCGGGGCGTTTTTTGATGGACGGCTTGGACTGGACGCTCTCTCTCTGCAGTGTTTGCAGGGTGTTGACGCCGAGAGCCGGGATGTGGTAAACATGACAGAGAGTTAGTGGGTTGGACAGACAGACACCGGGATCAATGACAGAGAGAGCAGCCAAGTCACCAGTTGAGTTCCCCCTCAACACTTTGACAGTCCTGCTTTCACACTCTGGACACTTTAAGTGGGCTCATTCAGAGCGGCTCCACAAGTTGGTCGAAAATGTTATTGTGAATTACTTAATATTTCATTTTCTTTCCTTGAGATGCTTTTGTTCCTCCATTCCATCATAACACACATTATGACTCTTGTTTATCAGCGGTCCAATTAGTGTAAAAATATTGACAGATGCAGGAATAATGGGACAAAATCTTAATAACACTAACTCTTACCCAAAAACCTGTTGTGGCTAAAGTGCTTGTAATTACATATGTTCAAGATGATTCCCATCCAAATACGCAGAAGCAATTCATGTACGACAGGCCGTTGTATTTGTAGTTTCACCTTTAGTGAGAGCTACATCCAAAGTAGCACTTGCATGCAGACATAAGCGTGTTAGAATATTTGTGCTAATTCTAAATATCATTTGGGCTGCCAAGTTTGATAGTGTGTTCCAGTCCGGCCCAGAAGGTGGTGAAACTTTGGGTATAAAATCCTAAGATCCTCCTCTGTTGCTCTCCTGAAGGTTTCTTCCCTTTTTCCCCCCTGAAGGGTTATTTGGGAGTTTTTCCTGAACCGATGTAAGGTTTTGGGACAGGGATGTCTATGTGTACAGATTGTCATGCACTTTGAGACAAATTCGTAATTTGTGAAAATGGGCTTTACAAATAAACTGAATTGAATTGAATTGAGTAGAGTGTGTGTTTAATGATTCTACGAGGTTACCCTCTCCAGTCATTTATCTGATGTAAGACACGAGGTGGGAAAAAAACAAACAAGAAAACATGCTGACAATTCTAAACAGGTAAACTAACATTATTAAGCACTGTGAATGTCACGGGTAAAGTTTTATCAACTGCTATCTACATGTTTTGGCAGGGATGCACACAAAGATCTTTAATGCTTCCTTCTGGTCACATGACATCTATTGCTTCTGTCCATCCTGGAGAGGGATCCTCCTCTGTTGCTCTCCTGAAGGTTTCTTCTGTTTTTTCCCCCTGAAGGGTTGTTTGGGAGTTTTTCCTGATCCGATGTGAAGTTTTGGGGCAGGGATGTCTATAACTACAGTGTGTAAAGCCCGAAAAAGGCAAATTTGTAATTTGTGACAAAATAAACTGAAACTGAAAGATGTTTGCATTACTGTTACATTGAAACGTGACGGGTTTGAAGCGTGGACATCTCCAGGTCACAAGTTCCACTCCTACACGATGTGTAACCATGACAAGCTTCACATCCACAGATAATTGTAAGGTTGGTTTGTTTGTCTGTTTCTCAGCAGGATTACAGAAACACTACTGGCTGATTTTCATTAAACTTGGGTAGTAGAATTCGGGGGCAGAAATACATCAAGGTTGACCGCTATTTAGAAGGCGATCAGATACACCGATGTCTGCGTTACGATGAAATGGACAGCATAATGGGACACTACTGTGTTGAAGAGAGCTTGTTGGTAGAGTCTCTTTTCACACAGCAGTGTGAGCATCTCTCTATGTCTCAGCCTCCATAGCCGCAGGGCAGGATGCCCTCCGGGGCCAGATATCCACTTGGAATTACTGTTGACACCCTCTCGCTCTCTTTGTGTCTCGCTCTGCCACTTTGTCACAACCATTCCTCCCACTTCTACAATCTACCTTTGGCGTGATTGGCAAAATACAGCAAAATACAGCAAAATACCAGGGGGGACCCTCTGCTGTCCAGATTATTATAATCATGTTACTGCACCCTTATCTTCTGAAGGTAGTCTTTCACAGCACCTGAACCAAATCCTGCACTGGGAGTCCAGTGGGCTCAGTAAACAATGGTTACTGGACAATGCCCTCCATAATCCCATACAAATATCAAAATACTGTGTGTGTGAGTGTGTGGGTGAGGGAACTGCAAGCACTAATGTTATGAATATCAAGCACTGCCGTTGCCAGGCCAACAATGGCCACGGTTGACCTCATGCAACTCCCGGTGCCGAATGGTACTATGGTGGCTCTCAGGCTTGTGTCTGTGAGTTGGTCTCGTCAAGGTCAACACGTCCGTGCCCTAAGATCTCTGAATGAGATGCTGAAGGCTTTAGGTGTATCTGAGCGACGTGACCTTATTACTGAATAAGGAGCAAGCTGTGCTTCCTCATGTCTTCATGGGGGTCATGTTCGGTAGCCGGTCTGTGGGAACATGTATCTTTGAGGGGTTGGAACTCTTGAAGCCCTTACTGGTTAAAGGAGGTTGTTGTTGTCTTTTACAAACTTGATGCTGCAGAACCAATGAGGCGATCTCTGGTTCTGTCCTCTTGGTCTGGGAGTTGTTTTTCTGTCTTACATTCTTTACCCTTTCACAGTGTTTTCTTCAGTTTCTGAAAGTTAAAAGTAACAGACTTGGTAGTCTAGAAATGTCTTTTTCAGTGTTCAGTTGTACTTAGCTCCGCCCTCTTGTGTCACTTCTGGTTGCACAAAAAACAAGTAGGCGACGGCTATAATGTTAAACTTGATGCAGTGACATCAGTGTGACTGTGTCCACTTCTTTACAGTCAACGAGCAGAACATCTATTCTAGTTTTTTTCAATTCAAAAACCTTTTTTTATTTAAAAGTGGCATAAGCTACTGGTGAGTTACTATAAAGCACACACACACACACACACACAGACACACACAGACACATATCTATCATCTATCATTTACCAACATCATGTTGGATGAATATTAAAGTGGAATGACTTGCGATTGCGATTTGTTGCGTCGCCCAAAACACGCGAGTTTACTCGCCCGACCATTTGCCGTGTTGACACCATAAGTGATGCAAAGCTCCGTGAGGGGCGGGGCTTATCTCTGTGTCTCGTCTCCGTAAAGACGTTATCATTTCGTTCATCCACAACGAAATAACTAACCACTAGTTATGCTTTATACTTGTTACCCACACACTAACGCCCTCGTGTTTGGGTTCATGACATTAATATCATGTATATATATGTTAATACATGACATCACCCGTAGGCTCACTCAGCTCGGTCACTTTCACCGATGAAGTTACTGTTACGTCTAAAAGACTTCCGCTTCCAGCGCTACGAGAGCGGAACATAAAAAAAAATGTTATTGTGTTTATAACATTATTGTCCTCCTTGTTCTGATTCAACAGTGGCGGGACAGCGATGACCCGCGGAGCAACTCAAGGGCTGATTGGAGTTGCGAGATTACCGCCTCAAAGTTGAAATATTTCAACTAGGGGCGAAAATTGCGGCGCTCAAAACGCACCACTGTAAGCGTCGCGCCAAATGCCTCAAACGCGCCGGCCGGAAAGATGGCGAGTCTATCGCAGCAACACGCGTCTGTATGTTGACTTTCCGTGGGATTCGGGCTCGCAAAAAAACCCGCTTTGCTTTCGGTGTGAACGCACCTTTACTTGCATTGGGAAAGTCGAGCGGTCGTTGAGAGAACTCTCAGGATGAGCTGACACACTTCGTATGGTCACATGATCAAATAGAGACAATATGACATTTTACATCAGCAACAAACATATTACCCAAAGAAATGAGTAATTCAGTTGAATAGTTTATGTAATAATTTTCTCCTGAATTTACAACAAACGGAGCCGTGTTCGCCCTTTTGAGGGTTCATCTATCAAGTAGCACTAATAGTAGTTTCTTTTGATACTTCGTTGAAGACTGACGTGTTTCCAAGGTGTCAATCTGAGTAAATTGCCCGTTCTTTGTTCGGCGCCTATATTTACACCACTGGGATATCAGCAGCAATGCAAGACGGACAGTTGGGTCGGAGACATCGGGTTTGACTTGTTGATGGCTTGGCTGGATCTCTGCCATGTATTATTTGACGAAAACAACGTCACTATTCTTGACTTTCATTATCCTTGCTCCGTCGCACTCACTACACCCCTCTGTGTTTGGAGTGGATGACACCAATTCAGAGGAAGTTCAGGAGCCGCAGCATCTGAGTTAAAGCTCAAATCAAGAAGACGGAGCGGCGGCGGGCGCTGACAACACAATGCAGCAGCTGATTACCTCTCCGCCGTGTGCCAGCCATCGCTCCCTTTTAAGCCCGGCATCTAAAGGCTCCTCCCTTTTTCTCATCTCAGGGGACGAGAGGGGACTTGCATGTCGGATGGAGGACGGGTGGTGGAAACCGTCCATCAGCGGCGGGGCCGAGCTGGGACACGGCCCATGAAGAGCGGACGCGAGGCCCCGCGAGTTATTACCCGTGCTACCAGGGCCCGTTTTGTCTTCATCAATTCTTAAACTCATAAGACTCCCCGCCTCTCTCCTTTTCCAAATTGTACCATCTATCAAGCCCGCTGCTCCTCTGCCTTCTTCCTCCCTGTCCTCCTCTTGCTCTGTGCTGGTTTTCTCTCTCATGCTTCCACTGCAGAACATGGCAGTGCGGCAACGCATTGTCAAATTATCCCCAGGATGAGAGGATGAGCTGTTTTTTTCTTCATAGGTGGTATAGACTACAGCACTCGCCCACATGCTTCCTTCTTTCTCTCTTTCTTTCTTTCCTCAACATCTCCTCTGCCTAAAATCTCCTACTCCCTTCATCCCCCTTTCCATTTTACTTTATCTTCCCCTCTCCACTCTATCATCCTCCCCGCCCTTATCCCTCTCTACCCCCTGTCTTTCTTTTATCTCCTCCGTCTCGCTGCTGCTTTCTCATTGTGGCGGACCGGCTGGTCTTTCTTTCCTTCTCCCTCCTTCCCCTCTCTTTCTCTCCATCTCCCTAATTACGTTCAGAGACAAAGGCATCTGATTCTGCCTCCTCCCACTCAGAGCTGTCAGGCCTGGTGTAGGAGAGAGTTAATTTCACACTTACTGCATGCTTTAATTAAAAAGGTGTGGGGGTGGGGAGGGAGGGGGGGGAGAAAAAAAAAACACGAATGGGATACATGCGCTCCGTCACACATCCTACAAAGGGGTGGACTGTGTGCGTGAGTGTGTGTATGTGTGTGTGTGTGTGTGTTGTGAACAGGCTTCATCTGTGTGGCTTGTGCCTAAATGTGTGCTCATAGACAGTTGTGTGTGTGTGTTTAAAAAAAAAGAGAAGAAGAAATCTCTCTAGCTGTGTAGGCGTGCAGCCCAACACGTGCAGAGTTCACCTCTTCACTCCTCAGGTGGATGACACGCGTACGGTCTCTTCTTCCTCAGTGACAACAGGCTGTATTTTTAGCCGGGGGGCTTTAATGAGGAATCAATAGGATTGTAATGCCTTGTTATGAGGCTACAGTCACTCACATGCACACACACACACACGCACCCCCCCCCCCCCCCTACACACACACACACTCCACACTCACACACACACTCAAAAACCTTTGTACTTGTATCTTCATGAGGACACACACTAACGTAATGCATTCCCGAACAACTGCTTTCTTCAGCCCAATCGTAACCCTAACTGAACCCTGAACCTCAAACCCAGGTCTGAACCCTCAGACGGGCCTCTGAAGTACGGGGTCATATCAGTGTCAATAATTGTAAATGCACACAGATCGATTCACAAATACATTCCAATGCACACTTAAATAAATTACGATATATTTATATGGAAAAGAAAAATCACATATATTTCTGCATTTCTATGTGGATTTGTTTGTATTACTTTGTGGATCGCTACACATTTTAATCATTAGAGACTTATTCTGAATTTAACAATAATCTTTATTACAACGGTAACACAATGTAATGCTGGTCCAGACCCTGGTGGTGGTGGTGGTGGTGAAGAAAGGAGTTGCTGCCTGGAGGAGACTAGGGTGGAGGAGGGTTGTCTTCATCTTCGAGCTGCAACGACAACAGACAGCAGAGTAGAACCCTCTAAAGTTTGACAGCAATGATCTGATTGGCTTAGAGACATCATGCTGCATCCAATTGGTCGGTTAAGAGTGGACGCCCCCCCAGATCAGCTGATAGCGTAATCACTAGGAGTAATAGAGACACTTATGCATAACCCGCCGTGTAAAGAGAGTCTTCCTTCCTGAACTACCTCTTAAGCTCCATTTGTCTGTGGGCTTTTGAGACTCCCCTGCCGTGGCTCAATTCGCAACAGTGTTTTTTACAACATAGACCTCTCTGTAGCCCTCCTTTTCAACCAATCACATGAGTGCATCTCCCCCCTCCCCTCCTCACGAGGCTGCCAGAGTTACAGTTGCGCAGTTTGCTGAGAGATACACAATTAATGTACACCACTCCCCCCTCCCCCTGTTGTAAGTCATGACAACCAGGAAGTTGTTGTAAGGGCTCCAGACACGACTCTCAAAAAAGCGTTGCTAGCAAAACCATTGATTTCCTTTGGCCTTTAAGTCTTGCCTTTTACATTGTTTTCTATTGTTTTTTAGGTGTGCTTAAAAGTTAAAATATTCTTAACTTCATCAATGTCACACACGACCAAGGCAGACAATCGAATCAAGCAGGAGGCGGGCTTTCCTTCCTCTTTTCACAACTATTTAATTAGGAAGAGCTTTATATTTCTAAATCGAAATAGACTTCAACTGCTCAGCCGGAAGTGCAACTGAAAGCGCTCGTCATCTACACACATTTCGCGGAATTGGTGGTATTCGCCGTACTCTTTCCTTTCTTTTAAAAAAATATCGTGAACCCAAAATCTCTGGTTGCTCACACAGGCGCTCCACAGGCGCACTGCGCTGTTTTTGCCAGCGCGTTTTTGAAGCGGCTGCGCTTTTAGAAGTTGCGTCTGGTGTGCCCTTAGTTAGGGTGACCAGACGTCCAGTTTTCCCCGGACATGTCCTCTTTTTGAAACCCCAAAAAAGCGCCCAGCAGGGTTTCCAAAAACGTCCGGGATTTTGCTTCGTCGGGTATTTGCGTTTCTCTGGGTTTTTCACCAACTAGTTTTTACCCCTTACAAGTTTTGGAAATGGTATCTCCCTTACGGTCCACCTGAACAGTCATTGGTCGACTGATCTCAGTGTTGCCAGATACACAAAAGTTATCCCCCTTTTAGGCATGTATATCACAAAACAGGCAGAATAAGACGCCGCTCGCCATGGGAGCCCTTTCCTATCTCAGGGGGGCATCATGAAGGAGTTATGCCGAAGTGTCCTCTTTTTCACAAACTCAAATCTGGTCACCCTACCTTAGTCAATGAAACTTAGGTTTAATCTTGTGAAAAAAGTATTGACGCAAATGCACATAAGTTGCGAAAGCCAATCGGCGTTGAGACGCTTCGCCGGTCATCACTGACGTTGTGCTGTTGGTGAATAGAACCACTGTCGTATGTGTACAGATTGTAAAGCCCTCTGAGGCAAATTTGTAATTTGTGATAATGGGCTATACAAAATAAACTGAATTTAATTAATACTCTCGTAGCCCTGAAAGCGGCAGTCGGTGCTGTGTGAGCCTACGAGTGATGTTATGTACACATATATATGGTATTAATGTTATGAACCCAAACACGAGGGCTTTAGATATTACAACGTTTGTGAGATGTCCACAACAAGTATAAAGCATAAATGAGGGCAACATCTGGTTGGCTACATATAGGTCTGTTAAAAAAAATGCATTCACGAATTGAGCCACGGCAGGAGAGTCTCAAAACCCCACAAACAAACAGATCATAATTTATTTATGTGTGCATTAAAATGTATTTGTGTATCGTTCTGCTGCATTTACAGTTATTACCTTCGCATTGAAAATGCGGAAGGTAATGTTTTGATCGCCGCGTATTTGTGTGCGTGTGTGTGTGTGTGCGTGTGTGTTATTCGCATAAGTAAAAAAGTATTAAACCGAATCGCATGAAATCTGGTGGGATGATTGGTTATTATCCGGGGACCATTTGATTAGATTGTTGGTATCGATCGGGTCAAAGGTCAAGGTCATGAAACGGTAAAAATATTATCTGTACTATAGCACGGTCAATTTGTATCCAATTGGCATGCAACTAATGCCATAATTCAATGCCCAATCTTGTGATATGCAAAGGTATGTGCTCTACCGAGTGCCTATTCTAGTTCAAACTGATCTGACCCCAAACTGAAGGGCTGTCCCAAAGTGAGGGCCGCACAAAAACGTCCTCACTCTGAAGGCCTAAAACTCAAATTGGTCCTCACAAAGATAGCTGTAAAAGTATACACACATACACACACACACACACACACACACACACACACACACACACACACACACACACACACACACACACACACACACTGCTTTGATTCTCTGCATTGGCAGCTGGAACGCAATTCTCAACACACACATGCACATATGCAAATACACAACATTTCACACATACTTGAGCATGATCAAAAACAAACAGCACAAGCACGCTCATAAATGCAGATATGAAATTAAAAATCACGCACACACCCACACACACACACTGTACAGCACCACCCCCACCCCTTCAATAATTCTCACCACAGCAGCACATGATAACCCTTGTTAAGCTATTGAGATATGGATGATAGTGAAAACGCCCACCGTTGTCAAATCGGGTACTTCATCACCCTCTTCTGCATGTAGCAGCGAGACGCTAGACATGCACCTTCTCCCGTATCCCTCTCCGCTGGCTGGCCATCAGATTTATTTGGTTATATGATGTACTGTATTACAAACTGGCAACCAATTCCTTTGTTTCTTAATGCAGCTCTGCATTATTTATCCCACACACACACACACACCTCCCGGAGAGAGTGTTGCTTCTGTGATGTGAAAAGAAGACTGTGGCTGAGTGGCGTTGGCTGTGCATGTGAAACGAGGACAGTTCTTAGCTAACGTGCAGTGCAAACGTAGCAGCAATGCAGTGTAGTGCGACAGAAGGGAATGGTGAAATATCATGTGTTGAAGAACAACATTCACATCTCATCTCAAACACTCTGGAGGTAAGGAGCGGTATTTCTGGAGTTCTGATGTAGCCAGTGGATTGGATCCAGGCTAAGACATTGTTTACGGTCCGGTTAGCAACTTGAGATATGACATTGGAGTTGGATTTGAGAGACGGCGTTGTAACCAGATTGTGAAGCTATTCTTTAAACCAATAACGCCATTTAGCTGACGATTTTATTCACAGCGACTTACAATAAATTAATTCAACCATGAGTACTAACTCTGAACAACAAGAATCAAGAAAGTGAAATTTCAAGAAAGCCAAACTACAAAAATATGTAAGTAAAGTAAGTGCCACTGAAGTGCTAATCTGTTTTTCTTTTGTTTTCCATCTATTCAATCCAGGTTTTTTGTATAGCCCGATTTCACAAATTATAAATTGGCCTAAGAGGGCTTTACAGTCTGTACACATAGACATCCCTGACCTTTGACCCATTCTGGATCAGGAGAAACTACCAAGAAATAGAAACAACGTTTCGCGGGGAAAAAATGGAAGACACCTTCAGGAGAGCAACAGAGGAGGATCCCTCTCCAGGATGGACAGAACAATAGATGATGTCATGGAGACTTGCATTCAACCGAAGCTTTGGTGAAATACTACTCGGACTACAAATGGGAAACCCAAAGAATGACGATACCAAAATCTTGTCCCGGTGCTTACAGATACGGCTGGCATTTTAAATAAATAAATCCTAAATCAGTTTGGAAACGTGTGCATGTGGATCTACACAAGGGCCATAATGATGTCATTACTATTCTGTTGTTGTTTTTTATAACAAAGCCCTATGTCCCAATATTACAAATAATGCTACTATTATTTTTTCAGGTTATATTACATTGCTGTGGAACATAATCAACGTACAAGAAATATATGTGATCATTTTTACAAGCTAGCGGTCTGCTGAAACAGGGGTGGGGGGGTGGGGGGATGGGGGGGAGGCTGTACGTGGTGACAGGGTTGGGTTGAAAAGGCCTCCATAGACCTACAGTGTAAACCGTTGCAGTGAGTGATGTAATGTAGCGATGTAGGTGCAAAGTGAGGTCCAACGCATAATGCCTTACAATTGGTGAGATAGGTCCTCCTTGTAAATGTTCATGCGGGGCGTTTCAGCTTCATTAGAAAACGCGCCCGCTGAAGAGATCTGCTTCACACGTGGACAACAGCTGCAACAGCACCCCCCATCCCTTACATATAGCCCTGAACGCGGCATCCGGCAGATATTAGAATAAGCTCAGGCAGAGGCGTGCTGATTCCAATTAGCAGTCTGTTGTTTCACACTGTGGGCGATGGAGCTTGTTATTCCTCGCATGGAGAGAGTCTGAGGAGCGCTGCTCTGCGGCTCCCACCGCGCACACAGCCTCTATGACTCTTTCGTACCCACCGAGCACTGATTGCCACATTCATCTGACACTATTCTCACTCGGCGAGGTGCTGCCGAGGTGCCTTTATTAAGAACTGACATGGACACCTGTGGAACGAGGTACAAATGGCCCGAGTCGAGGGCTGATGTCACGCCGTCGCTGAGAGCTTTAAGTAGTTGTAATGAACCCGGCAGAGAAAGGGTTAGCTGCAGGAGCGGGACATAATCACAATTTCTCCGTGCAATCATAATTTTGGGTATGAGTGCTAATGCTATATTATGGGCGGTAATTATATGCCTTGATTAAAAACTACAATGGAGGTTTGGATTGCAGGCTGAGGACACAGGCTCTTTGTTTGTCTCGCTCCTTGTTCTGTACATTAAAGGAATCAGAGGAGAGTCCAGGTGCTGCAGCTAGAGCAGCTTGATGGAGTGTAAATAATTGTGTTTGGTTGGGTCCGGTTGTTCATCAGGGAAATACAGAAGCCCGATTTATCTGTAGGTAGATTTGTAGGAGTGATGTGTTAATATTTGCCATATTTTCCAATTACTCCCACTAATTCAATAATCTGCGGTGGCTCAACGAGCTGTAAATTAGGAAAATGTATGCAAATAGACACACCACAAGAAAATGAAGGAGCATCTTCACCAGTCTGACGACATGCGGAAACATCACTTTGACGTGACATGTCTCAACACAATGGAAACTGTTTCCAGGGGACACTAAAAGGCGATGCACACGGCTTGGACACGCATGTTTCAGGTCTTATAATGGCGACCAAAAGGATAACGCTAGGTTAACAGCAGAGAATGTTTTTGGAATTAGTCGATTTGGACCCAATGATATCAAATTGTAATTCCACAGTTTGCCCACTATGTAAAAGTTCCTGGGAGCCACATTCCTGGTATTTAGCTTATTTAGCGTATTTTAGACTTACAGTCTCTGAAGTACTTGGACTCTACCTGGGTATTTACATTTCTTGATAATTCTACCCCACAATAATTCAGAGTGAAATAAAAAGTAGTTGTAACTCCACTACATGTGTTGGATAATGATTAGCTATCACTTGAGATATGACATCCAGCAGTATAAATGTCATTTAAATAAGCAGCATACATTTACCAGCTTCACTATTAAAGTGATGTACACTTTATTGTATCAATTGTATATTTTGGTTAGTATATTGTGCTACTTTCACTTTAGTACAATATCTGAGTACTCTGGATGAATGAGTTAAACATAGAATTTAACTTACCAACAGAATGAATGAATCATATGAATGAATCATATGAGGGATGGGAAAAGGATGTGGGAAGGGAAGGAATGTAAAAAGGAAGCTAGGGAAGTAATAATAGAAAGGGGAGTGCGGAAGTGCTGAAGGCATGGAGGGAGGAATAAATGCAATGATGGATGGAGGAAGACAAGCGAATGGATGGGTAGCAGGACAAATGGTGAAGGAGGAGGACGTGTTGATGGGATGGACAGGTGGTAGACGGGTAGAGTGAAGTATTTAAGGGAGGGTAGACAGATGCATGGATGGTTCAGGGCTAATGGACCGATGAGCTAAAGGACGAGAATCGTACAGTCTGCTGACAGTGGAGTTAGACACATATGTAACCGTCAACATGACAAACTTCAACATCGGCCAACAGAAAGGCAAAACAGGTGTTCAAAGTTGTGCTCTTTTTAAAATGCGTTAAACCAAATACACAATTATAAATGTAACCATTTCTGAACCCTCAGAATGTATTATAATATTCAAACACTTTCTTTTGAGAACCCTCTATTTGAATTCCAGTGGTTTGAATGTCCAGAAGACATATCTTCATGTCTTTTTTGTGAGATTACATGACTATGAGGACAGGATAGCGGTTTGACTAATTTCATTCAAGCTCATAGGCTGGGTTTTCTTTTTTGCCCTATGGCTCAATGGTTGGCCCTGTTGGTCGGTCGGTGAACCGCTCCGATCCAGACTTTGCTATCTCAGGAACTTCTGGGTGGAATCACCGGCATTGATTAGTACTAGTGCGTTAAGATTAATTTTCTTACAATACTTTGGTGAAATACCTGCAAAATAATTGCATCAGCCTCAGCTGCACTTTATATTTAGTGCTAATAAGTAAAAGGTAGCATGCTAATGTTAAACTACGATGGCAACTATTGCACCCACTAAGCACACGTGTAGGATTTAGTGACTCTAGGTGAGGATGCAGAATGCAACCAACTGAATATCCCTCGGCTCATTCCTCCAACTGTGTTGATGAACCAACGATGGCCTTCAGCTTACATACAAAGTGAAAGGCAAAGACCATCTTTGTTGTCAAGGAGAGACATAGTAGCCAAAGAAAAGACCCAAGAACTGGTCTGTTGGTCTGTTGGAGAGACCACTGAATAATGACTCCACATTTCCCCCGCTCAGGAGTGCAGAACCAGATGCAGGCCAGTCAGTGCATGTGGGCTGTAGGCGGTGTTCAAGTCATTCTCTCAGCAAGGATATCAAGAGCTATCAGCATCAAAGTGGAGGCGGCAGAGAAATCCTCTAGCTGGCTCTAGCTGGTGTGACCAGTAAGGCCAGAAGAATGAATCCCCTTTGAAAAGGCCTCAGGTCTACCCGGACAAGGCTGTCACCTAAAAGTCCCAATGACTCTACGATACAACGCTGATGATGCGATTACGTTTGTTTGTAAGAACAATGTTGATTAAAAATCACAGATAGCTGTTCGGACATACTAGATGATAGATTTAAATCATTACAATCTTTGTATGCTTAAACGTAACGTGAATATCATGTTAATTAATTGTTATGGATTTTAAATAAAATAAAAAATCATTTTTCAGTTTTCAGTTTTTTCCGACATTTTCTCCTTGCTGACACATGGTATTTGAATGCTACCCAAAAGTTTAGATTCATTGTTATCTCGTATGTGTCAGGACTCAAAAACAGGAACCAAGAGCACGACTCCAAAATTCAGGGCAATCAAAAAGGTTTATTTTAACATAGGAAGTCCACAAAAATTCCAAAGAAACAAAGTACAACATAAAGTTGCTGCTGAGCAGGAAGCTAAGACTGGGTTTAGAAAAACAGAAAATCATAGCTATGCTGGGAAAAAAGACTTGATCAAAGTACAAACAAAATCACCACTATGCTGGAACTGCAAACCAGGACAAAAGACTAACATGAACAACACTTATTGTGACTAGAAGGATCAGGATGAGACTCTAGACAAGACGATCTGACACAGGACACAGGTAGACACCGGCTTAAAATACACGAGGACATGGGGAACAGGTGTACACCATCAGGGGCGGAGCAGACAATCACACTAACGAGGAAACACTGGGGCAGGAAATAACGTTTCTGAAACAAGTGAGGACAGTTACTACAAAATAAAAGCGGACATGGAAAACAGGACTAAAACATAAAACTTAACATGACCGACGAGACATGACTATGCTTTTTCTACTTTTTCTCTACCTAGCATGTTTTTTCTTCTTTTTCTCTGGTACGCTTTTTCTCCAACCTGTCATTTGAGAGTTATAATGGATGCAGAGAGAGAAGCAGAGGTATACATGGAGGGAATGTCCAGAGGCTTAATGCACCCAGAATGCTGTGGGACATTACTGATGCGAGCAGGTCACTCCAAATCGCTCCCCTTGGGATCAGAGGAGCGGCGCGGCGCAGGAAGACCCCATGGCTCATTGAAAGAGGTCAGAGGCCATGTGCTCTCCTCCATTTAGCAGCCTACTCATGATGGATGGAGGGAGGGAGGGAAGGATGGAGGGGAGGAGCGGTGTCCTGCTCAGCGCGTGGGGAACAGGGCGCCACCAGAGACCTCCTTCTGAAGCGGCGAACCTTGGTAATGGGTGGTAATGGTTTGTAATGGGAACAGGATCAGGTGGAGTCAAAAGTAAACGCAGTGTGTCTAAGGTCAGCATTCCCATACGTGTTTTGTCTGGCGGTATTAGAAACCTTGTGTCGGGGAAAATGAAAGAGCATTTCAAGATTTCCTCAGATAGTTTAGAAATTTTCTTTGTGTACAAAGTATCTGAGAACATTATCTATAGGTACAAATCAGATTGAATATAATCACACATACACACATATTCCAAAGTCAATGTTTGCAAACAGTTGATTTGCATTATTGAGGTTCACCATTTATGCTTTAATCTTATTTGCTATTTTTCCCATTGTTGTATGAGTTTTTTGGTGCCTCTCCAATATTGCTCAAATGTATGATTGGATGTTTTCTTTTCTGGTCTTACGACCCAGCGGTAGGCCTATAAGTAGTCAGATAAACGGGAACCATCTCCGAGGAGAGCCGGCAACATGGCCGACTGGATCAAGGTCCCATCTCCCGCGCGCCGTGACGCTAATCTCCGCGCGCCTCGCCGCCAGATAGCTCTGCTAATTTGTTGAGCCACTGGTGAACGTCACAAAGTGACTCTTTGCTTCCGTCGCCCCGAAGGAAAAAATACTTCAAAAGCCGCCGGACTCGAAACATAACACTCCGGGTTAATCAAGATATATGTGACGGCGGCAGGAAGCGTGAACAACGTGTGGCGCTGTGGCCTCACGCGCTAGCGTAACTAATGCCACGGCTACGGCGCCGCCAACAAGTGTGGATTCCCTGGCTCTAATTCCAGGAGGGCGAGGAGGAGTGTGTATGCGCCTAGGATTGTGAGAGAGTGTAGGAGTGTGTGTGTGTGTGTGGCTCAGAAAGAGGGAGGGAAGGGGAAAGAGAGGCTGTGTGGGAGGAGGCAGCTATGCTAGCTCCTAGGAGAGACTGAGAGGGCGAAGGGTCATTATTGACTGAATGAATTTTTAAAGAGGGCCCTTGTTGAGGGTGGGAGGGGCAGTGAGTCTGTGTGTGACTATGTGTGTGTGTAAAGTCAGTCTGGATACTCTTCTACACCACAGCACTTCTTTCTTCTCCTTCTGCCCTCTATTTTCATTGTGCCAATGTACATAAATGCCCACCGCGCACCTCCTCCAGCCCCGTGACCAATTCTGACCCTCCTATTTCGCTCTATAGGCTCTATCGTTTTCATGCACACCGGGAAAGCCTTATTGATCGCCCTTTCCTACCCTTTAACAATCAATGGCAGACCTGGTTGCAGGAGGAGAGTCTCCAGGAGGGCGGAGGGAAGGTTTTTCGGAGGCAAAAAGGACAGAGAGAGAAAGAGAGAGAGAGAGAGAGAGATGGGGGGTTACTTAAGGCCATAACATCCAGTTATTTGGATGTTGGCAGCCAGGCCGGCCTCGCTGTGAGAAGTGCCCAGAGGCGGTGCATGTTTTGCGGGGAGAGAGAGATAGGGAGAGATGGGGAGGGGGGTGGCGGTGGGGGATGTTGTGGTGGGTTTGGAAATGCTCTGTATGTTCACTGACCCTGGCAGATAGCAGATGAAAGAGGGAGGGGGGTATTCAATCATACTAATCCCCCCGACCCCCCACCCCACCCTCACTGCATCAATACACACACTAGAGCAGCCACACTCATTAGTGGCAGCGAGACCCACTGGTGGATGGAGCTGAACCACCGGCTCAAAGCTCCCCTCTCTCTCTCTCTCTCTCTCTCTCTCTCTCTCTCCCTTTCTTCCATTCTCTCCCGGTGGCCTCCCCCCTATATCTCGCCCAGACCCCCCCTCTTGTCCATCTCTGCGCTCTTTCAGCCGTTGTCTTCCCTCCGTTCATCTCAGCCAATTTGGCCCTCGTTTGTTTTCCCTTCCCTCTCTTTATTCCGTTCGTGTTTGCCTCCCCCGGCTCCCCCTTCATCACCCCGGTCTTCTCCATCCTCTACACAAGCAGCTCGGCTCTCGCGCCTCCATCTTTCATCCTACCATCATTTCTCTCCAGTCGTCCTTATCCATCCACTCGTCCTCCCCACGTTTCCCACCCTATCACTTGTTTCCTTCCCTCCCTTCTTCCTCCGCCTCACCCATCATTTGATTCCACGTACAATCCTCCCTTCCAATCCCTGCTAGTCTTTCGCTCCCGCGGTGGAGGGGTGATTTGGGGGATTAGGCCGGTGGCAGGGTTGTTGCTGTGTCAGTCTGACATGCAGGGATCTGGACCAGAGCTCAGTCCAAATCCCTTCCTCCACGCCTGCCTGTCCCGGCCACTGAATTAGCGGCTTCCCCCTTCCCTTCCATCTTTCTTCTGGCTCATCCCTTTCTCTTCCGACGCCTGGCATCTCCCCCTTCTCCTCCGAATGTTCCGCGTCGGCGTGTTTGTGTCTCGAGCGCCTTCGGGCATAGTCCAATGCCACTTCTGTGTTTTTTTTGGAGATTCGCGGCTCTTTTATTTCGAATATTCATAAAATAAGAAAAGAAGGTGCGTCAAAGTTTCTGGTTGAGGAGACAACATGTTGACACCTCGACCAAGAGACACGATCACATCACCATACAATGTTTTTTACCACTGTTTTTATTCCACCTGTTTCTTTATTTGAGTCTTTCATTGCGGCATTGATCTTTTAACCCTAAACACAAACCAGAAATCCTTAAAACAATATATTTCATGAATCCATTTGTCTGTTTGCAGTTTTTCTATAAGAGCCTTTTGCAGCAAGATGACAGGAATCTGTGTGAGTTCAGTTCCAGTTCTCCTCTAGCCCTCTTTGTATGCCACAAAAAATACCTACTTAAAAAAAATCCCGAGCAGACTTAAAAATCCTTCTTAAAATATCAGGAGCCAAATGTTCTTTTTTAATTGCGGCTCTTGGGAAGTCTACAGTCAGCTCTTCCTTTAGTGGCCTCATGGGAAGTTAATGAAAGCAGGTTAGCTCCACTTCGCTGAGGGTTTCCAACCTTCGGGCCAGTTCTTTAAACAAAGATGGAGACTGAGCCCAGAGAAAATCTGTGGGCTCTTGAAGGATAATCACGGTTTATTACAACTAAGACACACACGCAGTCAGATGGTCACACAGGTTGTGAAGAAGCCGACAGCTAGGCCAAGATTAAAAACCAAATCATTTTCATAATTTACCTTTGCCAGGAGGGCCGATGAAATACCTCTTCTATGTATAGAAGTAGAGTTACTCCAGAATGACAGAGGCACATCTGCTGTCTCAAGCTTCAGGTTTTTTTTTTTTAACTCTGTCATCTGGGCTTGTTTACTCTCTTTTGTTTTCAGCCTTAAGAACCACCTGTTTCGTAACATTGGTTGCTTTCATGTTCTTTATTTTGAATAGTTGAGATTTTTGGTATCATCTGTAGGGAAACATAGATGATGGAAATAATAATCAGGTTTCCATCCACATTGTGTTAATTTTAATCAAATTGCTATATAAACTGCATAACGTCAAGGTAAACAATCGGTGGTGTAATTGTCCGGTGCCATTACAGTGGCGTATGGCAGAAGAGCAAGATGGTATGATTAGGTTTAAATATGTCATTGCACTTTGACACACTGTGCTTTTATGGGACAACTTTTGTTCCTGCATAGGTTTGAGTTCAATTTGAATCAAAATCTGAAAATATTATACATTATTCACTAACACTGACACTGACACTGACGAGTGCTTTTACTTTCACGTAATCATACAAATGACATCTCAGATGTAAGAAACCAAGATTATCCTTTCGGCAGTGGTTCTCAAACTTCACACTTGTGTGAAAAATGTGTATACCCCACCGCCCCAACGGAATTGTGAACTAAATGGTCCACGCTGAATTTTTATTGAAGTAACAACTTTGTGCGACTCCTCCATCTGTGCTTTTTCAATTAATAGAATAAAGAAAATTACAATCACTTTGAATTAAACCAGATTACTCCATCAGACAAAAACAAATAAAAAGTGCAATCACTTAAAACAATGTGTCATTGCACATTGGAGAGGCACTCTGGACCAGCGCCTGCATTCCTTTTCTCTGCCATGGTCAGGCATCGTGACGTTGGGATCGTGCATGCGTAAGCGTAACCTGTTAACGCCGTAGCTGTAAAGTAAATCTATACACGTACTTTTGTAATATGTATAGTTCTCCGCACTGCTCCCTGTGCCCCACCTGTAATACCTCGGCGGTCCACTTGAGGGACGCGCCCCACAGTTTGAGAACCACTGCCTTACGGTGTCATTTTGATTTCTCCTGCCTCCTTGACTGCATTTAGGGGAGAAATAACCAATGGGAGAGGGGCGCGGTGCATCCAGCGCACATCAGTAGTCTAGTCAGCTGACGTCCATCGTCAGTCATTCTGCTGCTGTCTCTGACCAGCAGAGGAGGTGGTTACACACTCATTTCACGGTGCTCTGTTACCGCCTCACCGGGTCGGGCCCACGGGACGGGGGGCGGGTCACACTGATGCTGGCTGAAGGACACTGTGGAAAAGAGTCTGCGTGTGTGTATGTGTGTGTGACGAAGAGAGAGCGAGAGAGAGATAGATAGCTTTTTGTCCCTACACTTATATGTGTATAGGTGCATCTGTGACAACCTACATCACCAGCCAGAATTGAGCCGACACTACAGGAGCTTTAGGTGTGTTATCGTCACAAGTGGAGAGTCAACGGCGCTGGAGTCCCCCAGAATAGTGGGCCGATACAATACAGTAGTCACATGAAGAGCAGCGTGATCAAGGCCAGCACCGCGGCACGAAGAGACAGGTCTTGACAGGAATGTTAAACAGGTGTGTGAGTGTGTGAGTGTGTGTGTGTGTGTGTGTGTGTGTGTGTGTGTGTGTGTGTGTGTCGGATGTGCTCTGTGTGAAAACAGACAGCCCAGAAACAGGAAGAGAGAAGGACATCTATGACACAGCGTTTGACATACTGTAGCTCCAACATTCAGAGAAAAACATTTCTCACACACCACGAAACAAAAAGTCCCTTTGGTGCTCCGCGTTATGAAAAGTTATTCTCTAAAATCGGACATGTATAGTTGATCCAATTTCACATTGGATTCAATAGTTCAGAAACAATGAGGTCGCTTTTATGCATCGCACGTGGTCAGCAAATCACTTTCATCCAGGCGGCTGAGATTTTAGTGGGACATAATTTAATTTTTAATGCTGATGAAAAGAATGATAAAAACGATAGTAGAGAGGCCCTGATCACCTCAGATATATATTACACAGATTAAATTGTACGGTGTTTCATGTTCACGTCTTGTGAATTCTCGTGAATGTTTGTGGAGACTTCCAGTTATAGTTCTTGGATAGAAAGAAAAACGAAAAGTCAACAATGAGTCCTTCATGTCAGTTACTCAACATGCAACACGGTCTCTATCGGCAGTTAGTGAAATAGTCACGAAGCATTCATGACTATTTGTTGGGTTTTTTGGGAGAACATTACACATTACACTAAGTTAGGTTCAGGTAACAAACCACTTAGGTTAAATAGAAACATTGTGTCTTGGGCTTAAAATAACTACATAATGTTAGGTTCAGGCAACAGAGGCACTTAGTTAAGTTCGGCAGAAAGTCTCTTCACGACCACACTGGTCACGCAACACGGACCCGTTCTCCTGCACCGCCAGTAGATGTAGTACTGTGTCACTTGGGTTTAATTCATGTAACCGCCCCCCACCAATAAGTGTCCTAATTAACTTTCCATTGTCATTATTTTAGTGTCCATGTACACACAACCAATAGGTTGTATTTGTGTGACTTCTTTTAAGGAGGACACTGAGCTGTAACTTTACATAAGCATTTATTCAGTGGCACTTGAATTGCACTAACTTATGGTATTTTTGTAGTTTGGCTTTCTTCAAGAAAAGTTATTTTCTTGATTCAATTCAATTCATTTGAGTTCATTTTTATAGTCTATTCTCACAAATTACGAATTTGCCTCAGAGTGCTTTACAATCTGTACACATGGACATCCCTGCCCCAGGACCTCACATCGGATCAGGAAAAACTCCCAAACAACCCTTTCACGGGGAAAAAAGGGAAGAACCCTTCAGGAGAGCAACAGAGGAGGATCCCTCTCCAAGATGGACAGGTGCAATATATGTCATGTGACCAGAAGGAATCATTACAGAGTTACAACACATTCAATGAGTATGACAGAGTGTATGAATAGCTGGTAGTCGGCATGGACCACGATCAAGACCTCCATGATCCATCAGGCAGATGGAGGCAGAGAGGAGGAGTGGGCGGGGCATCAACAGCACCATGGCATCAGACTCCGGAGAGGAAGCACAGTTTAAAAAAGTGACTAAAAGAGAAACATTGAACATGTATATATATTTCTATTCTGTTTTTTTAATTTATTGTTTTAGAATAACATTTTTGCTTAAAAGCCCCCGCTCTATGCGGAGCTCACACATCATCTGAGCACCAGCCAGAATTTGGAGAACTAATAAACACCCCCCTAACAAACATTTACATGAAAAATACATATTATAAGAGACAAAAATACCAAAAAGCTTGGAACATAGGGAGGTGGCTGGCATTGTGGAGGTAGCTATGGGTTAATTAGTGTGATTGTACAACAGGCGAGTGTGAGGTTATAATGGCTGTGCGTTACACTTCACATGATTGGACGCTGCTAGTCAGCTGATAGCCGCAGAGCTGGTGAATGAGTCTGTGATTGTGAGGCATGAATGAAACAGCGGCTGCCAATCAGCTGATGCTAAGTGAGACTTAAGTGGTCTGTCTCCAACTCTGTGTCAAAAATACAACTGGTTAGTTATGGAGGTAAAAATGCGAGAAACTCAGGCACTCATTAACAGAATTAACCATAATGCTTCGCGGGAAATGGCTTTCACAATATTTTCAGAATTATTTAACAATATGTGCGCTCCATCTCAATGACGATACCTATGCATTTTGTATAGACTTTTCTCACACCACACATGCCAGTGTGTTGGGCGCGCACACACACACACACACACACACACACACGCACACACGCACACATATCCCCACACATACACACACACATACACACACAGACCTACACACAAATACCTACACACAGTCACGTATACATATTTAATTGGATAAGACACACACACACACACACACACACACACACACACAAAGATGCCCACAGGCACAGACTCATCAGCAAACATACAAAGCACATAGACACATAAAAGCAAAGCAAACTGGTAAAAGGTGAGACACACACACACTCACACACACAGTTCTTTCACCTGCATGCCAAAAGTTGTCTGATCAGAGCTGTTTTGATGCATGTGCTCTCTGTGCATGCGCGCTCCGGCGGAAAGCCCAAAGACGAACAGAGGAGCGTCTCAGAGCCCACAGGCTGGAAGAAAGAGAGCGCTGACAGTGACAGAAACACACCCAGATGGTAGCTTCACTCTACCATGGGATCACATGTACAAAATTAGATCTGAAAGTATCTGGCGGGAACACGAGATTATGTCACCGATAACGAGACGTGTGTGTCAGTGTGTGTTGGTAGACTTTTTGCCCCGTACGTTCTGTATCCTCTCGTAGAAATACTAGGATCTCCCGGGTAATTTAGGCCGGGGATACGCTCTTTTTGCAACGTTAATAACATTTATCTGAAAAAATGTAATAAACTTGCTTGCTTCATTGAATTTCTGTCATGCGCAGCCAGCGACAGCAGCACTGCTCAGGTACACGCGGCGTCTCTAGGATTTGAGGACTCTCTGGGCTGAACCTGGACCTCTGTCAGGCTTTCAACTGCAGTAGAAGTCAGAAGGGCCAATCAGTTGTAGAAGAGAATTTGAAAGAGCACTAATTTAAATGGCTGAATATGTCACCAAGTGTCTGCAAAGCGTTACCTTCTCACAATGAGCGTCTGCCCCCGCTCCCCGTCACGGTGCAGCCTGGAGATTCTAAAGGAAACGCTCGTCATGTTCACAGGCTCTTCTCACACAGCGTTCCTAGGTATAGCTCTGAAGAATTAATGCACTGTAGTTCATAGGTATACTGCAAATTCAATGTATATCATCCACGTAATGAACAAGTAAGTATAAAGGCTGCAAACAAAAATCAAAGGTAGGGAAAGGAAGTGGAGGCCAGTCTTTCTCCCAGACCGCTGTAAGTGTCACGTGACGTAAGTAATGACACTTCTGTGGTTATTTCAACCCAACCCTAACCAAGTAGTGTTGTTGACTAAACCTATCCAAGGAGTTGTGTAGGCTACGTCCAGCTGTTCTGTGACCCTACGTTCTAGCTGTTCTCTGATCCTACATTCTAGCTGTTCTGTGATCCTATGTTCTAACTGTTGTGTGATCCTACGTTCCTAGCTGTTGTGTGATCCTACGTTCCTAGCTGTTCTCCGACCCTACGTTCTAGCTGTTGTGTAACCCTATATTCTAGCTGTTCTGTGACCCTACGTTCTAGCTGTTGTGTGATCCTACGTTCTAGCTGTTGTGTCACCCTACGTTCTAGCTGTTCTCCGACCCTACGTTCTAGCTGTTGTGTGACCCTACGTTCTAGCTGTTCTCCGACCCTACGTTCTAGCTGTTGTGTAACCCTATATTCTAGCTGTTCTGTGACCCTACGTTCTAGCTGTTGTGTGATCCTACGTTCTAGCTGTTGTGTGACCCTACGTTCTAGCTGTTGTGTGATCCTATGTTCTAGCTGTTCCGTGACCCTACGTTCTAGCTGTTCCGTGACACTATGTTCTAGTTGTTCTGTGACCCTACGTTCTAGCTGTTCCGTGACCCTACGTTCTAGCTGTTCCGTGACCCTACGTTCTAGCTGTTCTGTGACCCTACTTTCTAGCTGTTGTGTGATCCTACGTTCTAGCTGTTCTGTGACCATACGTTCTAGCTATTGTGTTAGCCTATGTTCTAGCTGTTCTATGACCCTACGTTCTAGCTGTTCTGTGACCCTACGTTCTAGCTGTTGTGTAACCCTACATTCTAGCTGTTCTGTGACCCTACTTTCTAGCTGTTGTGTGATCCTACGTTCTAGCTGTTCTGTGACCATACGTTCTAGCTATTGTGTTAGCCTACGTTCTAGCTGTTCTGTGACCATACGTTCTAGCTATTGTGTTAGCCTACGTTCTAGCTGTTCTATGACCCTACGTTCTAGCTGTTCTGTGATCCTATGTTCTAGCTGTTCTATAACACTACATTCTAGCTGTTCTGTGACCCTACGTTCTAGCTGTTGTGTAACCCTACATTCTAGATGTTCTGCGACCCTACGTTCTAGCTGTTGTGTGATCCTACGTTCTAGATGTTGTGTGATCCTACGTTCTAGCTGTTCCGTGACACTACGTTCTAGCTGTTCCGTGACCCTACGTTCTAGCTGTTGTGTGACACTATGTTCAGAACAGCATGAAATCTTCAGCCATTGCTGTTTTTAAGGTGCCGACATGATGAGGGTTTATTGTGGATATTTCAGAAGAAGCTTTGTTTTGTGCAAAGCACCTTTTTGTTGTTGCACTGAACCTCACAAAATTACCCATCAATCAAATTGTGTTGGATGGTGGAATTGTTTGTGTTTCTTTGCTCCAGAGGGGGCATAATTACAGACAAATACAGAACTATCGATTTGTGCACATCAATCCGTCATTTTAAAACACAATGCACAATTAACATAAAACAATTACCCAATACAAATGAAAAAATAAAAAGTTGTATTATTTATCTAGTTTTAATATCATGATTATATTATAACTTTTCATCATGTTTTTTTTCTGTCATTCTTTATATTTTCTCATGAAAATATTGTTGTTGTTCTTTTAGCAGCTCCAGACAAAACCGTAGACACAAGGCTGGTGCGATGGAAGAAATGAAACCGACCTTGTGTTGCAGTCACACACGATGGATTGACATTGCCACTCGGACCATGTGTGGTTCTCCACCCAGATCTGATCTATTGGCTAATACCTCCACTTATCTCTCCCCTCTGTAAACAGACATGGAGGGAACCAGTCTCAGAACTCCTACAGATGCACACACACCTGTACACATCTCTCTCTCTCTCTCTCTCTCCCTCTCCCTCTCCCCCCCTCTCTCTCTCTTTTTTTCTCTCTCTTTCGGAATATACATTCTTGAGTTATGGCCCAAAACGTGTTTGTGAGCTCACCGTTACCTTTGATCTTTATAATCTTCTCACATTGACATAGATAGATAATTAACTGTTAGTTGCTGGTTAACTCACATCAGACATTGTAATTGTAACTTTATTTTAATAATTTTACAAAATAGCTGTCGGTAGCTAGCTGACGACGCTAGCTAGCTGACGACGCTAGCTAGCTGACGACGCTAGCTAGCTGACGACGCTAGCTTGCTGACGACGCTAGCTTGCTGACGACGCTAGCTTGCTAACCGTTGATCAGCTAGCTAACATTACATAACTTAAACATACACCTTTTCAGTTCACATTGTATAATGTTGTATAATGTGTAATAGTTTTACCGTTACATATATGGGGCAAAGAAAAGAAAGGAAGTAAATTACATCAGATTGTAAAGCACTCCGAGACAAATTTGTAATTTGTGAAAATGGGCTATACAAATAAACAGAATTGAACTGAATTCATTATTGTATCAGATGTTGCTCTAGTCGAGTAAAAGTTGACATTCAATGCAATCTATTCGTATTCTATTGTATCCTACTCTTAGTAGTAATAGTAATGTTCACTCAGAGTACATTTTAACTGAGCAAGTTGTACTTACATGAACGTATTTTACTTTGACTTGAGTGAAAAGCATTTAAAGTAACAGGACTTTTAAAATCGAACAACAGGAGTCTTTCCATCTCTGCTGACTTCACACATCAGAACTTCTCTAAGTAATTAACAATGGCTTTCGGACTGGTCTTTAGATTTAGACACACACACAAATGCACGCACACACACACACACACACACACACACACACACACAAATGCAATGCAAAATAAAATACCAGGCTCTCAGAAATCCACAATAATCATTCCTATGCCGCAACACAAATGTGCACACACAGAGAACAGGCCAGACCGCGGGCTGCAGGCTTCTGCCAAATGATGGGGGAGAGGCTGTGGCTGTGACCTTGGCTGCCCTTGTGTGTGCCTGACTCCAGCTGGGCGGCCATTAGAGGGCTCTACAACAGACGCTGGCCTCTGCTGAGAGCCAAGGGTCGGATGCTAGAGAAACACACACACACACACACACACACACACACACACACACACACACACAACACACACACTCTTTTGCACATGTGCCCCACAAACACACACACGCAGGGCAGGCTGTGACGCACAAAGGAGTCCACGCACACACGCAGATTTCAGCACGGACAACGAGTGTACATCTCCACGCATGTCTTCGTGAGGGCATTTCACAATCGCTCCGAATGTTCACACTGTGGGGAAACAAACACACACACGGGGCGCCACCACATGTGTGTGTGTGCGTGTGTATTTACCAGTGCGTGTATGATGAGAGTGACAACATGAGGAACGAGGGACGGTAGTCGTGAGTAGTGATTTGGAACCTAAGCTTAAATGCTCAAATTGAACAGGTGTTGGGATGAGATCTTAACATGTATCAGGGAATCCCCCCCCCCCCCACACACACACACAAAAGAGTGTATTTTGCGTGACACTGAGATGGTGACTGCTGAATACCGTCAGAAAACGTTGCCTGTTTCATGTTTCCACACAGAATGAGCGCTGTGGGTTTTGCCCCCATCGCATGGATTAAGATGAGATATTTTAATGACCAGTATGAACAGTAATGAATATAACACCAATCAACACCTGTATCGGTGGTCTTCTACACAATGGACGATGGTTTTGGGACCGAGCTGAAAAAATATTAATTTGCATGTCAAACTTCCCGAAGTGCAACTCTAGTGCTCTCTTAAAATAATGGTGTCTTAAATGTTGGTGGGATTTGTGAAGTGAAACCACAAAAGAACTGGGAGATAGCTGTCCACATGAGTCAGTGCATACACAATCAGGGAAATCTGCTCAATACAAAATTCCCAGGACATCCAGAGTCTTCATCGAGCTCTCAACATGGCGACAGCCGAGCAGCTTTCAGCGGTGCTAACAGCGCAAATAACTGCATCCGTACTGAGACAACCGTGTTTACCTGAGAACGAGAGGGTGAGCGCTTCTACTGACGTAGCACTCACATGTATGCTGCGTTCACACCAAAAGCTCTGCACATTTTCTGTGCGAGTAGAATGCAGATCTAGTGGTTAGTTCTTCCGCGGTGGATGAAGGAAATGATAACTCTGTCCACAGAGTAAAGCCACAGAGATAAGCCCCACCCCCTCTAAGGCACGAATGAAGCGAATGACGCAAATAAACCACAAATAGTCAAGCGAGTAAACTCACACGAGTTGTGTGAACGCAGCATTAGCACTGAGCTGTAGGCACCACTGTCCCCACAGCCACGCAGCGCTGCTAGCACGACCATACTCGTGTTTATGTGTTGATGTACGTGTTGAAAAGCAGCCATTTTTTACCATGTTCGCCTCTTAGAGCGCCACATCCCAACTTCATTGAGCGTGCCAGGTGATTGCTGTGGGAATCAAATGACATCATGTGACATGAGGCGACGTGGCGTACGCACACATATATATATATATATATATGTATATATATGTATATATATGTATATATATTTATATATATATGTATATATATATTTATATTATATATAAATATATATATATATATATATATATATATATATATATATATATATCACTTTTGTACACTAATATTCACTTCCCCTCAAAATAATAAGTCAGCCAGAAGCCAAGCTTTGGACGGTAACAATGGTTTTCAGGCGGCTCCTCCAGCCAGCTGGCCTTTAGCTTCCTCCTGACACGGGGAGAGGAAGGTTAATTTTAGCCTGTCTGCTGTCTGCAGTGGAGCCACTGAGCCACAACACTGGTACGCTGCAGCCACCAGCACACAGCGTGCCATCCCTCTCTCCGTCTCCCTTTGTAAGCCGGTCAACTCCAGCACCACAGCCATCATTAAAGCGTTCCGGCTGATCACACCCTTTAATTGGACCGTACAAGCAGCCCGGGCAAAATGGCGCCTTGTTAGCTCAGCTGCAGAGCAGAGCGAGCGAGCGAGTGAGCGAGCGAGCGAACACACAAACAAGCAAATAAATGAGGATATCAACAAACTCCACGGAAGCTTCACTTCGAAATGTGGAACCTGGTGAGCAGCAGAGCTGGGGGCTGACCTGCAAACACAGGGGACTGTTAAGGAGACACTTCACCTCATAGAAGGATCAGGGGCTCTCCTATCTGCTGCATTCACTCTGATGTATTACTGGGATTGTGTGGAAGTAGTTTATATTCCATCAACTAACAAGTCAGAGAACCCCAACAAAATGTTACACCGTTGACATTTTTCTCCATTGACAGCATCCATTCATTAGTGGCCCGGCCAGCCCCGGTGGGACTCCTAGTGGGGGCAGTAATGTTGTGCTTTACCCATTCAATTGTAGAGGATATTTCTTATTTAGAGCATTTATGTGGAAATAGCACTTTATATTTTACCATCTGAACGTAATATTTTCAAATCTTTTTTTATAGCTTCAACAATCGACCATTCACTGTTTTAAACAGTTATGACTTATGACACCCACACACAACTGGTTCTAGCTAAGGAAGGTGTGAAGGCGTTGAAATAGCCCAACATTTGAAGGAGATTTTACATTTTATGGTATTAGATTTGATTCATTATAATAATAATATATTTTATTATATTTGTATACACTCTAAAAAGCCCAACTTCAAATGTGTTGGCACATTTTTTTAATTTGAGTCAACAAATACCTTTGAAAAAAGTTGAACCAACTCAAAATGTCAATTTTATTAATAAGGAGTGGAATCCACTGAAAATGTTAAGTTGAGAAAACTTAGTATGGTGGTTTGGGCATCTGCTGAGGTAACTACACATACACATATATATATATATATATATATATATATATATATATATATATATATATATATATATATATATATGTATATATATATGTATATGTGTATACTACTTTAATCTTATATTTTAAATAATAAAATAAATATAAAAATATTTTCTTTAGCCCCTGTTTAAAATACATTGATTTTTTGATACCATTGTTTGCTTATTATATTTAGATACCTTAGTTTTTCAGATTTCATTTGATTGACATCTACTTTTTTATACCTAAATCTTAATCCTAACCTGCTGAATGTCTGTATGTTCACAATAAATGTTCAATAAAGAGAGAGAGATATTTTTTTTTAGTTAATAATGATAACATTTTGTGTTTGTTTTCTTTAACTGTTGACTTTTCCAAAGAAAACGGTGTCAAATTTTTAATTAATTTAAATGAAGGTAACGTTGAAAAGAATGTTGAGAGTACTCAAATAATGGCCAGTGAAATTTAGTAACAAAACATTTTAAGTTAAAAGTAAGTTGGGGTGGCTGTAGCTCAGCGCAGGCCTCTGTTCCTTAATAAATAAGCATGGGTTACATGCAGAGCAAAAGGGGCGGTTTAGCTCAGTGGGGAGAGTGGTTGTCCCGTAAGCGCAAGGTAGCAGGTTCGATCCCCGCTCAACCCATTAGTTGCAGGCTGAAGTTGCAAGACACTGAACCCCCAGTTGCTCCTTACGAAGGATGGGTCAAATGCATCGAAGTATTTCCCTGTTGTGAGATCAATAAAGCATAATTTTTTTATTTATTTATTTATTATTAAGTTCTCTCAACAAATCATTTTAAGTTAGACACACTAAAGATATCATTTTGAGTGAACTTCTTATCATAAGTTGACACAACACATTAGCCCTTAGTTGAGTGAACTCAAAAAGGCTTTGCAGCTGGTTGCCTCACTTTTTTAAGTTGACTCAACTTTTTTTTTTTTAGAGTGTAGCGCTTTACAAGGTACACACGGTACAAAACAATAGAAGCAAGAAAGATGACATAAGCTTTTTACATGTTATTTTTTACGTCACAGTTAGGTTTAGGTAACCAAACCACTTAGTTGTGTTTCGGAAAAAAACATCAAAGTTGGGCGTAATATATTAAAACTAAATAATAAATGAAACACTGACTCATCACAAATATCAATAACGGAATTTCCTAAACTCTGTAACACAAAAGAAAAAGGTAAACAAAACACACACACATTAAGTCATCTGATGTGTGGATGTGTTTAGGATTGAGCTATATTGTTATATATTGTTCACAGAGATCGGGTGGCACAACAAGAGACAAACAAGCTTTCATAAACAAAATATGTATATTCTTTTTGAAGAGGTATAGCTATTCTGAACACCGCTCCACACCACACATCTGCAACAACTAGTGGACAAGGGCCAAGCTCAGAATGACTGTGATCGTCCTTTAAGCCCACGAGCTGTGGACCGGTGGGTCTGGTTGGGACCGGTTTCGTTCAGGGCTCTGCTGTAGTGCACTCTGGGTAAACAGAGACACCTTATTGAGGACAAGGGAGAGAGGAGAGGAGCCATCCCTCCTTCCCTCCCTCCTTCCCTCCCTCCCTCCCTCCCTCCCTCCCTCCCTCTCTCTGACTCTCTGACCTTCTCAAAATGTGTAGAGAGAGAGAGCGAGCAAGCAAGGGGAGGAGTGGAGCGAGGGAGAGGCCATTTATCTCGCTAATCTCCTCCTTCACCACCACCACCCTCCACCACCACCTCCACCACCCAAGTGGGGCAGTGAAGCTGAAGGTGAATCTAGCTCAAGCCCGCCGTTCTCCACCCGGTGAACACCTTGAATTCACGCTCATACAAGCGTGCAGTTGCATTAACACAATAGCAGATTAATCCACAGATCACACACACACACACACACACACACACACACACACACACACACACACACACACACACACACACACACACACACACGTTATAACATCCATCACAGCTACCCTGGGCTCTGCTGATCCTCCTACCCGCAGCCAAATGTGTGTGTTTGTGTGTTTGTGTGTGTGTGTGTGTGCGTGTCTGTGTGTGCACACACCGCTGCATAGAGCAGACATGCCTGGCCGATCACACAGCGCCGGGGCCTCCCAGACGAACTGTCATCACCAATTAGCACATACACTAACAGCTGACAGCCCATAATGTAGACGCAGTAACGTGGCGGAGCGGCCGGTGCCGGATCACACGGCTCGCTATTAATCCACAGAAAGCCACCGTATGCTAACAGTGGTAACGTATTACATTTCACGTCCTGACCTTACGGTGCATGTACTTGTTGTTTACATTTCAGAAGAATTAGGTTTACCACATTTAAAAACTAGGGTTCGTGAAATAAATGTAATATCAGCCTAAAGTTTTAAACCAGTATGTATTTTATATAAGTATTTGAAATGTCCACAATGCCGGTCCACAGACAATTTTTTTTGCCACGGACCGGTTTGGTGTTAGACAATATTTTCAGTGGCCGGCCTTCAAGCTGTGGGGGATAAATATGACAAAATAAAATCCTATGACCGGCATAAAAAACAAATATAAAGCACATACAAAATACAACTTATTACGCTGAATTATTGACACGCAGAGCGGGCGTGAGAACGACCTGAAGCGGTAAACTGATATTTTAAGTAGGACTCGTGTCTTTTAAATGCAGCTATCTTTTTCTTGGAAGTCGTCGGCTCTTCTTCTGTCTCCTCATTGGTCCGTTCCAAAGAAGCACTCCAGAGGCGTTGGATTTTGACGATTTTTTGCCAGTTTGTAGGCTTAAATATTTTGGGGTAACCAAGGGTCTGAGACGAGCGTCTCGACACGGATAGATTTTTCAAAATAAAACATCTTTCAGATCCGAATAAGCAATCAAATACTTCTTTCTTCATTCTTTATGTGCGGCCCGGTACCAATGGACTGCTGCTCTACGCCATCACAGTACTGTTAATATGCAACAGATTTTTTTGAAATAATCCAATATAATATTATCAAATCCTATAAAAAAAAATTTAATGTGGGACTTTTTACTAGTAATATATACTTTCAAATTGCTCAAATTGTATTTACTATTGTTACATTAGCATAGATCTATAGCTGACACACTACTTGAAGTCATAATAAGAGTGTCTTTATAACTTGAATGTAGACATATGTTAATATTCTGCTCACCACAACCATCATCCAAACACAAATCGGGGAAATATGTTAAGAAGCAAAGCTGTTCATGCCACGCAGCGCTGATCTGTTTGGGAAGCCTACGCTTGAGCGACATATATTCACGCCACATTTCGTTTCATTTCCCGCAGACCATAAATAGAGCTTCACACGGCTTGCCCTGACAGCGTCGCTAACATCCAGGGGTGATGCAGAACAAGGTGAAGCGGGAGCAAATGAGCTGTAAGAATAATCGCCGTCACACATCAACCCCACAGCCTGGCATCAGATCCGGAGCCATCACACTGCGGCTTCCTTGATTATCAAACAGCCAAGTGTTACACGCCGCCTCCAGTCAGCGGCCCTCAGCAGAAGATCACATCTCTCCCATTTTGACGCTCTGGACTTGGCCCAATCGCACTGACGTGGAAAACAGTAACAATACCGCTGGAACCCTCACACTGATGAGTGTGTGGTGGGACTTGCAATGTGTTTGTTTGTGTGTGTGTGTGTGTGTGTGTTTGTGTGGAGTGAAAGAGGGTTTTTAGGGGGCTTGAGGCCATTGATGCTGGATAAGACTCCATCCGCAATGCAAAGTATTAATAGCTTTGCCCTGGTTTGGTTGCTGGCACCCTCTAAAAATCACGCACACACACACACACACACACACACACACACACACACACACACACACACACACACACACACACACACACACACACATCCCATAACCCTGATCCAGCTGCCACCATGCAGCCTTTATGTGGGGTTTGGCTGCCCTTCAAGAAGTGTGTGTGTGTGGAGCTGTCTCTATCTGACCCTCTGCATGGTGTGTGTGTGTGTGTGTGTGTGTGTGTCTGTGTGTCTGTGTGGGAGTGTGTGTCCGCGAGGGTTCATGTGTACACCTTAATACCCTGTTTGGCTCTCTCTGCAAACAGATGGAAAAAAATTGGTTAACTGCTGTATATCACGTGTATATGCGTGTTTACACCTGTGTTTCTGCAGCAATGGGCTAGTAAACACTCACACACACACACACACACACACACAGGTAGACTTCCATAACACACACCTACTTACCTGCGCAAATGTAAATTAATACAAGTGTGTGTTCCCCCAACAAATTGCGACTTTTCTTCCTCATTCAAACTTTTCCATCTCTCTTTGAGGGGATTTGAATTCCCCCAAATGCCCTTTAATCCCTGGCAGGTTCTCCTCATGCGTCAGAGCCATACTGCCTTTATCTTAAAGTCTTTCACTGGACTGCGGGCGACTCCGTTTCACGTGCTGAAGGGCCAGCAAACCCCAGAAAAGCCGTGGTTTGAGATGTGAGATGGGAAATCAAACGGTATGAGATGCCGTCAGAATGTTCACGGCTTCACTTCCCAGAGTCCTGAGAGGCTGCACAGTCACCGCAGGCCGAGCCCAACCTCAGACTGTTTGACTGCAGCTGAATGTCAGAAAGACATGACAGAGGTCTGGGTGGCTGGGCAGATATAGCACTGGATGTATCGTCACCTGACATACATTAGTGGATGTCAACTCTGTCTATGTATCTGTCTACGTATCTATGAATCTATATTTATATATGTGTGTGTATCTATGTATCTATGTTTCTATCTATCTATCTGTCTTTTTCCTTCCATCTTTCTATCTATATCTATCCAGCCCTCTCTAATCTCTAATGCAACCCTCTGTACCCTCAAACTCCTTCTTCCTATCTATAAATACTGTAGATATTTTACACACACACACACACACACACACACACACACACACACGCACACACACGCAACACACAGGTATTCCTGGTGAGTGCTCTCTGACCTCAGTCCGGATTAAGTGCCAAGTGTGTGTGTGTGTGTGTGTGTGTGTGTTTGTATGAACTGTGGGTGTTGGGTTGTGTGGTTGTGTGTGTGTTGTGTGTTGTGTGTGTGCCTCGTCTGTCCCTGCAGCCGTCTGGCACCCCTACCAATGACACGACCACTACTGTTGCCAAGATACTGGCTCTTGATTGTGTATGTGTGTATGTGTGCTTGTGTGTGTGTGTGTGTGTGTGTTGTGTGTGTGTGTGTGTGCATGTGCAAAGATGCTGACTTTTGTTCCCAATATGGCATTCAGCCCTTTTCCATTCTAGTATATGAACTATGAACTAGCAGTGAACCAATAATGCACTCCTCCACAGTTAAACACAGTCCTTACCACTGCTGAGGGCATCGTTTTGAAGTCCACGCTGAATGATATGCTGAGTCATGGTTTCTGGGGGTGGATTATTTAGTCCAATGGTCCACCCCCAGAAGTGATATTTAAAAAAAACAAATGTACTAACATCGTAACACTCCCTGCCTTTATGCTGTTCGGATTGCTAATCCAGGAAATACATAATGCACAAGTCAACAAAGATGCAAAATGCTCCCTGACCTGTGGGGGAGCAGTTCACCGTGCACACAGACATCGAGCTGGAGCTCACTCACTGTCTGCATAATATCATATGAGTGTACTGGAAATATTAAAGGAGTTTATTTCATTAAACTGGATTACTGAATTTACTAAAAGCAAAACAGTTTTTCTCTTAAAAGGGGCTCCCAACCAAATGTTAACCTAGTATTTACTGAGGTACTGACTCTGACTGTGACTATGGGAGGATCCAGTGACTGTTGTTGCTTGACCCATACAGCTGCTTTACTTTAGTTAATTAATACATAAAGGGTTCAGGGTATGAGTTAAATCTTCTGCCTGTCTGCCTGCACCCAGCCTGAGCCAGCGATGAACACCAGCACACTGCTGGCTTCTCATCTAATGTCTTTTGTTTTAAGCTGCCAAAAGAAGATACAATAATTAAACTATAGTCTGGTTTCTATCAGACTCATAAAAGATCATTTTACAGATGTGCCACTGTGTGTACAGTATCCTGTATATGTATCAATAGCTGATTGTTTTGAGGTAAAATAAACAAACAGTTTAAACCTCATTTAGCATTCTAAGCAGTATAAACATGTAATTCATGTTTGAATGTTACACGTTGCTATAAGGGTATTCTTTAAGTGTTCATTAATGTACAACATGTATGTATGGATAGATTTTTAAACTCTAATGGTAAATTGACTGCACCTGTATAGATCATTTATTGTCCTCTGACCACTCAAAGTGTTTTAACAATACATTTAATCATTCACCCATTCACACCCATTCATACACTGATTACAGGGGGAGGGAGGGGCTACCATGCAGGGTGCCACGTGTCTATCATAATATTATGTATATTATATATATATAAGATATGGACCAGCAGAACCGGGGATCGAACCGCCGATCCTCTGATCGAATAATGACCCTGATCTACAACTGGGCCACAATTGCCTCCCAGTCAATCAAATCAAGTGCTACCAAAAGAATGCAACTCAAAGCCCGCCCCTGCTGCTGCACAGAGCGCTATCACTTCAATTCAAATATATTAATTTTTAACGTGTCGCCATATCCGATTACACCAACCTTGACACCGCTTTGGGTGGTAACCTCATACCGACTGCACAGAGCACTGTAAAAAAGGGCAGAACATATGAATTGTGATGGGTTATCCCCCTGGAGTTGCATCTTCATCTAAGCAGGAAGTGACCTGCATTAGGCTCGCACTTGGAAACCTGATTGGTTGAGCGTAAAAAGAAGGAAGAGACAATTTACAGGATTGATAGTGTGGGGTTTAAAGAAAGACACTTAAACTTTTGGTGATTCTCAAACTCATTAAATTATTCTCTGCATTTGACTCATCCGTAGTTATTAAGGAGCAGTGGGCTGCTGTATGCAGAAGTAAAAATAAACATGCATAAGAAAAGTAGCGAGCCTCCTGAACCTAACTTTTTACGAAATTGCATATGTAGACACACGTGTACACACACACACACACACACACACACACACACACACACACACACACACACACACACACACACACACACACACACACACACACACACACACTCACAAACACTACCTACTCACAGGAAAGATACTTCCTGAAACACAAAAAGTCAAAAATGAACTTAAACAGTAAAAACAGCGAGAGAATACTGCTACCACCCACTTGAATAAATACACATCTCAGTTATAACTACACAACTTATTTTACAAATGGCTAGAATGCTGGAGGTGGCATCCCACACAAACAAGTTTGATTCATATGCATAGAGTCAAACCTTCATCTCCCACCACACATATCGTATTTGGCAACCCCTACATCACACGTCCATGAATTTGACAACATCATATCTTCGAGGAACATGAGTGCATTCACTCTGACGAGTACAGAGGTGGCCGATGTTCAAACTGAAAAAAATCAATGCTAACATTATGTTCGTCTTCCATTTCTATCTTATAAAGCACTTTGTAACCTTTCTTTGAAAAGTGCTGTATAAATAAAGTAGAAATTCTTATTTGTATTATGTTGGTGATGTCCAATACACACACATCCATGTGATACAGGGATGGTCGTAGCAATTTTTTTTACAATCTACCCAATAATTACTGACAACTTTTGGTGTTGAAGTTGCACAAACTGACATGGTCCCCGTTTGTGGACTGCCGTTTTGAAGCCTCGAGTTTAGCCTTTTGTGCGCCGCCATCTTTTTATTTTTTTTGCCAGCAATAACGCTATTTGGAGCAGAGGGTGGGGCGGCATAAAGCCTGTAGGTGCAGTAATGTAATGGTCCTATTACATTGACATACAGAACAGAGTAATCAGGTGTATGTGATATCAGAGGGGGGCGTGCTCAGTTAGCAGTCCGTACTTGGAGCTGTACAAACCCAATCAGTGTCGTTGTTATGCTATTGTTGAACTAATAAAGTTAGATGAAGATACAACGGTCTGTGAACCTTATTTCTTTGTTATTTACATAACACTACAGGTGCTAGGTACTGTAAGCTAGGGTGACCAGATTTGAGTTTGTGAAAAAGAGGACACCTCGGACACGCTTTTTTTTGGTCTCGAAAAGAGGACATGTCCGGGGAAAACCGGACGTCTGGTCACCCTATGTAAGCATAGCATACGCTAAGTTACCAGCTAATGCTAGTGCTAGTTAGCTATCTTGGGTAGCAAGGCACATCTGTAATTCATGTTAACTGGGACAATAACTGTGATGCTAATCGTAACTAGCGAACACAGCAGGCCTACTTACTCAAAAAGGGAGGAGAGGTAATTCATTACTTCCTGTCTTGGCTTCAACCAAATCTTTTTAGAGAGGGATACAACTGCAAAATAAATGACCAAACCGTAGATCGTAAAGTTCACAGTTAACAGACCGACTTATTATCTGCAACGGAGACACAACTGCGTGAAACAACTGTGTGGCAGCTGTCTCCAATTTGGCCTCGGCTGCTGGTGATTGGCAATCAGTCAGCAGCCGAGGCCGCCCTCACAAGAGCTCTCAGTGGAGAGTGGAGGAGAGGAAAGGAGTGACGCGATGCGGCAGGGACAGGCGGAGGAGAACCGCCAGTTCCTGGAGGCCCTCAAAAATCCGTCGGCGCTGTGACCAACTCCCGCTCCCCATGACCCGTAGGCGTGAAGGCCGACTCCCGTGACCCACTGGCGCCTCGCCCCCCCGGCCCCTGGGACCTAAATCGGGTGGTGGGCAGCTGTCTCCAATCTGGCCTCGGCCGCTGGCTGGTTGCTAATCAGTCAGCTGCTCTGACTGATTGTCAATCCGTCAGCAGCCGATGCTGCTCGTATAAAAAGGGCAGCAGAGCTGGAGGTAGGGAGCCAAGTGAGCAGACGCGTTGTCGAGCGGTCTGCTGTCTGCTGTGTGTTGTGTGCTGCTAAAATAAAGTATGCTATCCCACGGAACATTGGTCTTGTCTGGTGATCCTCGGTGCTCGTGGGGGAAACCCACGGGTAGCGGCGCGAGAGCTGCTACAACATGTTAATAACCCTGAGCTGCCCTTTAAGAAACAGATGTGTTGTGCATAGGGCAAGTTATTTTCCATGTAGCTATAACTATTTAGGAGACCTTGTTTGTGAGAAATGTTTTGGCTTCATAGCAGTAATAAAATGCTTTTGAGGAGAGTTGTGTGAAGAGTTTTGTTCATTTTTTTTTTTAATAACAGATGTTTTCTCTCTTTCTTTTTGTCTGCTGAATATATGCTTTGGAAAATAGATGCACTCACATGTTATTCCCCTGGAGGAGGTTGGACTGAACTAGAGTCATTTCTGGGAGAGGATAGTTTGTGCATGCGGCGCAAAATCTGCAGTAAGTCAGCGATGGGCTTCTGGGTCTCGTTTGGAAAATCAATAACAAAAGTGAACAAGCAGTGAAGTGTAAATAACAACAATCTTTTCGTTGCTGTGCCATTTGCTAAGAAGCAACCAGCTGCTGAATAATGCTAACTCTGACATTGATTTATGTTCCTCTTGTGTGTTGGCAAGTTCTCCCTTCTGTGTGTGTGTGTCTGTGTGTGTGTGTGTGTGTCTGTGTGTGAGCGAGCATGGGTTTGTGTGTGTGTTTTGTAAGCGTGTAAGTGTGAGGAAATGAGGTGACCTAATGAGGTGACAGAATGCCTCGTCAGATATCTGCCGAGAGTCGGCCAATGGGGTCCCCTGTCTGTCCGCTGGCCCAGCACACACACACACACGCACAAGCACGCACACACACACACACACACACACACACACACACACACACTCCCCACACACACACATTCTCTATTTGTTGGAACATCATATGACTTCCATTGACAGATGTGTGTGCTGGTTTCATTAACTGTTGTCTGTGTGTGTGTGTGTGTGTGCGTGTGTGTGTGTGTGTGTGTGTCAGTGTGTGTGTGTGCGTATCTGTGTGTGCAGCTGTATGAAAATCCCAGCCTGCTCTCCAATGACACTGTATTGCCATTTAGAGGGAAAGCATTACGAATGTAACTTCAGTTCTGGAACAACGGAACCATGTTTTTTTGTTTTTGTTTCATTTCACAACATTAACCACGTGTCTACCACTGTTGAATGGGAATGTACATTATGGGAAACAGGATGCAGGAGCAATCCTGATGATGGAATCATGAGCAAGCAGAGTAAATGGAGAGGAAAGAGAGAGGAGGAGAGGGCGGATGGAGGGCTCAAACGAAGGACAGACGGAAATACAGAATGAAGAAAGAAACACAGCGGGAGGGATACAAAAAAGGCAAAATGTGATTGGTAATTTCTTGTAATTATCTCCAGCTGTGAAATACCAGATCTTCCCTGAACAGTTCTGGATATATAGTCCCCGCTCACAACTGCATTGGAGTGTCAAAGTTTGGGCTGAAAAACAAGGGAGGGCGAAGAACTTCTTATACACGTACGTCTCGTGAAATAAACGGCAACAAAAGCAGCAGAAATATAAATTTGTACATGATATTTTAAAAGGGCTTAAATCTGAAAAAAATCACTGGCATGGTCCTTTAATGCTGGGTTATATCAAATAAAGTCTGTTACGGTCTCAGGTCTACTGGAAGGTTCCCCGTGCCGCAGCATCCACTGATCTGTCCTCTAAGAAATCCCTGCTGCTGATTCTGTCCGACGTCACACAGAGACCTTCTGCCTCTAGACCTCCGCTGCAGCTGCACAGAGGAAAACGTGCCCTTCACTTCCTCCAAACTCTGCAGCAGGAAAAACACAGCAGCGTCCCACCCTCCTCCTGCCAGCCGTCTGTCTCGGCATTGCACTCAACGTTAAAGGGACGGGGGGACGGGAGCTCCTCCACTCATGAATACTTGAACACAGGAGGCAATGGGATCCAGGATCTGACTTCAGTCCATCCTCCACACCCGTGTATACCTCCTGATGCTTTGTGGTTATAATCCCTGCGTTTGTGGCGCTTTAGGGTGCCTGAGGTGGCGGACTCCACTGTGCTATGAGCTGTGTCCACAGAGGACTCTCATGTACGTCATCGGGCTTTCAGCGCTGAGGTTTTAGCTGTTCGGGATCATTAGAAAAAGCTCAACTGATGGGTCGACTTCAAGGCCACCAGCCCAGGGCTAGAGCCAGAAGCAGATGCCTGCACAGCACGGCGCTTTTTGAGGTGACCGGAATCGAAAAGCGGACACCCTGCACTCAGACAAGGACAAGGCAACCAGGGCAAAGGTCAAAGGGAATAATTCCAATCCAGATTGGATTCTAGGGTTCTCCTGAATGGTCCTATCTGTCCCCATGTCTTCACGTAGAGTCCCATGGCTACTCTCTAGTCTAAATGGTACTCGCTCCAAAAGACAATATCAGGAATCAAGCAGTCGATCCACTCCAAGCGGTGTCCAGTAGTGCTATTGGCACGCACAACTCAGGATTATGTGAACTCAAGCTATTAAACGGGGTGCAAAATTCTAATCCTAAACTTCACTTTGTCTACAATATGCTTTTCTTGGTTTCAAAAGGGACAACAAATATTCTTATTGGTCACGCTTCATCTTCCTGCATGTCGTTTTGGGCTGCATTACTCAGCCTTATTTTGGTAACTTTTGGTAGCTTTTCAGCAATTTAAATAAAATTCAAGTTCATACTAATATACAAATAAAATAATATTTGACAATTATAGTTCTTCAAATGAAGAATTGCAAATTGATAAGCAATAACATGAATACAAACACAAATATGTAAGAAAGTTACCAGAATAGAACTTGTGGAACACCATTATTCCAGCATTAAATCTCTGGAGATACATATGTCATCATCGTTTAACATATATTGTTAGTCTGATAATAAAATACAAAGTTATTATCTTTTATTTAAACGTATTACAAATGTTTCAGTGTGAATGTTAAATTCTACCATTCTACCACATACACACACATTCATTCACTGATGCATTCAAGGTGCCACCTGCCCATCGGGATTCATACCCTTTGAGTTCATCAATGGCACGTCGACATGGACTGGAGGAGCGGCGCTCCACCTCTGAGCCACACGGGCCAAGCAAGCAGCACATTTTAGAAACTACATCTGCTGTTACATCAAATTAAAGGAAAAAAAAAAACATTTTATGAATATTGTACCACATGTTCTCACAGATCAACATTTTTACAGCGTGTCCTTTGCAGCCCTTCCAATAACTATTGCACTAAGTTTTTCCTCCTCCAACACAAACATAATAAAAATAATAACGATGCCTTTTGGGCCCAGTTAACATTAGCAGAGGAAGCGCCATAGGTGCACTTGATACCTATGGTTGCTAAGGCCTGCGCGGGACAGAGGCAGCAGAGGCAACAGTGATGGTCGTAATTAGCCCCAGTTTTGATGCTTGATGGCTACAGTGTACATCTAGACCCCCTGAGAGAGCGACATAGGAGAGAGAGAGGAGGAGGAGTGGAAGAGATGTCGGAGGTCTGCGGGAGATGAGGAGGACGGAGGGAGGAGCAGGAGGAGAGAGGCTATGATTGCCAGCCAGCATGCAGCCAGTAATTACAATGCTGTCTTCCCTCACTCGCTCTCTCCATCTTTCTCTTACTCTCCCGGACCATTCGCACCTTCCTGTCTTGCATGTACTCAAGGTTTATGGGAGGACGTTGTCTAAATAAAGACACATGGCATATGTGTTCAGACTGCACCGTGTTGCAACTTTCTGTTTCCAGAGGATTTTGCCCTGTCTCTTGTTTTCTTCTTCTTCTTGTTTCATGTTTTTCACCCAGGTTTAGCGTTTCCTGCTTTTACTTTGAAGTTGACTCCTTGTGGGTCTTGTCTTGTTTAACTTCCTGCACTTTTCTGTTTTCCCAGCCTGTGTCTGCCACACGGCCACATAAGTTTCTACATGATATCAACATGAGAAGTTACGTCACTGCATGAAATGTTTTTTTAAAACATATATTAGAGAAAGATATTAGAGGGATAGTAGTTTTAGAACCCAGTTAATTGCAGTTGTAAATAATATCCCGCTGGTGGCCAGGAGCTCAACTTCAAATGAAAATAAATGGCGAAAGAAATCAAGTAATGCAGGTTTTACCACGTCCCATCATTCCACTATCCCCGCAGCTAAGGTAGTCTGTGGAGTCGCCTGTGTGTATTGTTGCATGGCTACGTTTACAGCCACCAACTATCATACTACTAGAATCATTCTAACTGTAAAACTCTTTGAAGTCATGTTTCTGGCCACCTGAAGGTCCAACAGAGACGTGTGATGATTATCTGCTGCTTTGCTATTTGAAGCAAATCCTGTTGCATTAAAACATGTTATTTGAGTCATTGTCAACATAGGAAATACTGAATTAATTAATGTCTTTTGTCTCTGTGTGTGTTTTTGTACCACCGATACACATATTTGATTATAGTGCTTTGCTGGAGCCTGTCAAAGATATCAGGTAAAGTTTGAATGTTTGAGAGGTGAGTGCAGAGCAAAATGTGTGTGTGCGTGTGTGTGTGTGTGCGTGTGTGTGTGTGAGTGTGGTCCCTCCAGCCATGAGATTCATTATTTATATGAGTGGTTAAAGTAGGCCAGCCTGGCCTTCAAAGCTGCCTCACTAAGAAGCCCTAATATCTTCTCGTGTCTCTCCTTTCCATCACTCCTTTTCCTTTCTCAAGCTCTCTCCCCCCTCCCCCCTCCCCCTTCCATCGCTTCACACTAGTCTGTTTTCTTGTCTCCATCTCTTATTTTCTCAGCCTCCTCTCTCCTGCTGTCTTTGAGTAATTTTTTTCTCCCTCCCCTCCCTCCTCTCCTCTTTTCTTTTCTCTCTCCCACTGTCTTGCTCATTGATGTACCTCCCTGCTTTCGCTTGATTCATCTCCCTCTCTGCATCGCTCTCTCCGTCACACACACGCACACACACACACCCAGGTCCGCTCTAGTGTGTGTCCTCTCCTCCCTCCTTCTCTCCACCCACTCATTCACCACAATCTCCATCTCTCCCATGCCCCTCACTCGTTTTTATTACAGTCACAGGAGGCTTTCTCTCACTCTCTCGCCGCCTCCTTCCCTCTCTCGTTCTCTTGTCTCTGTGTTTATGAGCAGAGCTATATTGAGAGCGTCTGGCTGTCAGACACAGAGGAGAAGAGGGGGCGAGAGTGCATGATGAGGCTAGAGGAGAGAGGGAGGCATTCTGCGGCAATAAACAGAGACCCAAATAGGACAAATGGGCAAATAGCGGGCTTCTGAGACTTGCAAGAATTCTTACAAAACTGGTGACTAATCACAGAAGATTCCCCAAACCCCTAAGAGGACCACACAAAAAAAACATTCTTGCATTCTCTCTCAAAAGCTTTTAATTTAAAATCCCTCTGACAGTTTGGAAAATAGCAATATTTACTATGAGACCACAAATGAGACGATCATTCTCTACCTGGTATATTCTGTAGTCTCTCCACCTCGACTCCCCGCTGCCAGGGAGGAGAGCAGGTGGCAGCTCTGGTGGTAAAAGGTAAAGAGACTTTTCTGGTCTCTCGACCACTCAAAGCGCTACATGTGCTTCACCTATTCAGACAGCGATGACAGGGGCGCCCATCAGAACTATCTAGTCATCAAGGATGCTCTAACACTGAGGGGCCATGACAGGAGGCCGGACCACCGGGCAGGAGGCATCAGATACAGCCGGGTCCAATGGACCCGAAATGAGTGTGTTTGGTTAATGATGCATGGGGCATTCGTTAAGCAGCCTACTTAAATTGCTCAACTAAAGTAAGGTAGAATAAGTCAACATTGACTTTTGCATGGGACACCAACTGAGCAACAGTCCTGTGTTTGTTTGACCTGCCCTGACTTTGTCGCTCTTTATAGTTCATCACCTGTCCTGCTCGGCTGGAGCCCTGCACATCCTGGCTCAAGATTGTGTTACAGTGGGTACGGAAAGTATTCAGACCCCTTTTTTCACTCTTTGTTTCATTGCAGCCATTTTCTAAAATGAAAAAAGTTCATTTTATTTCTCATTAATGTACACTCTGCACCCCATCTTGACAGAAAAATACAGAAATGTGGAAATGTTTGCAAATTTATTAAAAAAGCAAAAGCAAAGCTGCAATGAAACAAAGAGTGACCATTTTAAAGGGGTATGAATACTTTCCGTACCCACTGTATATACATCGACTGGGGATTAATAAAGCATAATTCTATTCTATTCTATTCTACAGCAAGTGGATGTGACGTCCTCCATTGGTTTGTGGACTGCGTTTTTTTTTTACCATGAATTTGGCATTTTGGCCAACCCAATCTCGGAAGTGACATATCAGGACTACAGAGGAGTGAGGCAGAGAGGCCACATAGCCGAAGCGACCTGCCAATCAATCACAAAGTAGCCCCGCCCTAAAGCCTACTCTGCCTTATAGTCTTTGTGACCGCAACAGACGAGCAGAGGTTACCATATGTAGAATGTGGAGGAGAGACGATGTATTCGACTCTGGTAGAGACCTGTCAATCAAAGGGTAGCCCCGCCCTAAAGCATTATGGTCTATTTGACTCTCATTTACCATATTTAGAATGTGGAGGAGAGACGATGTATTCGACTCTGGTAGAGACCTGTCAATCAAAGGGTAGCCCCGCCCTAAAGCATTATGGTCTATTTGACTCTCATTTACAAAATGAGCATCACACTGTATTGAAGAAGACTAGAGATATTGAATCAATAAACTCATGTTTGCAATGTTTACTGAGGGAATAAATCAAGAGAGAAGTAGAATCATTTTCTCATAGACCTCTATACAACCAGAGGAGTCGCCCCCTGGTGGACAACAGAGATAATGCACAGTTATATGTGCTTTAAAATGTGCTTAACTTTTTAGAATGGAGGTTACGGCACAGGTATATATGAATGATATTGCATTACTTGGCAGAAAAAGTGAATGAGAACAGCTTGACCGGTGGCTGGACACGTGGTGTTGTCTCTCCTAATCGAAATGAAGGACCCTCGTCCACCAGTTCAAGGGTGTTTTTAACCGTGTTTGAACTATACAACACAGAAGATAAAGTATGTGCGTACAGTCAGGCTTGTTAGTAGGATTCATCCGTTGTTGGTCTTTTTATGGGACGGGTTGATAGTAAGAAAAGGGTTGAATAACACAACCGTGTATCCGATGCCATTGCTCAGCATAAGCAGACCTGGAGCCCTGAGCAATGGAAAATCATCTGATGAATCATCTACTTGTTCCCCTCCATCCAGATGCATTTATATCTGGAGAAGCCCCCAGCCCTTAGCATCTATTAAAGTGGAAGGTGGGTGTTTAATGGCAGCAGCTACAGTGTATCATTAGCTTAGAAGTTTGTTGTCTATGATTACCATAGCCACACTTCCCTGCAGAGTAGACATGGCTGGAGGCCATATTACAGAGCCGGCTGCATCGGGTATGAATACATCTCCCTTTATGATGTATGATATGATGGTATTATTGTTGAGTTCTCATAAAGGCCTATTGAATGGAGACCACACATAGAAGACACCAAAGGGTGACAAGAACGAGGCGAGCCCAAGACGAGAGATACGCCTAGGCTCATAACTTCACACCAAAAGCTTTGAGGATTTTTCGTGCGAATTGATCCATCCCATCCAAAGTCAATCCACAGATGCAAAATCCACCTCAAGTTTAAATATTTCAACATCGGCGAAAACCAATCAGCGTTGAGATACTCCGCCGTTGGTGAATATAACTGCCGCTACTCTATTAGCTATTAGCTCTATTATATATATATATATATATATATATATATATATATATATATAAATAAATAAAATATATATATATATATATATATATATATATATATATATATTATCAATGTTATGAACCCACAAGGAAATTAGATCTTCTGACGTTTATGGGATTTCCACCACAAATACAAAGCAGAAATAGTGGTTATTCGTCCGTGGTGGATGGAGGAAATGACAACTGTTTCTACGGAGTAAAACCACAGAGATAAGCCACGCCCCCTCAAAGGCACGACTGAAGTGAATGAAGCGAATAAACTACGACTTTTTAACTTGTAAACTCACGCGAGTAAAGCTTTTGAATAATATATTATGTACAGTTGGTGTACATGTGTACAGGTGTTTATCGGAAATCAGACACAGCTGACTATTCCTGACGACACGCAAATACCATGAGTGTGCTTATTGAGATGGAGACAATGTACCCATTGTGATAAATGCTAAATCACATTTTGTTCAAAGATGAGAAGGTTGTTCTTGGCTCGACAGTAACAGTTGCTGTCGATATTCTTTTTTAGAAATTGGCAAACTATTCTTCTTTTTTTTTAACGAATGGAAACTAAGCTAATTGTTCAGACCAAAATACACACCATTTTGATATTTACTGCTCCCATTGTGACGCAACATGCAGTGTTGTCTGTGTGTGTCTGGGAAGGGGGGGGGGTCATTTCTGAAAGTGCAACTTATGGACAAGCTGATGTTGGGGATCAACAATCCAAGACGTGAATGCCAACGTGGGCCAATGGATCTGCTGAGGGAGTCAACACTAAAGTATGTTTGAATGTGATGGTGAACACGTCAACTGGTTATACTTAGGATTCAAAGTATGTATCAGAATCAGATCAGAACAACCACAATATATATATATTATTATTTTTGGCAACCAAAAGGAGATGCCTTGTTGCCGTTTTAAAATAAGCGATGAGCCCTGTTATTATAAATAACGATGTGAGCCTGTGTGAAATGAGAATGAAGCTTTCTACGAGTCAAGTGGGCTACATTGGCCAAAAGGGTTTGCAAAAAATTCCAAGAGCTCTTTCCTGTCGACGCAGAGTCCTTTCAAGTCCAAGCAAAGGCAACGGAGAGCCCGAGATGTGCATCCGGATCGGCACGGTGAAGACACAACTCGACTGCCTCTGCAGCCAGCAGATCTACACATCTTTCACCCTGGACTCAACTTCCTCTCTCCTTCAAAGAGAAGGATAGAGCTTTCATTTTTCACTCGAGAAAAGGTCCAAAGTCCATCACACACAGCTGCAGTGTGACAGCAGTACAGACAATAACAACAAAAGGACATTCAACTACTCTTGATACGTCGCATATTTTTGGGTGTTGACATTTTTTATGTACACGTACAAACAATCTGCAGTGGCAAGTCCGCCGCGGTCCAGGCACCAGGGCAACCGTCTGGTGCCTCTGCTCCGAGCAGCTGTTTGCTGAAGCGAGGGGAAGGCACGGGAACCCGGCCATATGTGATCGAGCAACTGGTCAATAAAGAGAGAGATGATGTTGGAAACACTCCCCAAGGTCAGATGATGGAGGAGTCGCACCACCCCGCTCCTCCACCCCGCTTAGTCTCCCTGCATCTTTTGAACAATACCTCTCAATGAAAGTTAAATTCCCCAGCTTGGCCCTGTGCTTAGGTGGTAATCACTGATTTCGTCTGGACCAGTGTGGCTAGGGCTTGACATTAAATAAAGGGGGAAAATAAATCTGCTCGGTAATCAGACAACAAACTGTGATGCAAAAAGTATTGGAGTTCCAGTGAGGTCTCATTTTCTGGATGTCCAAAAATGGATGGAAATGTACAGATGTGGGTATTGTTCTTGAAGGGGGACTTCTTGTGATGCCTAATGGCACACTAACTTCTGCCCAGAGCATTAAAGCGATGATAGCAGCACATTAGAGGGAATGTTAACAGAAGCTGCAGTATAAATACCATAAGTACGGTGTAAAATTAGTACAAATAGCCTCCGTGAAACCATTATTTCTAATTTAAAGGTGGTCCACAAAGTGAATGAAGCTGCTACTAATAAATCTGCTCTGATCCACATTAAAGGATACAGTAGTAGCCTATTGGACTGCTTTATCTCAAGGATTGAGCAATTAAGAGTTTTCAGCTCTTAAACTTAGTAATGACAGCTTAGATCGATTCATTTTTTCTGTTATTTTACAGCTTTAGTTGATACATGGTGGGTTCATTGTATCCCAATATCCAGAACTTTTTCCATCTCATCCTAACGAGAATTACATTTATAATGCTTTTCGCTCCAGTCAATGCACTTTTTATAAAGCAACCATGTTATAAAGTTTCAATAAAACATGGCTTTATTGAATCCACTGAAAGCATCGTTTGAAATTGTAAATATTTCACCATAACCTTTGATATTCACAATGAAATAAGGATACTTGTAGCTCTCAAGCGTCAGTTGTGTTCAGAATAGGCTCTAGTGGCCTCAGTAGTTAAGACACTGGTAAAAGAGGACGGTGATGTTGTATACAGAGCGTGTATCGATTGGTCTACTTTGGACTACTTTGACCCAGGAGACAGCGGTTTGTCAGTCAACAGGCAAACTTCTCTTGATGTACAATAACTTGCGTAAAGTTCTACAACTGCATTAAGTTGCTTAACAAATGTTCTTATTTTGACCCAAACCAACCATGATCATTTCTGAATCCTAAACCTGTTCCTGATGATAACCACGGTACCGGCTCCTTGAGTACAGTAACAAGTGCCGGTGTTAGGACTAAGGAGCTTTACTTAGGTCAATGAATGAGATGTCATTTGTCAATAGTCCACAAAATCAATATGCATCAACTCCACTTAATTATGAACCAGGAAGTATAAAGACCACAAACACCACACAGGGTGGGCGGATGGGAGGAGTCAAACTCATTCTGGTTTACCGTTGTTCGTGCCCCTTGTGAAACAGTCAACCTTGATTTATTTGTCACCAAACTTCCACTTTTAATTAACGTCATGTTCGTAGTTATTCTAATTCAAGATGAAAGTTAAATTATGAAATACTTTACCCATTTAGTGACCGGAAATTGACACATTGCTGGATTTAGTCTGACATTTTTAGAGTTGTATTTTCGTAAGGAATTCTAGGTAGCCTTTGAATGATGGTGTGTGAAGTGATGCCAGTGCATGGGTCCGGACCGAGTCTCTGTACATGATGTATCAGGTTAGAAAGCTATCAATAAACACATTCTGCTTTGTCCAGTTTATCTGCAGGTCTTTTTTTTCTGGAGGTAATTCTTTTTAAATGTATTAGTTTGGTCAACCGGATGAGTTCGAGAGCATTTGTCATTTTGGAGGAAGGGACAGATAGAGATGAGATACTTTTATTCACATCCTGCCAACTCTGAAGTACTGTATCTCTGAATGCTGAAGTCCAATGATAGCCTAGTCCTGTCCTGCCTCAAAACCCTCTCCGACCCCCTCCTGGACCCCCTCCTGGACCCCCTGCAGTTCACCTACAGAGCCAACAGGTATGTATACCCTATCAACATGGCCCTCCACATCATCCCCCAGCATCTGGACTCCCGAGGAAACTACGCCAGGATCCTGTTTGTGGACTTCAGCTCTGCATTTAACACCATCATCCCGTCTCTGCCGCACATGCCCGACTCCACCTGCAAGTGGATCCCAGACTTCCTGTCTGACAGGAAGCAGCGCGTGAGGCTGAGAAAACATGTCTCAGCCTCTCGGCCCATCAGCACCGGTTCCCCCTGAGGAGGCGTTCTTTGCGTTCTTTCCCATCTGCCCTTCTCCCTGTACACCAAAAGCTGCACCTCCAGTCACTAGTCAGTTTAGCTGCTGACGTTTGCGAATGACACCACCATGACACTACCCTCATTGGACTCATCTCTGGTAGGGATGAGAGACTTGGTGCGGTCTGAACAACTTAGAGCTCAACACTCTGAAGACAGTGGTGATGGGAAGAAAGCAGCTCCATGTGACGTCCCCGTCAACGCTGTGGAGTCCTTCTGGTTCCTGGGCGCCACCATCACCCAGGACCTCAAGTGGGAGCTCACACCACAGAAACCTTCTTCCCGTCGACAGTCGGACACATGAACAGAGCCCGAGTCCCCACTGACCCTCATGAACAGAGCCCGGGTCCCCCACTGACCCTCATGAACAGAGCCCGAGTCCCCACTGACCCTCATGAACAGAGCCCGGGTCCCCCACTGACCCTCATGAACAGAGCCCGGGTCCCCCACTGACCCTCATGAACAGAGCCCAGTCCCGAACTGACCCGAACAGAGCCCGGTCCCCCACTGACCCTCATGAACAGAGCCCGAGTCCCCACTGACCCTCATGAACAGAGCCCGGGTCCCCCACTGACCCTCATGAACAGAGCAAAGTCCCGAACTGACCCGAACAGAGCCCGGTCCCCCACTGAACCTGATGAACAGAGCCCGAGTCCCCACTGACCCTCATGAACAGAGCCCGGGTCCCCCACTGACCCTCATGAACAGAGCCCAGTCCCGAACTGACCCGAACAGAGCCCGGTCCCCCACTGACCCTCATGAACAGAGCCCGAGTCCCCACTGACCCTCATGAACAGAGCCCGGGTCCCCCACTGACCCTCATGAACAGAGCCCGGGTCCCCCACTGACCCTCATGAACAGAGCCCAGTCCCGAACTGACCCGAACAGAGCCCGGTCCCCCACTGACCCTCATGAACAGAGCCCGAGTCCCCACTGACCCTCATGAACAGAGCCCGGGTCCCCCACTGACCCTCATGAACAGAGCAAAGTCCCGAACTGACCCGAACAGAGCCCGGTCCCCCACTGAACCTGATGAACAGAGCCCGAGTCCCCACTGACCCTCATGAACAGAGCCCGGGTTCCCCCACTGACCCTCATGAACAGAGCCCAGTCCCGAACTGACCCGAACAGAGCCCGGTCCCCCACTGACCCTCATGAACAGAGCCCGAGTCCCCACTGACCCTCATGAACAGAGCCCGGGTCCCCCACTGACCCTCATGAACAGAGCCCAGTCCCGAACTGACCCGAACAGAGCCCGGTCCCCCACTGACCCTGATGAACAGAGCCCGGGTCCCCACTGACCCTCATGAACAGAGCCGGGGTCCCCACTGACCCTGATGAACAGAGCCCGGGTCCCCACTGACCCTCATAAACAGAGCCCGGGTCCCCACTGACCCTCATGAACAGAGCCCGGGTCCCTCACTGACCCTGATGAACAGAGCCCGGGTCCCCCTCTGACCCTGATGAACAGAGCCCGGGTCCCTCACTGACCCTGATGAACAGAGCCCAGGTCCCCACTGACCCTCATGAACAGAGCCCAGGTCCCCGACTGACCCTCATGAACAGAGCCCGGGTCCCCACTGACCCTCATGAAAAGAGACCACCTGTTTAGAGTATTGTAATTTGAAAATGTTCATATTTCTTTGTGTTTATTTGCCTTATTCGTCTTAACTGTCTTATTCTTTGATGTAATAACACTCATATGATACATTCCTTGTATGTCCAACATTGTTGGCAATAAATGGTTTAAATTCTGATTTTGAATGACTTTCATGAGATAATATTTTTTAAGCCATTAATAAGGACACGCTGGTGGTTTATAATCATTCACTGATGCCTGAACATCTTTATGAAGGCTGACTTATTAAGTAATTAATCAGAAAACGATTAATTTCAAAGTATTGAAAGTGTCTCTATCAAAGTGGAGCTCTGCAGACCCCCCACTGTGCACACACACATCGGAATTCACCAAACTTTCTGTGGGACTCAACCCCCCTTCATCCTGTCCCATCACGGG
>CM070093.1:15875407-15905407 GCA_036178185.1 Liparis tanakae
TGTGACTCCACGTCTCATAGGGTCCATTTGAACCTGGCTGGGTCTGATGCCATGGCCCTGCTGATGCCCCGCCCACTCCTCCTCTCTACCTCCATCTGCCTGATATATCATGGAGGTGTGGGTCCAGCGCCGCCGCTCCCATAACGCGCACTACGCGCTGCGCGTATGGCACCAAGTCCTGGGTCACTTTCCTATCTCAGAGGGGGCATCATGAAGGAGTTATGCGTAGGGCACCAACATGTCTAGCAACGGTACTGTCTGGGTCCATGCCTACTACCAACTATTCATACACTCTGTCATACCCATTGAATGTGGTGTAACTCTGTAATGATTCCTTCTGGTCACATGACATCTATTATTCTGTCTATCCCGGAGAGGGATCCTCCTATGTTGCTCTCCTGAAGATTTCTTCCCTTTTTCTATTTCTTGGGAGTTTCCCAGCTGATCCCATGTGAGGTCCTGGGTCAGGGATGTTATATGTGTACAGATTGTAAAGCCCTCTGAGGAACATTTGAGATGTTGGGCTATATACCAAAAACTGAATTTAATTGAAATTGAATTGTTCCAGATTTGGCCCTAAATTAGAAAATATATATATTTGCAAGAATGCCTTTTTTCCACCATCGGAAGGCGGCGATCATCTGTTGTCCTCTACATCCTCTGAACTCCTTACAGGTCTCCACACTCACGTGCACAGGACCGTTTGCTTCTCGCCTCCCACTGCATCTGAGCACAATGGAGCGATTGCATGTCTGTAAAGGGCAGACTCGTGGGTATTATTATTCACTTGTGTTGAGGTCAGAGGTTCAGGGACCCCTGTTTTGTACGGCTGTGCCAGTTTTTCCCATGACAATTTATTTTGCATTATTTAGCCCCTCAAAGATGGTGCTAATGCCTGCTTAGGTCATCTACTTTCATATGATACTTCCTTCATTCTGGATCTAAGACTGAGCCTCTCAAATGGTGGTCCGCACATCGTGGGTATCAGAAGGTTTTTGAAGACTTATTTGCTATGTTTTTTTTAAAGGTTATTCTTCAACAGAAGTTGACAAAACAATCACGAGGCCCAGGTACTTCCCTCTGTATACAAGTCTTCATCTGCAGGTCAGGTTTTCAGTTGTTACAGTCAAAGCTCCACAAAGCGGGATTAAGTGGACCTGCAGTCGAGATTGTTCTGTCAGTGGATGTTTCTGAGATCAAGATGGAACTCCATGTTGTTTGTTCGCTGGATAAATCGTGTAACTAATATATTCCAGGAGTGTCAATGCTTTTCCAAATTTACTGTGGAAAAGAAAAAATATCTTTGAGTGTGAAAAATCTAACCCAAAGGGGAATGGAAGGTAAATACTACAACATATATGTCACACATTGTCCAATAAAGGTTCTGAAAAGGTTCTACGCTGTAGGCTAAACATTAAAATATATATATTTTTAATGGTCAGGGAATTGATTTTCTCAAATATTTGACGTTGAGAAATGTGTCCGTCTTACTAATGAGGTGCCAACAAAACTTTCTATTTCAGTTAACAAACAGTTCATTGCACACAGTGCTGCAGCTCTTTGTGTGAGCACTGGTCGGCAGTGGGCTGTCTTGGCTTGAGCCTTTAGGTGTAGTTACTGACTTAAAGCGACACTATGTAACTTTTCCCCTGTAGCGCCCCCTTCAGGTATTTAACGTCTGGCTCTCGAGCCATATATGGCTCTTCCGGCTCGAGAGCTCCCAGCTGATCGCGGCACGCTTCGTCGATCAGCGGCAGCGCGTCTCGTTTAGACCCGGTCCGGTGTTCCCCCACAGTAGCATGTCACTCCGTCTCTACGAGTCGCGTAGCGGAGCAAATAAAAAGCGAGCGTGGACTAGCACTATATGACGTTGCGTAATCACTGCCAGACAGCAAGTTTAAGTACTTCCTGTTCCTCAACCGGAAGTACCGGGCGGGTCCCAACATCTTACATTCAGCAGTTTTCTGGCCACAGACCCCCGATGGCAGTGGCGGAGGAGCAAATCAACATATTAAAAGTCATTGTAGCGGCACAATCTTTTTCAAGCTGTTATTTTAAGGTGGACAACTTACATAGTGGGGCTTCAATACACAACTGCATTGTCTTTTCAATATGGGATTTTTATTTTCTTGTTCACGGATGGTGATTTAACTAATTTAGGTGTTTTGGTGCATTTGGAGACTGGATGTATGTGTTTTATTTTTTTCGGAAACCAGTGGAACAACATCCTGTAAGAATATAGGACATTTGAAGTAATTCATGTATGTATGTTTTCAACACTCGAAGAGTAACTCTTCATTCTTAACGTACAAGCATGTGTTTCAGAACCAGGAACTGTCCATGTTCCCGACGGGCTGAAGTGATCATCAGCTCACTAAAGCATTCGTTAACAGCTCACCCTTTATTTTCATTGAACTTTATTCTTTGATTCTAAAGCAACATAACTGTAATGCAATATGAACTTGTTTCACAATGAAAATTAATCACTTGTGAGATGATTTGTTCTGGCAAGCTAATTATTCATAAAGCAAAAGAATAACCGCAGATATCTGCAAAAGATTTCTCAATATTGCCGGATATCCAACTCCAATAACTTTTCTTCTTCTTCTTCTTCTTCTTCTTCTTCTTCTTTCCTCTGTATCGGTAGTTGCATGTTGTCAAATCAGTGGTTATGTGTTTTTAATGTGCTTTCTGTTTTGGTGTCACTTTACATGCGGTTTATTAAATTTCATTTGCATTTGGTTCGGGAGGACCAAACATTGGCGGGAAACAGGAATTGACCAAACAGCCGTAAAGTGACAGCAAAGTCGCAAAACAAGACAAGTGTTGGCTAAGCTAACGTTAAATGCTAAAGGTTACATTCTTTAACCCCTTGACGAAGGGAGCCTAAGTTACCCCCCATGACCAGTAGACCTAAGTCAACTTAACTTGGAGGAAAATCCAACAGAAACGTTTAAGGTCTCGTCTAGTTTTTACTTTAACGTTTCGGCTAGTTTTTACTTTAAGGTTGAAGCTAGTTTTAACTTTAAGGTTGAAGCTAGTTTTTACTTTAAGGTTGAAGCTAGTTTGGTTGAAAATAGTTTTTACTTTAAGGTTGAAGCTAGTTTTTACAGACAACTGAATGTTACAATGAAGACAACACAGTTGCCATTAGTTGACGTACACCTGCACAACACTAATTGTCACTAAGAATAATTAACTCGATAGCACAACCTTTGTTTGTAAAAAAAACTGTTAAACCTTTTTTTGTTGTTATTAAAGTATTCTGCTCTTGCTTAATTCAAGTAGCTTAGCAGATAGCTAACAGCAGATCCATACAATGAAGACTCAGGAATCCGGAGTTGAATTTAGGGTCTTTAGTTTGAATCTTTGAAATTGTAAAACTATGGAGACATAACATGACATAACTTCACAAACTGTCCACACACATATGAATAAACAATACTATGATCAACACAAAGCCATCATGCCAGACATTACTCCTATCCATCAAAATGAATATTCTGACTACTTAAGAGTCCAAGCTAATCCTAACATGACACATGCTAATCGCGAGTAGCATATAGCTAATCGCGATTAGCTAGACGCTAATTAGCGTACTATATTACAATATTATAGTATGACAGTAATGACACAGGAAGAAGATATTTACAAGTTACATATATAAGTACTCACAGACTTAGGACCTTGGAGGCTATCAAGTAGCAAAGTCGAAACACAGCTGCAGTATATGCTTTCAGTAGAAACAATAAACAGGAACTAACTACAGCAAGAGAGGAGGGACAAATCCAAGAAACAAAAAAGGCAATTGCCTTCTAGACCACTCTCAAATGCAACACGTGATAATGTGGGGCAGAACACTCCCCGCTTGGTATTTTATAATACCACTATGTCCACTCACTGAGAAGCAGTACAACTTCTGAGACAGGTCTTGAATACACCTTAGGGGTGCCTTCTTTGATGATCCTGACATTTACTTTTCGAACTCTGCCATCGCGACTGGAAGTAGTTTGGACAATAACCCTCGTTGGCCACTCATTTCTCTTAACTTGAGTGTCTTTGAAAAGTACCACATCTCCAACTTGTAGATTTGGTCTTTCTGACTGCCACTTCTTGCGAGACTGGAGGGTCACCAAATATTCTTGCTTCCAGCGTCTCCAGAAGGTTTCAGCAAGGCTTTGGACTTGTCTCCATTGCTTGTTATGGAGATCTTTGAGATCTATTTCTCCTGATGGAGCAGAAACTGCATCAGTCTTTTGTGTAAGCAGCTTTGCGGGCGTTAAAACCGCTGGCATCTCAGGATCAGAAGTCACTGAAACTAGAGGTCTCGCGTTCATTATTGCCATGACTTCGGCCATTTGTGTCACAAGTACTTCATGTGATAGATGACAGTTCTCTTTCAACACCATGGCATCTAAAATGCAATGTGCAACACCAATCATCCTTTCCCACACACCGCCCATGTGAGAAGAGTGTGGCGGATTAAATATCCAGGTGCAGCCTTTGTCTCTCAGGTGAGCTTTCAACTCTAGATCTTCTGAGTTAATCTGCAGTTCTTTGCAAGCTCCAATGAAATTTGTTCTCCTATCTGAGCTCAATAGTCTCACAGGACCTCTGATAGCAGTGAATCTCCTCAAAGCGGTAATGAAGCTGGATGTTGTCATATTCTCAATGACTTCGATGTGCACCGCACGTGTACTCAGACAGGTGAACATGACTGGCTTCTGCATGGCCGCCTCTGGTCCTACGTGATGTTATGGTCCAAGGTCCGAAAACGTCAAGACCAACATTAGTAAATGGGGGATCCAAAGTGAGTCTATCCAAAGGTAGGTCAGACATTTTTGCTCTTCTAGCTTTCCTCTTAACCTTTTGCAGGTGACACATTTATGTATCACACTCAACACCAATTCCTTGCTTCCTCTTATCCACAATCCGGCTGTTCGAATTGCTCCTTCAGTGAAATGCCGACCTTGGTGAGCAACTTGTTGGTGGTAGTGTCTTACCAGCAGAGTAGAGACGTGATGACTCTTATGGTACGTTCACACCGGACGCGTCGAAAAAAATTCTCGATGCGCCTGACGCAGGATTCTGACGCGCGTCGAAAAAAGGGTGTTCACACCGGACGCGTCGAGACGAGACGCAGCGGCTTATCGCGCCCGCTTCTTCAGCCATATGAATCCTTTCCTTAACCAGACTGAGATGTTGTGTCTTCACTTGTCGCCCTGTGAGTCGCCCTGCTGCTGCCCCTCTCTCTCCTTCTCTCTGGACTCTGCGGTCCTGACTTCCACGGCCCTCCGCCCCTCCCCCCATGTTCCCGCTCGTCTCCCGCGGAGTAATACACGGGTCGAGGAACGACAGGACCACAGAGAGCTTCCACTTTTTACTTTTTCACTGCGCTACTCGCTGCTCTCTCTCTTCTCTCTATGATTCGTGTCTCTGAGACTTTTCTTCCTCCGGCGGCAGATCTCCGCTGCCATGAAACACATATGCTGGCGCTTGGTTCATAGTAAAGTACAACACACAGCGAGAATAAAAGCAAATGCACACATTCTAAACATATCAGGTAGTCCCACGGCTTCTCCGACCTCCTTCCACGCTTCATCATTATCGCTACGGTTTCGGTAAGTAAAGAGTCGTGTCATAAAGTTCGGGGTGCCCACGAACGGTGACAAGAATCTTTTCCTCCACTTTCTAAACCGGCCGGCAGAACGATGACGAGCGGAGCTTCTCAACGCTGATCGGCTGACTACTATGACTTACGTGTTTCTGCTGCTCGAGTTCAGAAATTTCAACTCGAGCGTCAAGGAGCTGCGTCAGTTCGCTCTGTTCACTCAGTTCGCCCCGCAACATTCGCTCTGTTCGTGCTGCTCTGTCGCGCCTGACGCGCTGCTCGCTGGAAAAAAAGCAGCGTCGCAGCTTTGACGCAGCTTTGCATTGACTTAACATGTAAACCAGACGCAGCCGACACGCCCGACGCGTCCGGTGTGAACGTATCTTAAGGAAGGATGATCGAATGCTTTTCTTCCCAGGACAGGTCTGCCAATGATGTTCGACCTCCAACTCTCAGCAAACCACTGTCATCAATAATGGGGTCCAGATAAATGAGCGGACTGCGCATTGAGACTTTGTCCCCCTTTGAGATGTTTTTTATTTCGTCTTTGAAAAGGTCTTGTTGTACACTTTTCAAAATTAGGAGTCTTGCTTGATGGAGTTCATCCTTTTCCTGGCTACATTGAGGTGAAGTTACAGATAAGGCTCTGGCTTTTTGGATGAACCTAGCTGTTGCACGGATAAGGGATTTCCAACTGGAGAATCTTCCAAACCGATGGGAGCCGAGATGTCCACTTTTCGCGTTTGTGGCATAGGTTGAAACTAGAGGGCGAACCTCTATGTCAGTATCTGGATATAAAAGGTTAAATACCTCTGGATGTGACAACTCGTCCTTTTCCGGTCTTGTCAGAAAAGATGGACCAGAAAACCAGTTAGTGTCTTTCAGAATTTTGGTAGGGACGGACCTAGATCCATGATCTGCAGGATTATGGTTGGTTCTGATGTAGCGCCACTGGCTTGGGTGAGAGGACTTCCTGATTCTTGTTACTCTGTTAGCCACATAGACGTAGAAGTTCCTGGTTGCATTATGAATGTAGCCCAATACAATCTTGCTGTCCGTGTAGAATTTTACCGTTTGGATCTCCACATCAATTATCAGGTCCATTATCCATTATCCATTATCAGGTCTGCAATCTCGGTTGCCAATACAGCCACACACAGCTCCAAACGAGATATGGTGTGTGCAGGACTTGGAGCCAGCTTGGATTTCCCCATGATGAACCCAATGTGGCTCTGTCCTTCTGTATCGACTGCCCTGAGGTAAGCTACAGCTGATATAGCCATTGTTGATGCATCTGAGAAAACACATATTTCTCTGTGTGCTGTAGCTTGCAACGAAACAGGAATGTAGGTCCTATGAATCTGAAGATGCTTTAGTTCCATGAGGGAATCTTTCCAGGCATTCCACTGGATTTCTTTCTCTGCTGGGAGTTGTGTGTCCCAATCATACTCTTCTTTAGAGATGTCTCTGACAAGTGCCTTCCCTTGAATTGTGATTGGTGCTACGAACCCTAAGGGATCATAGAGACTGTTGACCGTTGATAGTATGCCCCTCCTAGTGAACGGCTTTTCCTTATCGGACACGCAGAAGGAGAAGCTGTCAGTTTGAAGATCCCATCTGAGACCTAAACTGTGTTGGTGAGGCAGAGGATCAGATGACAGGTCTAGATCCTTAAAATATTTGGCACGATCTTCAGATGGGAAAGCGTCCATAATTCTGCTGCTGTTGGATGCTATTTTATGCAGCATGATGCTTGACTCAGCAAGCATCTCTCTTGTTCTTTTCAGAACACTGATGGCTTCATCCTCAGTGGGAAATGAGGCTAGCCCATCATCCACATAAAAGTTCCTCGTGACGAACTGCCTGGCATCTGTACCATGTTCTTTGTGTCCTTCTTGTGCTGCACGTCTTAACCCATAGATGGCCACAGATGGTGAGGGGCTGTTGCCGAACACATGTACTGTCATTCGGTACTCGGTTACTGGTTTTGTGAAGTCGTTATCTTCAAACCACAAGAACCGTAGGAAGTCGCGATGGTTCTCACAGACTGTAAAACAATAAAACATCTGTTGAACGTCTGCTATGACTGCAATAGGTTCCTTGCGGAACCGGATGAGCACTCCAAGAAGAGTGTTATTCAAATCCGGTCCCTTCAAAAGGATTTCGTTGAGAGAGATGCCTTCGTGCTTGGCACTCGCATCAAAGACCACCCGTATTTGATCTGGCTTCTGAGGGTGGTAGACGCCAAATGCTGGTAAGTACCAACACACTTGGTTCTCCTTCAATAATGGAGCTAGCTCTGCCTGGCCTGAATCGAAGATCTTCTGCATGAAGTCAAAGTATTGTTTTTTCACTCCTGGCTTTCTTTCCAGGGTGCGACATAGAGAAGAGAGACGCTTGGCTGCTTGACCTCTATTATTTGGGAGACGGGGCCTCAGGTAACGGAATGTTAAGGGGGCCACCCATGTGTTTGCATCATTCATGAAGACATGTTCGTCCATAATCTCCAGGAAGGTTTTATCTTCAATGGACAATGCCATTTTCTCATCATCTTTTGTCCCGTCAAAAACTTTGGTTCCAAGATTGTCGTCCTCCAGGAGCTCCGTGTCTTTGAAATGTTGGTTACTCTGGCTTGATGTCCTCTTGTTGACTTTCTCTTTTACATGGATACCACTAGCACATGGACTAAAGAAAGATGTACGCCCATTATGTAGTATATTGGTCTTGTAGACGTTGATACTGTTGGGTTGGTGGGCTCCGCTGAGACATACTTCTCCAACAATAACCTACCCAAGGTCCAGTTGTTGAGCATATGGTGCATTGTTGGGTCCGTTGTGCTGTTTTCGCACCTTGTGTACCCGTAGTAGGTCTCTGTCAAGGAGAAGGAGAATAGCTGCATCAGGATCGATAGCTGGGATTTTATCTGCTACCGGCTTGAGGTGGGGGTAATAATGTGCTATCTCTGGGGAGGGGATTTCCGAATGGTCGTCAGGCATCATGTCACACTCTATAAGTGTGGGGAGATGAATCTGTACATTGCCATCCATGGACTCAACTATGAGTTTAGTTGTGCGTCGCCCTGATGTTTCTATAACCCCTGAGCATGTTTTAAGGACATATGGTGCAGCACCTGCTCTAATGTCAAGACGGTCGAGGAGCTCTGTCTTTGCCAAGGACCTGTTACTCTGTTCATCGAGGACAGCGTAGGCTTTAACTGCTTTCTCTCTTTGACCTGCAGGGTACACCTTGACCAAGCATATTTTGGAACATGATCGTGCGCCGATAGAGTCCCCGCAGACTTCTGTGCATTTTGACATAACTTTTGGGGTCTCATATTCCTGTTGCTCCCCACTTTGATATTCTTTGATAGCAGAGCTCACTGGTTCCCATAACATTGGCCCAGGGTGGAGTGCAGACAGGTGTCTGTTGCTATTGCACTCTTTGCAGTGCAGTTTCTTCACAGTCCTTGGCGAAGTGACTTGTTGAAGCACAACACTTGAAACAGATTTGTTTCTCTTTCAGGTAAGCTTTCCTGTCTTCTATCGTCTTGTTGCGGAACCCACGGCATTTTCTTAGAGGATGGGGCTTATTATGTAATGGACACAGTCTGTCTGGATTCTCAAACTCTCTCCATGTTGGTTTGCTTGACTTCACCCTCTGAGGAAACATCAGTCTTCCTGGTGAACACAGATGGTTTGGTGTTTTTCACAGATGTATCTGTTCTAGTGGAACCACCAATGCTAAGTTCAGCAAAGCTGGGGTCATTTCTGGTCTTTGCCTGGTCGCAAATGAACTTTACAAACACACTAAAAGGAGGATATTGAACCTGATAATCATTTTTGTATTTGGAGCCAACTGAGATCCATTTCTCTACAAGGTTATAGGGGAGCTTCTGTGCAATGGGGTTGACTCCACGGGGTGTGTTGAGGTAAGAGAGTCCAGGTAATAACCCATCTTTCCTAGCTGCCTCCAGTTCTAGCAACAGGTCCCCTAGCTCTCTCAGCTTCTCATTATCTTTGTTTGAGATCTTAGGAAACTCCTCTAACTTTGTTAAGAGAGCGTTTTCGATCATTTCAGCTGAACCGTAGCATTCTTCCAATCTCTGCCAGATCATTTGGAGGCCTGAGCTAGCATTATTAATGTTGACTGCACGGATACGTTTAGCTTGCTCTGTAGACTGTGGTCCAAGCCATTTGGTTAATAAGACCAGCTCTTCTCTGGCGGTAAGTTTCAGGTCACTAATGGAGTTGACAAAGGAGGCTTTCCATGTCCAATAGTTCTCTGGTCTATCGTCAAATGTTACAAGTCCAGAGCTCACTATTTCTTTGCGAATCAGGTATCTGGCCAAGTCAGCTGTGTCTGATTGAACATATGGAGTTGCTCTGGAGGGCGTGACCTGGTCTGTACCTTCTGACAGTGGATTGTGAGTCTGGAAGGGGTCCTGGTTTTCTTGGAGGAACTTAAGAGAGTGTGCGTGGCTTCGCTGAAGGTTGGTTGTACTCATGTTCTGATGTTGTGCTGGTAATTGTTGGAATGTACGGTCGTGAAATTCACCAAGACTATTAAATTGGAGACCCGGATTGTCTGCATCATCGTTGTCCATGTTTGGCTGGCGCTTTGATGGGGAGAGAGGTTCTCTTTTTGTGAGTTGGTGCTGTTGCTGACCATGGTCCTGAGAATGTTGTTGCACATATTCATTGGTGCGTTGAGGTGGTGGATGTGGAGCTAGATTTGTCACATTTTGCCTGTGTGGTTCTCCACCGTTTTCCTCGTAAGCTGCTTCAAGGATTTCAGCTTCTGTGATAGCTGCTACAGCGGTGCCCTGAATTTTCAGTGCATGTAGGTTTGCCTGTAGCTCAGTTTTCTTCTTTGTTGTTCCGCTCTTACTTTTAATTCTTCTGCTTCTATCCGTGCCTGCTCTATTGACATGTCTGCTTCTATCCGTGCCTGCTCTATTAACATGTCTGCTTCTCTCTGAGCATACGAAGCTTTGACCGTGCGGCTTCTGCTTTAGCTCTTGCCTTGGTGGCAGCAGAGCTGCATGTTGAAGAACGGCTAGATTGGTTTGAGCGTTTGGAACAGGAGGAGTATTGAGACTGTTCATCAGATGTGTCTCTCAGAAGGTTTTCTTCGTTGTTTTCCTCCATAATGACTTGTAAAAGTTGTACTGAGCTGTATTTCTGGTCTGCAGTGTGTTGAATCCTTTTTTCATTTGATAGGCATTTTGATTAGTCTTTTTACTATTCTGCTCTTGCTTAATTCAAGTAGCTTAGCAGATAGCTAACAGCAGATCCATAAAATGAAGACTCAGGAATCCGGAGTTGAATTTAGGGTCTTTAGTTTGAATCTTTGAAATTGTAAAACTGTGGAGACATAACATGACATAAGCAATACTATGATCAACACAAAGCCATCATGCCAGAAATTACTTCTATCCATCAACATGAATATTCTGACTACTTAAGAGTCCAAGCTAATCCTAACATGACACATGCTAATCGCGAGTAGCATCTAGCTAATCGCGATTAGCTAGACGCTAATTAGCGTCTACTGCTGCAGCACAATATTATAGTATGACAGTAATGACACAGGAAGAAGATATTTACAAGTTACATATATAAACTCATATATATATATATACTCACAGACTTAGGACCTTGGAGGTTATCAAGTAGCAAAGTCGAAACACAGCTGCAGTATATGCTTTCAGTAGAAACAATAAACAGGAACTAACTACGGCAAGAGAGGAGGGACAAATCCAAAAAACAAAAAAGGCAATTGCCTTCTAGACCACTGTCAAATGCAACACGTGATAATGTGGGGCAGAACATAAAGAAACATGCATTTAACTACATGTGTTACTCTACACGTTTTGACACAGGTGTGAGAGCTTTTTAATGCATACAATCTTGGTCAAATTAATTAAATGAGAAAATATTTTCCTAAAAATTCCTAAGTGGTATAAACTATGCACTTTTCTGCAGTCATTTTTTACCTAGACTGATTCACAATATTTTTCACATCCAGTCAACACAGTTCTGCTGTATCAGTGAGTATCTGTATCTGGTTCTATGCTGATACATGAGTGTGTATCAAAATACATAACTGCTTAAATATTGATTTTGGGCTAGTATTCCGAATGTGTGACAAATCCTTAAATTACAGGCGTTTCCCTTATTCATGCACATTTCTCCTCTTTTGTTTATTTGTTTAAGGGTGTAGGGTAAATTAATCGCTCTTGATTGGCATTAACATAGCCAAATAAGAATTTGAAATTGCTAATATTAAACGGCCCGAAGGCATCTGTGTCCCAACCCACCAGAGTACTTATCATGCCTTCCTCGACTGTCTGGCAGCATCGCTGCAGAGAGCGGCTTGTTGGTTCTGTAAAACACCAGTGCATAGTGTATGCCATCTGATTTGTTTACGGTTCTAGGGAGGATCCAAACAATGTGTCTCATAAACATGTTTACATAATTGGAGAGCCACAGCATATAGGCCCATCCTTAACATCTTATTATTCTGAATGTTTTTTGTGAGTATTGAGCATTTATTTAAAGATGTTATTGCTTGAGCATATGAGAAGTCCCCCAATATTCTCCTTTTATGGGGTGGCTGCTGCCTTGTTCAGCTGAATCCCCCCCTCCCCCCCACCCCCCTACTCCCCGCTGGCGGAAAATAAATGAATTAGCACCTCTTGTCCGGTAAGAAATGCACCTAATTTATAATCTAATTATGATGATGTCTCAGGGATTAAATTAGCATTCGGTGTGTTTGCATATCGGGTAAATATGGAAATCATCACGTTGTTATTGGCATTCTCATTCTCAAGAGTGCGCACGAATGTCACCCCTCTTTATGGTTCCGACATGATGATATTGTAAATACTGTCTCCTGTTGGGGAGCGCTGCATCACCAGTAATGCTCATCACTGAACACATGGCCACAAAACTCGCCTGTTTTTAATACCCATTCATCTTCTGCGCTCTTAATTCTGGTGCTCAGCCAGCCCTGAAGCCTGGGATGGGGGGGATGGAGGAGGAGGAGGGGGGGGGGGGGTACAAGTGTTAATTAAAAGTGAGCTATAGCGATCAGCCGGAGACTTCCTTCAAGTTTGCATCCTGCATCTCTTTCAGCGCTCTGAATGATCCCAGGCCAAATAATGTGCACTGAACCACGCGCAGGGCTTTTTTTTTTTTAAAGGCACATGTGTGTCTCTCCCATTTGAAATGAATGCACTGCACATGTTCCACAAGACACCCCCCCCCCCCACACACACACACACCCCTCAATTCCCCCTCTCGCTTTCCCTCCTCTTCCCTCCCTCCATCTCCACCCGGGGCCCGTGGGAAGAACTGACTCTGGGAGCAGACAGTCTGCAGCCCTGAATAAATGTATAAGAGGGAGAAGGGGAAGGGAGGGCAGGCAGAGTGTGTGTGTGTGTATGTGTGTGCGTGTATGTGTGTGTGAGAGAGAGAGAGAGAGAGAGAGAGAGAGAGAACGCATTGAGTGTTGCAGAAGGACATACATGCACAGTGTACAGAGAGCAAGAGATACCCAGACAGAGGGAGGACGACACACACACACACACACACACACACACACACACACACACACACACACACACACACACACACACACATACACACACACAGAAAGAGAGGGAGATAGAGAAGGAGGAAACCAGTTCAGCTCATAGGGCTGAGAAAGAAGAGAAAGAAGAGAGAGAAAGCATTTTAGCTTCCTTCAACCATCTCTCCCTCAACTCCCAGCACTAACACATGTTCATACACACTCCCACCCTCTCTCCTTGACTCTCTCTATCTCTCTCTCTCTCACACACACACACACACATACACGCACACACATACACACGCATACACGCACGCACGCACACTCACTCACTCACACCCACCCACACACACACACGCAAAGACACACGCACACACAGGCACACTTGCTTCAGGGTATACCAGTCAGCTGTGGCAGTCCTCTCCTTTGTTGTTTTTGCTTGTGGTTGGTCTCAGCGGCGGCGCGTGCCTGTATCGCCGCGGTGGGTGCGTGTGTGTGTGTATACGTGTGTGTGCCGAGTCTGCGAGGCGGCGTGTGAAGGATGCCACTAGCGTTACCGAGGTAAGTCAGTTCCTTCCCTCTGTCCCTTTTACTTCCCTCTCTGTCCCTCTCTCTTTATCTCTCTTTCTCTGCGCGTTTCTTTCCGTTCCTCCTCTCTGATCTGCTCTCTCTCTCCATCTCGCCCGGGATGCTCGCCTCCCTCCATGCACACCCGCTATGCACTCTATTTCTCTATCACTCCCTCTGTGCGCTCTCTCTCTCTCTCTCTCTCTCTCTCTCTCTCTCTCTCTTTATCTTTGCCTTAGTGTCTTTCTCGCTCTGCTTTACAACGTCTCCTCCGGACTGCTCTCGCCATCCCTGCTTCCCTCGCCTGTTTCCTCGTGCTCTCTCTCTCTCTCTCTCTCTCTCTCTCTCTCTCTCTCTCTCTCTCTCTCTCTCTCTCTCTCTCTCTCTCTCCAGGCTGCGCCTCATTGGTGTGTCCTGATTCCCCTTTTCCATTAGGCTCGGGGCCCATTGGTCGCCTGCCTTTCCAACCATTATCTCTCCTCCTCCACCCCCCCCCCCCCCTCTGTCATCCTTTCTCCCTATCGCTCTCCCTCCTTCCCTCATTCCCAGTCATCTCTCTCAAGTCGTAAAAATGATTTGCATGCAGGAGGAGAGCAGAAGTTTGCAGTGAGCACGCAAAGTGAATTGGGAGAGAGTAAGGGAGAGAAGAAAAAGGAAAAGGCTGAAAAAGGACAGGAAGCGCGTTCTGGAGAGCGGGAGGAAAGTTTAACGAGAAGACTGCAGTTGGTAGGTAACTTCTTCTTGTTTGGGGATTCTGCTGCTTTTGCGTTGGTGAATTGGTTGAATATATATGGTACATTTACAATCTTGCAAACAACACATGTGAGTAGAATGATAAAAAAGTAAACTGAGATGGATCAACAACATGTGATTCTTAATTCTACCCAGTTTGTTGTCTTATTGTTCAGAGAGCTGGAGTCATGTGATGTGGTGTCACTGAGATGATGTGGTTACCTTGTTGTCCCAGTCCAGTTGCTCTGGGAGGTCTTATATTGCTTTTTAGCTCTCTAGATTGCCACAGGAAATTAACAACGTCTCCGCTTTGATTCCACGAAGAGGTAGAAGTGAGAACCCATTAAAAAGTTTGCGCTGTAAGTTTTGCGCTGGTGTTTTGTCGATTAAGCTGCACTGCAAACTTCAGCTGTGTTGGGAAGAAGATAGTTTTCTGAAGGCAGTTGTCGTCCATTTATATTTGTATAGACGTTGAAGCAGTGTATTGTTGTTAATTATTATTGTCATAAATTATTTTTATTTGATTTTGTTGTTCCTGAAGTTCTTCAATCCTTTGCTAAACATCGATGTGTCTCATGTTGTGTGTTGTGGGTCTGAGCTCGAGGAGGTAGAGAGGAAGAGGCTGTGACTGTGGGAACAAGAGATGGAGACGGGAAGGACTAGAGAGGGAAGAGAAATAATTTGAAGTTGGAAGAGAGCTTAAGTTCCCAACTTCAAATACAATAAACTCTCTGGTGTAGCTGCATGAATACAAACAATCTCTCTCCCTCTCTCTCTCTCTCTCTCTCTCTCTCTCACACACACACACACACACACACACACACACACACAACAGTCCCACCGATCTATATTTAATCTAACGCACTGTATATTTCTTTCTGATTGGCGTGTGAGAAAAAAATGCAGATGTTGTTGTGCTCCCGTGGGTGGCATATACTGTACACACACACACACACACACACAAACACACACACACACACACACACAGCAGAAAGCAGATGCGCTGCAACGTGTTTCCTCCCGTCAAGACAAACAAAGCTCTCACACAAAGTGATCTACTTGTGTCTGCTCTCCGTTGCCCAACGCGTGGCACAATGAATGTTTTGCATGTAAACAAACGATGGAGACATTGTTTGGTGACATGTGGGGATACTGTGAGGGGATTGCGCGTTCCCCACGCCAGGAGGAGATTCATTTATTTATTTTTTAGGACAATAAATCAACCCGCAGGATGCCGGCATGGTAAAAGTATTTTAGCAAAATATAAATTTTTTAGCATCTGAGTGAAAAGCTGGTGAACACCGCAGCCTCTCACGCTTCCCACCGTGTAGTAGATGTTTAAAAAATAGTTTTTTCATGAAGCAGTAAAATACTTTTTAATCACTTTTATTGAGGACAGTGTCCTTCTGTGTGTGTGAGTTTTCTGCCACTTTGCTGAGGCCACTCGGCACCAGGTGAATGATGTTTTTTGGGAGGTTCCTTTCACAGGAAGAGCAAGGGAACATCTTGCTTGTTAGGTGGTGAGGGGACTCGTGTATGTGTGTGTGTGTGTGTGCGTGTGTGTGCCTGCCACTGTGGTGCCTGATGTGCTTTGCTGAGCGAGCCGAGGACAGGGGGACTGAATGTGATTAAATTAAGAGGGAAAGCACGCCACTCGAGGTCTCGCTGCGACCGACATTGCGGGAACCCCTCTCTCCCCCCTTCTCTCCTTCTCATCTTTTCTCTCTCGCTTTGTCGCTCTGTTCTCTCTCTCTCTCTCTGGTGTGAAAGTAAAAAGAAGCCGACCCCTCGTGAGCACAACGGTCTAGTCGAAGCTGAAGGGGCGAAAGGAAATTGGGTGTTGATGGGGTTGCTGCATATGGACTGTAAGGCCGTAAAACTGGTGGTGTATTTAGTATTTACTGTGATGGGTGACAGTTGAGCTCAGTAAGTGAGTCTCCAGTGAGTCCTCGTTACATATAGTATACATCATTATTGTGTCTAAATGCAGTATTTGAATGTGGCAAAAAAAACTGCTAAGTCCAAGTCTAATGGATGGACTGTGTGTGTGTGTCTTTACTCCAGCCTTACTTTATGAGCCACAGAAAGCCTCCTGGGGATCCCCTGGGGTGGGGGTGGGGGTGGGGGCAGCCATGTGCTAATATTAGCCTCCATATTGAGTGGGCGGGTCATGTCAAGCGGTGTGCTTAGCATGTCTGAGCCTGACACTGACATAGCATGACTCAGCGTTCACGTCAGACCCGTCTGTGTGCTTCTGCTGCTGTGGTCACTGGTGGTGGAGACACTGGTGCGTTGGGGAGAAGCCAGTAGATCAGGGGTGGGTAATTATTTTTTCTATGGGGCCACATGAGAAACTGAAAATAGTGTGGAGGGCCGGCCAAAAGGCTGAACTCAATTCTTCATATTATTAATTATATTTCTTTATAAAAAACAGTAAATAGCATTGTTTTGACAAGCTGGTAAGAGTATATATCATAATTAAGCAATGAAAAAGTGAGTTTGCCTTGCAAAAAATGTCATTTATTCAATCAAATTTTCCCAAAACAATGGTAAACAAAATGTGAACGTTTTTTTTACCATCTGTGACATTTATCCAATAAACTTTGATGCAGGCAATCAGGTAATCAATATCTCTGAAGATGGCTAAAGTCGTCTTGTGACTTGCTAGCGACAATGATCCAATCATGCGCACGTACACGTCTTAATATACGTATTGCGTCATCATGTACGTGAATAAAAAACAACTTCAAAATAAAAGCAACGCAGCTTCAGTCCATGCATGAGGTAAAATAAGACAATATGTTTATTTATGTTTATAATAATAATAACAATATATTTATTTTGTAATTTCCAATTAACCTTTCACGGGCCGTTCAAAGTCAACCAAAGGGCCGGATGTGGCCCGCGGGCCGTACAACGCCCAGGTCTGCAGTAGATGGTGCTTCCTCTCACTCCACCACCCCAGGAGCGCGTCCCCCTCGCTCGCTCTCTGAAGGCTAACAGGACCGCCCTCTCACATCACCTGCCCTTGACGCCCTGTGGCGCACACCTACAGTATATTTGCCCACGCCGTGGAGGCCGTCTGCTCCCTCTCCTTACTCTGAATCATAGAAAAAAATATAAACAGAGAAATAATTTTAAGCAGCTGTGGCTGTTTGAAACATTTCTTCTGAAACATTTCTTCCAGAGTTGTACATATTCCCTTTTTCTTACGTGTGCCAAGGCCAGACGGGTCGGCCTGCGGCGATGTCGTGAACGGGCATCCTCGGGTTTCGGTGTGAAGACGCCACGCGGGGAATCAATGCGTCCCTCCAATCAGCCTCCCCGTGACGTGGAGAGGGGATTGATCTATTCGGGCAGACACAACGTCAATACTGACGTCTACTCAGTGTAAGATGTAGCTGCTCCATGTGTCCTTCACACGGGCAGCGCTGCTACGGGCCATTTATTATGGCACGCTCATCACTCGGAAAGCAAAATTACAGATTTTACATTTTGGAACACCTGTATGTGATGACTTGAATATCTGACTCGACGGGGTGAAACAAGACGAAATACAGAGGGAGACATTGCAGCTTCAAACATTATTACTTCAGAACCTAGGGGAGATGGGGTTAAGATGGAGTTTAAGGACATGCCAGTTTCAATCTCATATGTAGAAGGATGTGCTTGTATAATTGCTTACGTAATTGGTAGCTGTCATGTTACCACTGGACTTTTTTTACTTCCGGCCAAAGCAGTAATATTGCATGTGACAGGTGACCACCCAAGCCTGGTTGTTCATCCCTCTTGTAAGATAGGCTCACAGAGACAATCTCAGTGTGGGTATCCCTCCAGGGATAGCACGGGTGCCCCCCACCACACACACTCCCACTCACACTCACACACACACCTCTGTGTCTTTCCTCGGGGAAAACATGATCTATCTCCTGGCGGGCAGGCCAATTAAAAACCAATCAGCCTGTTCGGAGCGCGCTGGTAATGGGAAAGCCACGGCAATGGAGGAAGTGGGGCTGATTAATGGACATTTTCACCTTGTGGCATAACAGCCTCCCCACAGGCATCCATCACCCCGGGAGACAGCGCTCACCTACGACTCAGGCCCCCCCACACCTATCCAGCACTGTCGGACGTACTGTGAAAGTTGCAAATGTCCGAGCATATTATGATGAGCACAAAGTGCCACGCTGGGTTTTTAGTAGCTATGTATTAGCCAGCCTGACCTCAAGGCCACTGGGATCATGTTCTGTAAAGGCGGCGTCCTGCCTAGTGTACTTTGCTGTCTATCTTTTTTTTTACGGTTAGACATTAGAGGCCATTTCAGATGGAGGATGTGCTGGTCAAAATACTCATTTGAATGCTCCTCATAGTAATTATAGCTAAACCTCTGCACATGCTCAGGCGTTTGAAGTGGGTGATTGCAGCCTCTCATTTTATCCTTTTATTATGTAATTTTTATATATATAAATATATAATAAAATGCCAATCATTTTATTATACATAAATATATTTCATTATGAAATAATAATAATTGTATTGTAAAATTATTATTTTATTATTTCATATATATATATATATATATATATATATATAAAAACTCCCAAATAACCCTATATATATATATATAGGGTTATTTGGGAGTTTTTCCTGGTCCGATGTGAGGTTTTGGAGACAGACTGTAAAGCACTCTGAGACAAATTTGTAATTTGTGAAACTGGGCTATACAAATAAACTGAATTGATTTGAATATATATATATATATATATATTACAATAATCATTTTATTATTATAATTATAATATAGCTATATCAATTATAAAATAGCTAACTATTATTTATTTTTTTACATATTAATATATTTAAAATAAAATAAATAAAATAAATAAAAGTTTGTTTCGTTAGGCTAAAGCCGGACATTCCCACACGGGTGCGGACACGTTTTAAGTATAACAGTAGTTTAGAGACTCACTAAGGAGGAGTGTGGAGGTGGTGGTGAGGGGGGGGGGTATGTCTGTCTTCCCCTCAGGTGCCATTGTGAGGCAGCGATCATTCCAAAGAAAAAGTATTAAAACGGCGCCAGCGAGGTTCGTTCCATTTCAGGAGCCGTCGTGACCTACTTCACACAGCCAGGCAGCGAGCTGTAAATAAGGATTTTCATAACCCGGTTTGGCCTTTTTCCCCATTAGAGGCACAACTGTGCCTTGAAGAATGTCCCCAAAAAGCCCAGAAGCAGCTGTTTGGTTTGCTCCGCCGGCGCTTTGATCAAAGCACTGACCTTGAGACTGCTCGTGTTGTCGTCGTCATGCGATTACAATTAGTTTTAGTGCTGCTGCATTTAGTGCAAGCCGAAGGTTGTGCACGCAGAGCGTGACGGGAAGGTGCGCGAGCAGGCAACTCAATCTCTTGTGGCCCAACGTTAAAGCTTTTGTTCTCTACATCCAGACCTCCCCTGACACCCATCACACACACACACACAAACACACACGAACACACACACACACACACACACTCACACCGTCCAGGAGGAAGACTTTTCACACACCATCACTCTAGCTAAGTTCAGCAAGCTAAAGCTCACATCCATCGAGCTGCAGCTGAACGCTGACTGACGCTCAATGATGTGCACAACCCGCCTGATACATTACCATGTGGACACGAGGTGTCGTCTGATTTCTCTAAGCACACAGAATTCTGTTGAAACGGGAAAATCATCAAAGAATCAAAATTCAAGAGATATATTTTGTCCGTCACACTTTGATTTAGATATGACTTTAATATGGCTCATGCATAATACGCTGGGAGCCAACTTTCCTTTGTTTTATACTGTAAGAAGAAATTCACTTGTTGTCAAGTCAAAAAAGCAGATTTTATTTTCAAGGTCCGCCCGCTCATTTATGTATCACCTCTTTCAATCGAATCAACTGCAACATTCACACCTGTTGACATTTTCTCCCTCTTAACAATGGCAAGATGAATCAGAAGAACAAAACGTTGCAATCCCAACAACACCCGCCTCCTCGGTGATGACGCTGAGATACATTGGGTCAAGGAGACAAAGAGTTTGTCACTATGAAAATCTTCAGAGGACTCCGGCTCATCAAAGACCAGCAGCTAGGAAGAGAGGGAAGAACAGAAAGAAGAAGAGAGGAGGTCTACTAAGCCAGTTCAGGGGGAAATGGTGTGATATTGGAAAATGATTACCAAACACGCATCCATTATTCAACAGGGCAATCAGGGAGGGCACAATCTTCTTATTTATGCTAGCTCTGTAAATCAGATTTGTCGCTTTTGATCACTCTAAAAATCTTCCGGTCGCATGCCGGCAATATTGGGGGAATATTACACTGTCTAATGTGTAATTGATGACGGCATGTGACACCGGCCCAGTTGAACGAGCGGGGAGGATTGTGTGTATTGTGTGTATTGTGTATTCATATTCCTGCGCGGCATCATGAACTATATGCTCTGCAGACTAAAGAGGGCGTTTTCTTCGACCCGGGGGAAGTGGCCGACATGTCGGACCTTTCATATTTGACGACAAGGAGATCTCGGCACACTCAGCACTTTATTTTCCTGGACACTTTAACCTGCTGGAAATTCAGTTTGGTCACTGCTTTGTGTATATATTTTGTACCCTCTATAGTATTTTAGTATTTGTATTTAGTATTTAGTATTGTTATTGTTATTGTGTTTTATTTGTATCTTTTATTTTTATTAATGCTCTAATGTGCCCCTGCTGCTGTGATCCTGAAATGTCCCCACAGTGGGAATAATAAAGGAATATCTAATCTCATCTAAATATCCCGATATTGCACGTTCTTCTTGCTAATTTACTAGATGAATATAATCTATATGTAATAACCACGTGGTCTTTACCATATCTTGATACATGATTTGATCCCAATGTGATTGTGTTGAAAGAACATTCATTAACTCGATACTAGGCTCCGCTCCATAACTCCGGTGCAATGGCGGTTTCAGATGTTCTTCAGAACTGGTGCATTTGGAGCTAGTCGTAGTTTATTGTTGTGTAGAGTAAATAGTGATACTTACCTGGAGAGGTTGTACGGAGAAATGCATTCCTCAGAAAACCTGTAGCACATCATGAACTACTGTCCGCCTGTCATGCTACACTACAGGTACGCTGAACATTAATGATTGTGACAGTGAATGAAGATGAACATTTCATAAATCCTTTGAATGCATAGAGCAGACCCTTCTCTCTGCTTCGGTCTGAAATGGATTTTTTCTATTGTAGCTTAACCGGAGGAGCAGTAGGGGGCGGGGCTTAATGACAGGTCAATTAAAATGGAAATAAACACGGCTGGTGTGAATGAGGGCACGCAGAAATCTGTGTGTGTTTGTGTTTCTTTGCTTTCTACGTGTGTGTGTGTGTGTAGGTATGTGTGTGTGTGTGTGTGTGTGTGTGTGTGTGTGTGTGTGTGTGTGTGTGTGTGTGTGTGATGGGCTGATGCCTCGACGACGCTGTTGGGAGGCAGGCAGGCAGACATGATGTGCTCTGCGAGGGTGGCCTGACCTCTGCCTGCAGCTCCGCTTCACGGGACAGCAGCAAATAAGAGGTGTCATCGGCTGACAGCGGCACAGCCCCTCTTTAGGACTGACGGCTCATCGAGCGCACACAAACACACACACACGCGCGCACACACACGCATAAATGCGCCGATGCGGGCACGACTAGTGTGCGTTTAAGCAACAGTTTAAACGTAAACACTCTTGGATGCATCAATATGACACACGCACACACAGCACAGATCAATACATTGAGTTTCACGAACGTGCAGCTTTTGTTTGGGAAACAATGACTTGAAGTCAGATTTGACCAAAAACTCAGATGCAGAAAGTCTGGAGTCAGACAAAACAATCCGGTGTCAGAATTATGCTTTAAATTGGGTTGTAGATAATCTATCTTTCTGTCATGTACATTTTAATCAAATCAATATTTATTTTACAATTTATAGCTTGATTTATGGAAATAAATATTTTGAAAAAGAGTAAATTAAGCTTTTGATTTATCTTAAAACTGTTAACTAAGACTATAGGGGGGGAGGGGAGACTATAAGGTTGTGCACAGTTCTCTACAATGAAGTTGCAGGGTGTGTGTGTGTGTGTGAATGTGTATGTATGTGTGTGTGTGTGTGTGTGTGTTTGTGTGTGAGTGTGTTAGCAGACAGACGGCGCCCCTCAAACTAGTGAAAATTCTATACCTGGAGGCCTCCTCAGACAAGGCCCCCTAAAACCGCTGACAATCACCTCAGGGCCTTTCCCTCCTAACTCCACCCAACACACACACACGTACACACACATACACACATACACACACACACAAACACACACAGCTGTTGTCGCGCCGTCTCTCCTCATGTAACCTCAGCCTATCTGTCCTTCCTCGCTCTCCCTCTGTCATCCCCTTATCTCCTTACCTAAGCCTGTCCCCCTCCTCAGCCCGTCTGTAGAACAGACGTCGATGTCAGTTGAGGCGTCTCACTTCCCTTTCTCATTCCAGCCCAAAGCGGGACGTTTTGAGGGAGTGTCAAACAGTGGTGCTGTGTGCACGGAGGGGTGGATGTACCTGGTTGCAACAGTTCAGATACAAATGGCTGTCGCTGTGAGGATCCTGCAGCGTTGAATGTCTGTTCTACTTCCCTTCTCTCATCCCCCTGTACCCTCCCTGGGTCTGCGGTTTCACTCCGGTCCTGACTGCGGTGCAACTCTGTGTCATTGTTCTCCCGGCCTCTGGAACAGGATCTCCTCTCCTGGTGGATGATTACTGCAAATGGATTGGATCCCACTTTTGCTGTTAATAAGGAGAAAGCCATATTTTCTTATCCCCACTTCCTGCTCATCAATTGCGCCCCATGCATGATCAGCATCGGCCTACAGAAAAGAGAAAGTCCGGTGCTCTGCTCTGGAATGCAGGAGGAATTTGAAGCGGCGCTCTGGTTCTTGCCTCTCCTCCATTCCTGCCATGTTTTCAGGTCATCGCCAGGTCTCTGTTCAAACGTTTCTTTGCTTTGCCGCGTTAAGCCCCTTACCCTAAATAAATGTTGCTACACATTTGAGCTCTTCAGTCTTTGCCTCACCCCGAAAAGAAGGCACTGACTGCCCTGCTCTTGTAAATGACCTAATTTCCTTGCTCGGCCCCGCCGTTTTTCTGATGTGAGCGGTTCCAAAATAGCTTGGCTACAGCAAAAAAGCGTGGCAAACTCATTTCCATCTTGCATAACAGGGACCAAACACCCCCCCCCCACTTCCCCCCCCCCCTCCTAAGCTCATTGGCGAGATGGCACATACACTCTCTCACGAGCTGAATGTCAGCTTCCCACCTCAAAATTGTGATATTATGCATTTCACTAAATCATTTGTAACCCAGTTCGTGCTGCACGCGGTTTCTGACTTGATAGATCAAGCTAATATATATTCTATATATATATATATAAATATATATATATATATATATATATATATATATATATATATATATATATACACACAAAAGCCAATTCAGTGGCAGGGTGAAAACAGTGGTGCGGCGATCCTTGAGCGGCTCCTATTCAGTAAATGGTTGGATGTACAGCAGACATTCACATAGTCACGTGAGTCTGATTTTATTCTACTGCCACTGAATTGGCTTTGGATGAAGGTAATGAGGAGGAGAGGGTGGAGACAGAGGAATCATTATTTTACCTGGGGCCGGGGTCTCTTCTTAACGGGGACTGTAGGGCTCCTTCACAAAGCTAATGTGGAGAAATGGAAACAGATGGAAGGCATGATTATTTGATCTGCAAAGAGCTCTTGGTGGGCTTTGTAGTAACTGGACGAGACTGTTTAGAGGCGAGAGATAGAGAGAGAGTTTGTGTTCTGGGGAAGTGCGTGAGCGTGCCTGGGTGTGTGGCGGCTGTTGTTTGTTTGCGTGTGGAAGGCCTCGCACGCACGTGTGAGTGCGCTCGTCCATCTGTTGTGGGGCTCGGATGCGTCGCACTCGCCTGCGCGCTCCTCTAACAATCAGATTATTTGTTTCACGGAACAAACATATGGCCTTCTAATTAGGATTGAGCAATGAGCAACGATACACATAGAAGATGAGTACGTGCAGCGTGTGCAGGCCTCTCGGTTCTGTGTGAGTGCTGCTTTGCTACCCTAGATGGAGTGTTTCAAAAATCAAAAGTGTGTTGTTGGTGTGTCATATAGTTCAATGATATTGGTGAGAAAGCACCAAAACAATGGTAGAAAAATGTATGTTTCACTTTGGATCAAGCTGTCCCTTTAATTTGCCGAGCTCTGTACCTGCAGCAGCAACAAGGCTGATGTGTGCGTGAAGAGATCTCATTCGGAAATGCTCATTCACAGAGTGCAGGGCTCATCTACCCCACACAAGCTGTGTCCATATATAATACAGTATGCACTGTATGTATGTATATATATATATATATATATATATATATATATATATAAAAATAAAAAAATATATATATATATAAACATCCTTAAATATATTTATATATATATATATACATGTATATGTATATATGTACAGTATATACATATATATATTCATATATAGAGATTTATATGTATAGACATATCCTTCAATCTATTATTTATTTATTTATATATATATATATATATATTTATAAATAGATGTATCTTTATGAATATTTATATTTATATATATCCATATATATATTTATATATATCCATATATATATATATATATATCCATATATATATATATATATATGGATATATATGTATACATATATGTATATGCATACATATACAGTATTTACTGTAGCTGTGCGTGTATGAAAAGTGTCTTGTTTTTAGCTTTTGGGGTTTTCTACGCAAAAAGAGCACACCGATTGGCAGAAATATTCAAACACAGATCAAACATAGAGAAGCATAATATGCTATGTGTGTGGGCTGTACAATATAGAAGCATATTATGGTTCTATATTGTACAGCCCACACACTGTGGAGGGAGAATCAGGCTCTGTTATTCTATTGATCTTACTGCAATGCCGGCGCTGTCTCCATGCTCTCTGCACAGTACTCACAGCTGCAGCAGCTCTCACATAGATCAGCCCTGTGTGGCTCGGCCTGACACACCAACATCAAACTACTGTATGTATGCAGATAGAGAGCCACGGACACACGCGCTTAGACGGCACAGGGACACACACACACGCACGCATTCTGACAAAATATACAGCCTCTCACTTTAACCCTACACACACACAGTCACGGAATGGGTTACATTATCAAATGTGGTTCCCTGTCAGGCAGAGGGCTTGCATGTTGTGTGTGTGTGTGTGTGTGTGTGTGTGTGTGTGTGTGTGTGTGTGTGTGAGTGTGTGTGTGTCTGTGTGTGTGACTGGCGGGCCACACCTGTCAACAGTACTCCATGGGCTGGGTGCTGATGATGTCTGACAGCCTGGCTACCATGGCAGGGTGTGTGTGTGTGTGTGTGTGTGTGTGTGTGTGTGTGTGTGTGTCTGCGTGTGTTCTGTGATCGTTTGGATGAGTCATTGTTATGCCCCCAGTGCTATTCTCCCCCAGAGGACCCTCTAGTGTCTGACTGGTGGTTTTTAGTGTGTTTGTGGTTTTTGCCTGGCCGTGAGCTGAGACCCTATTAGCAGCTGGCCTCTTACTCACACGGTAAACAAACACGTTGAACCAAACATACACTTTTTAGTGATCTAGTGAAGTAGTGTTTTCACACCCAACACACTCATATCTGTTTTATTATTGGAAATACCTTCATTTATTTACCTTTTAAATGGAGCTATACTGCCACTACCCATCGTGTAGCAAGTGACGACTTTCTGGATGGCGACTGGACGCCATTCTTCAATCATGGCCGCCATAGAGCCGACATTATGAAGCAGCTGTACCCTCCAGTGCCTCTCAGCAGCACATGCATTTTGGCTGAAATATTCATCCCCGGCTCCCAGCCCCGTTACCTTGCATGTATAATTACCGGATGTGCTGCCTGCCGCTGATAACTCTCCCAAACAATGTTTGAAGGGGGAAGGCGGGCGATGAATTCCCAATGAAGTGTGAAAAAGACTGATTAAAATTGCCGTGGTCAAAAGCCAGCGCACCAGTGTGTTCTGCTCTCGCGGACCAGGGGAGATGGGGAGACAGGCTCTGCAGGCGAGTTGCTATTTTTTTTCTCCTCTTCTCTCTATACTGTGCTTGGGATTGGTTTTTGGTTTCTATTTCGGTCCACAGTGGAAATTATATTGGCAGATATTTTTGCGTTTTGGCTGAGCTCGTCGTAATTTAAAACTGTGGTACGATCCTCGAGCGGTTCCTATTCAGTAAATGGTTGGATGTACAGCAGACACATTCACATAGCCACGTGAGTCTGATTTTATTCTATTTTTTTTAAATAACATAAAGGCAATAAAAAATCAAACATTCATTATTTGGAGGGACAATTCTCCTGCCAACCTTGAATCCCTCTAACACAATCGCTTCATGACCCCCAAGAGAAGTGCGTCTCTGACTGTGTGTACAGGCTGCATGTCTACATGTATGACGTTAGTGTCATTAATGTGAAGTTAGCTTCCGTGCCCCGTCCTACAAACCAGAGCTGACCAATACATCAAGCTTTTTAGATTGTGGATGTCGAAGTTTCTTCCTAATTTTATTAAAGGCCGCATTACAGTCAAGCCACTGTGCAGACGTTTTATTATCTCTCTCTACCCATTAAGTCATTACATCCACAATACTGATGATTATTCATTATGAATCCCGTTTTGGGAAACATTTAGTAAAATCACCACTGATGCGATATTGAAATGTAAAATGTCTCCGTCTTGTATTTCCTCCACAGCGCCCTGCCCTAAAAACGAACTGTACATACTGTATATGCGCGCCGTGTGGCTGTATGCCGGAGCCCAGGCGCCCCGAGCCGATTTGCAGAGGGGAGGGTGGGAGGGATGGCGTCTCTTTTTTTTTTCGAGGCGTGTGGGCGTCGAGCTCAGGGCACTAATTACAGCTCCGGCTCCCACCGCCTGCCTCTGCATCTCCCTCAGCCCCCATGTTTGGGTGCATCTTCCTGAGCAGAGGCAGACGATACGCTCCTCCTGTCTCCGGAGCGCCGGTCTCACGAGGGCTCCACCTCAGCACCGAGCGCGGCTGTGTCTGATTAGCCCGCTTAAATGAGATCCCCAGCTAGCCGGCTGTATTGTCATTCTCTTTGTTGACAGTTATGAGATGGGTTGCCAGACAGCCACTCGGCACATTTAGCTTGTTAGCTTGATCGGAAGATTTATGCATCATGTCTTAGGCATATAACAAATCTGAAGGGACCTCATTTGGGCTACTCCAGCTGAGTAAGTAGTTAGCCAGCTAGCTATGCGCCGCAGGGCTAACAAGCCTCGGACTAAAATAGAGAGGGCCTTTAAAAAAAAATGTTCTTCCTTTCTTTTCTTGTACACTGATACAGTTCAATATGGTGGTTATTAGCTCGCTGAGATTCAAACCCTTTGCTCCCGAGAAAGGACGGCAGTTGTCTTTCATCTCATTTCAGAGGGAGAGCGAGAGAGAGTATAGGAGCAAGAGATGGAGATGGATGCCTATGGTGGGGGGTTGGTATTTTCTTTCTTTTTTGCCAGCAGCAGATGCCAGGCACAGTGGCTTCAACCGGGCACACTGTTAGAAAACACACCGCAGCTGCCTTCTCTGCATCTGGGCAACGAATAGAAAAGAGGGCGGGAGGAGAGAGGAGTGAGAAGCAGAAAAGAACAAGGGAATAAGAATGAGAGAGAGAGAGAGAGAGGGGAGAAGACACACACTGTAGGGAGAAGCAGTGGGAACACGAGGGTAGAAGAAGGAGGAGAGAAGGGAAGAAACAAAGGCTGACACAGATAACATCTATCAGCGCAGCAGAAACATGGGCCGGGTTTACCATTATAGATAGAGATGCACCCCCCCCCACACACACACACACACACTCACACACACACACACACACACACACATACACACACACACACACACCTCATCCCCAGTTTAGTATTCCCTTCCAAAAAGCTGGGAACCACTAACTGGGCCAATCCACAACGGGGATTAGCCATCTAGCTGCAGAGGCATTTAAATGTGCTCATAGCAAACTCTGCGCTTTATGTGGGAGTGACTGTAAACACCAACACATACCGAGGTGTCGCAAAGAAGAAAGACACACACACACACACACACACACACACACACACACACACAGTGTGTTCTCCTTTGTTTTTACTGCTTTTTAAGGGGTGTCACAAAGAATATTGATACTATAAAGAAGATAGGTTACACATTTGTCATGTAATGCGATGGAATGTTCTCGTGAAAACAACCAGGACATTACGTAGAAACAAAGAAACAAAGAACAATAAAAGAATATCAAATAAGCCAAAACATTTTATTTTAAAAAATCACCAAGGGATTTTTTTTGAGTAACACACAGGATGAGTTATGAATAAAAAAAAAGAGAAATGTCCAAAGAGATGAATGCTGTGCATTACACATTAGAAAGGTTGTGGATGTATTCAGTGTAATGACTGTACGGTATACAGCTGTGCATGTGCTCGATGCCCAGGGGACACAGCACAGAGTCGCTCATTTGAAAGCGTCCTATTTAGCTGTGGGGTATGCAAAACAGGGCTAGATTAATATATCCCCCTCTCTCTCCCCATCCCCCCCACCTGTGGACAGTGGTGCAGGGCAGAAGTCAGCGTCACAGAAAAAAAGGGAATTACACACCATTATTATTTGTACAATATGTATAATTTGAAAGACCCTCGCGCCACAGCGTTTCTCTCCCCTCTTCCGCTCCCCGTTCCTTTTGTTCTTCCTCTATTAGAGTCGCCCTTGACTGCCGAGCGAGCGCGCAGCCTCTCGTCGAGAGGAGCCAGTCAAACGCTCCCTCTTGCTCTCCCGTGGAGACGAGGATGGGAGTGAAACAGACAGAAAGGGTATTGTGAGAAAGAGAGAGGAGAGAGAAATTCAGAAAATGTCTCCTTGGAGCCACAAAACGAGCGCTGGACGAGACGGGAGGGGTGTTAGAGGGAAGTTGGCTGTGGATGACTAAGCGTTTGAAGACGGGGGAGAGCTCTGGGGGCATCCGGTCTGGAAAGACAGTGAATGGAATGGATGGACAAGGAGGACAGACGTTGTGACGCGTTGTCCCCTGAGATGTGTCCGTGGAAGGATTCCTGTGGTCAAACCTTTTCCCTGCTGTTTGTAAAAAACAAAAGATATTTCTTATTTTCCCCTTACTTTCATCACGTTACTTTTGTCCTTAACTAACGCCACCGTATACGTAAGTTAGCGTAAACCTCCGGTTTGGCTGAGTGAAGATGCGGAAGGGGCGTACAACGTGCATTCTCTCTGCTGTCCACCAGGGGGCGACTCCTCTGGTTGTGTAGAAGTCTATGAGAACGTGACTCTACTTCTTCTCTTGACGTAATCCCTCAGTAAACATTGTGAACATGAGTCTATGGTCCAAC
>CM070093.1:15910407-15915407 GCA_036178185.1 Liparis tanakae
ATAGATGTCATGTGACCAGAAGAACAATAGATGTCATGTGACCAGAAGAGCAGCATTACAGAGTTACATAGACACATTCAATGAGTATGACAGAGTGTATGACTGTGTGTTACAGAGAGGGCGAAAGAGAGAGAGACAGAATGAGTGTACAGTGGAGGTGTGTGTGTGTGTGTGTATGTGTGTGTGTGTGTGTGTGTGTGTGTGTGTGTGTGTGTGTGTGTGTGTGTGCTTGCATGCCTATGCTTCAGTGCCTATGCTGAGATACAGCATGCTAAGCTGGGGGTACCTTTGTGTATGTGTATAAGTGCGTGTGTGTGTGTGCGTGTGTGTGCGTGTGTGTGAGTGTGCGTGCGTGTGTGTGAGTGTGTGTGTGTGTGCCTGGTGTCATCTCAGGGTAAAGCCTCGGGACATATAGGGTCATGTGACAGACAGCCCTATCCATCTATCTATCTGCAGACGGCACCATTGGTATTCTGGGTAGACACTGGCAGCCAAGCGGGGGGGGGGGGCAGCAAGGCGAGAAGCGGGCATGTGTGTGTGAAAGAGAGAGAGAAAGAGGGGGATTTTGTGGAAAGAGAACCAGAGAAGAAAAATGGAGACGAGAACAATAGAGCTCATCAGTGCATTGAAACCTGGGTGCAATCAGCACACACACACACACACACACACACACACACACACACACACACACACACAAATACTTGTGTTTTTCTACACTGACCTGTGCACGACTGCACACGCACATCAACCATCATCATCATTCTTTTCTTTCTTTTTTTACGCACGCATGCACACGCACATCCTGTCAACACACACACACACACACACACACACACACACACACACACACACACAAACACACTCGAACACACACACACACACACAGGGCAATGACCTTGCCAATTCAGAAGGGATGATCTGATATGAATAAGGAGAAGGACGATGCTACGAGGACTAAATATTGGAGAATGTCACCCAGCAGCAACACAAAGGAGTGATTTCATTAGCAGCTCAGCTCACCGGAGCTGAGGGTTGAACTCCCATCTGATTTGCTCAAAGGCAGCAAACCTTCAAAGGCGCCTAGTGAGGAAAGGTTGTCCAGGCCTTCGCTGTAAACAAGCGTCCAGCCTTCATCTTCGGTATCATTCCACCAATCACACGCCGGGATCCAAAATCATCCCCCAGCAAAGCAATGTGATTGGCTCATATCATGTTGTTTTGATTGTTCGGTCTGAAGAGTTGTTTATGGACACATGTGCCCCGTGATTAAACATTTCACATGCGCTAACAAAACACATCTCCGGTTCAGTGAATGAGAACTTGCTTTCCAAAGAGGTACGACGACCAGCTGTAATACATTCAGGCGATAAGGGGTTAAAGCGGCAGAGATCGAGACCCGACGCGCCGCAGCAAGAGAGACTTCACCACAAGCCTCTCCACGTCATTTAGTTGTTTTCTTGATGCGTTTTTAAAATCCCACGAGTGGTAAATACCAAAACAAAGCGTCTAAGTGGAGTCAAAAGCGCTCCGTTCAACAGAGCGTCGTATTAGATTGAATGTTACAAGTAGGCTACAATTATCTGAACAATACCAACATTCAAGCTTTTGTGGAAGACATTCTGAAACATTTATGTGCCTCCTGTAATAAAAGCTGCTGCCTCCCCCCTATGGGTCTGTTGGATGAATGGTAAGAGCCTACTGGGGGGTCAGGGCCTGATGCCACGTATCAAACCCCAATTATAGCCCAGTCATGTCCCTCCAGCACATTATTTTGGTTACGATTGTTTAATAATCAATTATAAGGCGAATAATATTCTTGGGATGTGTTTAAAACCTGCAGGTATATCATCACGTTTAATATTCAGTATATGTTGGATGCGTTGTGTCTTAAAGTCCCAGCGTTCAGTATTCTGACGCTCGGCGACCGAGCCGCAGCGGTCATCGCTCGGACGCCACCGGTTCCCCCGTTTGTCTTGTTCTTGTCGTCAAAGCTCTGAAAACCTTTTTCCTGCTTCGACAACAAACGTGCAATCTAAATGTGTGTCCCTGCAGACAGCTGCCGCTCGCGCTCTATTGAGCCAAAGAACTCAGACACTTTTTTCTTTCCACTTCATATTCTCTCCCTTATAATTTGTCATCCACACATACGCAAGAGCAGCGCTCCCACCTCCACGGCCCGCCGTGCTGCCAGCTTATATGGAGCGTCTGGAAAGGCGGCTGCCTGTGGCGTCACGGGTGGTGTAGCTTCCTATAGGCGGAGGCTATTTCAGGTCTCGGCTGTCTCTCTCCTCAACCTTGGTGTTCTATAGCTGCTGGGGATGAGACACTGTTAGAGGCGTAAATCCTCCCTCTCTCTCTCTCTCTCTCTCTCTCTCTCTCCCTCTCTCTCTCTCTCTCTCTCTCTCTGCAATGTTGTTCCCTTCACTCGCTACTGTCTGTGCTGAAAGGTGATTGGAGTCTTCCCAGTCTGATAATGGGCACTCAGACACACACACACACACACACACACACACACACACACACACACACACACACACACGCACACGCACACCTTTTTACAGCCACAGAGCAGAGAGAGAGAGAGAGGGAGACTCATCAAGTAATTAAGGCCCTGGCTCTCCCTTGGAAATTAAAGGAATGGCCCTTTGCTCTCCCCTCTTTCTCTCCCTCTCGTTCTCTCCATCTTCCTCCTCCCGCTGGGCTGATTGCTGTCTGGCTTCTCTCTCTCCTCACCTGAGTATTCCAGTCTCACTCCCAGGCAGCCAACCCATATAGTGCATTGTGCCGGTGATTACCCCACCGTGGGTAATTGCGGCGGTGGTTTTTCGCTCAATGTAACCCCCCCCCCCCCACACACACACACACACACACACACAAGTCTGTAAAGACTGTGTGCGTGTGCGCCTCTTTGCTTTCCTCCCCTGAGAAAGCAAAGAGGCGCGTGGTGTGTGTGCTCATAATAGTGAACGGTATTGGACGTGTTCCTGAGTGCGTTTGCATTTATTCTTTGTGATTTATTTTTCTCGCGCCGTGAGCAATCGTCTTCTGTGTTTTGTGTCTTGGGAGCCGCGTCCTTGAAGAGGAGGAGACAGCGGGTCAGACGAGGGCTTTTACCTCAGCTCACTCTTCCTCTTATGATGGGAGCAGGAGGGCCGCAATGAGCCGGTCCACCTCGCCGCCGCCGCTCTCACCCGTGGACCTGGGAAAGAATTCCAGACATAACAGGCAGATTATTGGTGTAACAAGAAGCACCCGGCAGCGAGAATGTGATACGTGTTGATTTAATATAGAGCGCTCTGCGGTCGGCTCCGTTCCTGCTTTGCCTGAGTCTGCTGGCTGGACCGGCATCCAGCCTCCAGCCCCGTGTGAGCCGCCGCCAGCCTCACAGCATCCAGCCTCACAGCATCCAGCCGCACAGCATCCAGCCCCACAGCATCCAGCCTCACAGCATCCAGCCCCACAGCATCCAGCCTCACAGCATCCAGCCTCACAGCATCCAGCCGCACAGCATCCAGCCCCACAGCATCCAGCCCCACAGCATCCAGCCTCACAGCATCCAGCCGCACAGCATCCAGCCCCACAGCATCCAGCCCCACAGCATCCAGCCTCACAGCATCCAGCCGCACAGCATCCAGCCCCACAGCATCCAGCCCCACAGCATCCAGCCTCACAGCATCCAGCCGCACAGCATCCAGCCCCACAGCATCCAGCCCCACAGCATCCAGCCTCACAGCATCCAGCCCCACAGCATCCAGCCCCACAGCATCCAGCCTCACAGCATCCAGCCCCACAGCATCCAGCCGCACAGCATCCAGCCCCACAGCATCCAGCCCCACAGCATCCAGCCTCACAGCATCCAGCCGCACAGCATCCAGCCCCACAGCATCCAGCCCCACAGCATCCAGCCTCACAGCATCCAGCCCCACAGCATCCAGCCCCACAGCATCCAGCCTCACAGCATCCAGCCGCACAGCATCCAGCCTCACAGCATCCAGCCTCACAGAATCCAGCCCCACAACATCCAGCCGCACAGCATCCAGCCCCACAACATCCAGCCGCACAGCATCCAGCCCCACAGCATCCAGCCTCCAGCCCCGTGTGAGCCGCCGCCAGCCCCACAGCACCCAGCCCCACAGGCGTCAATGAGATTAGAGGGAATAGAGATGATATCTTGATGACAGTCGACGGTGTGACCAAAACTAAAAGGAAGGAAGGAAGCCCGCCCAGTCCACATGGTCACTGAATTACTGTGATATCTGCAAACATGAATAATAACCACACATTGATCTTGAAGTTTATTGCTTTTCTTTATTTTTGTTATCAATTGTGGAATTTATTGGCTTATTTCAACATCAGATAAAGGGGGACTTGATGTACTTGCCTCATAATTTGATGAGCAGATATTTTTTTATAATGGTCTTTAAATTATTTTGGACACAGAAGCCACCAATAGACATTGTGTTGAATATAGTGTTCAATATTGAATCAATAAACAAAATATTAAAAAATTAAAAAAAATATATAAATTAAATAATTTACACTGTTATAAACTTTCGGATTACAAATAAGAAGTTTCTTTCGCTCAAAATGGCAGTTTCCTTAGATACTTTCTTATTGCACTTTTTTATTGATGCCGCTTCTCATGTCAGCGAAGTTGAAATGTGCCAGACCCTGAACACCACTTACCTGCCGTGCCAGACGACTGGTTAAACCTCCTGAGAAGCCGTCATTGGACACTGTCTGGCAAAGCGACAGGCGGGAAATCCTGAGCAGGGGATTGGATGAAGCATCCGTCAATCAAACTCTGAACAAAAACTCATTTTTAATTGAATAAAAAAGCTGTGTTGTTGTTCTTAGTTTTCTTTCTGCTATGGGAGCGTCCACGCTCCCCTCTCAAGGAGGAGCCATTGTTGTTCAGAACAAACTAAGCCACGCCCCTAGCTGCCAGTGGCTCGTCACAGGGTGCTGATTGGTCCGTATTACTTGGAGCACGACAAGAT
>CM070093.1:15920407-16107907 GCA_036178185.1 Liparis tanakae
GCGGGGCATCAGCAGGGCCATGGCATCAGACCCAGCCAGGTCCAATGGACCCTATGAGACGTGAAGTCACAAGGACTCCGGAGAGGAAGCAGAGTTAGTAATGTGTGATGGAGGGATGAACATTCATCCATCAGTAGAGAGAGAAGAGGAGAGAGGTGCTCAGTGTATCCTAAACGTCCCCCAGCAGCTTATATATGTCAATGACTCAATGACTGAAGCAGCAACAGATATGAAACAAATTAACCACGTAACCGTTCCATAGTTTTAACTAGCGCTGATTCTGGTGCATCCCCGCACCAGAATATGAAAAGTAAAGGATTACTCGTCTCCTAGGAAAAACACATATTCGGGATAATTTATGATGTAAGAGTAATGCAAGTTCATCTGACCGGGACCTGGGACAGAAAAATATAATGTAAGGAACAAATCTTCCGTTTCAATCTGAAATTGTTGAAATGACAAGAGACTTCGTAAAGGCCCTCAATCATTTGAAGGTCTTTTGTGTGCCAAGTTTCAAATATAGATCCCCTTCAGCCTGAAAGTTTTGATATTAATTATTGGCAGAGGCCCAGATGAAAAGTTTTCCCGAACTGCATGTTCAGTGGAACGGGATCAATTCTTTAATCTGTTGTGATCGCGTTGTATTGACCCTTTGACTGAACTATTAGATTTTAGAAAAGCACCTTGTAGCAGAAGCCAATACAAACCAGTTTTTTGACACAACAGCTCACTTCCTGTGTGGCAGGTTAATTAATTCTGCTCCCACACAACCAACGCAGTGCGAGGCAGCTTCCAGAGATGGAGATGAAAGGCAATAAATACAAATAGAATCAAGATTTTTACGAAGAGAAGGGTACCCGTACATGATCCACTCACGGTGTGTAACCATCGTTTAGGTAACACACACACACACACACACACACACACACTTGCCGTCCTCGCTGCGATCTCCGTCATTCCGATCAACTCTTTCTCCCTCTCTCACTCTCTCTCTCTCTCTCTCTCTCTCTCCCTATCTCCCTCTCTAACCAATGTTTAGAGCCGTCGCCCACCAGAACACCATTCTCCATACAAGTTAGGAATCACTCTCTCGATTTTAAGCCCCCACCCCCCCCCCCACACACACACACACACACACTCCCTCTCCGCCGCCCTCCGCGTCAATTCAGATGCTCTTTAGCATCAGTCGGCCGTGTTTACTGTCATGAGATGACGCGCGGCATGAATACATATTCGCAAGTGAAATTTGATAATACCAAAGTGCAATTGTGGTGCCCCCCCCCCACCACCACCACCATCACACTGTACAGAATACTACATATAATTCAATCCAATTCAGTTTATTTGTATAGCTCATTTTCACAAATTACAAATTTGTCTCAGAGTGCTTTACAATCTGTACACATAGACATCCCTGCCCCAAAACCTCCCATCGGACCAGGAAAAACTCCCAAATAACCCTTCAGGGGGAAAAAAAGGGAAGAAACCTTCAGGAGAGCAACAGAGGAGGATCCCTCTCCAGGATGGACAGGTGCAATAGATGTAATGTGTACAGAAGAAATCATTATGCACAAATCAAAACACAGTAACAACACAATGTAATATATACATGTGTGTAATATGTAGAATATAATGTGTGTGTGTGTGTGTGTGTGTACTTGTGCATTTGTGTTTTGTGTGTGTTTTGTTTGTGTGTGTGTGTATGCCTGTGCATGTGTGTGTGTGTGATTGTATATATGTGTGTGCATGTGTGTGTGTTTGTGTGTCTGTGTTGTGTGTGTGTTGTGTGCGTCTGTGCTTGTGTTGTGTGTGTGTGTCCATGTTGTGGGTACGATTGTGTGTGCGTGTGTGTGTGCGTGTGCATGAGTGCATGTATGTGAGTGTAGTGTGTGTGTGCTGTTCATGTGTGTGTATGTGTGTGTACGTGCATTTGTGTGTAGGTACGCGTGTGTGCGTGTGGTTGTGTGTGTGCGTGTGTGTGTGTGTGTGTGTTTGGCGCCATATGCCTGAAACGCATTCTCCCCAAACTTCAAGGTGAAAACAAAGGGAAACTGATAACGATGTGAATTGTTGTGACAGATGTCTGCGCCCCCCTCCCCCTCCCCCTCCCCCCTCCCCTCCCCCCACCCGCCCCCACCCACCAACACGCTCCACCATGATACACGCGTAACGGTCGTCTTGGTGCGCGTAACAATAATCGCCGCGTCTCTTATCATGTTTCATTCCCGGTGATCCACGATCAAACACGAGCCCCCTCTCCCCATTCCTCTGTGTGTAGTGATGAAGACGATGACGACTCCTCTTCGGGCGCATGGACACTTACATGTATAAGGAAGAGAATCTACATATGTGCTTCTGACTACCAACACAAACACCAACCCTGCTGCGGTTCCCAACGAGCGTGTTCATCTCCGTGTTCTCACAGGGCGCCGTCTCCTCAGAGAATCCCTTTTGGGTCTCTCGGCCCGTTGCATTGGAGATGGGATGCGGCCTTTTCCCTTCCGCAGACCGTGTGTGTCCTGGAAGTGGAATCCTCACACAATGTGCGTTGTGCGGATTAAAATTCACGGATGCAAATGACCCAACACGGCGAGATCTTCTGTCGCAAACATTTAGAGGCGATGAATGTTTTTTTTCCTAATTGCCCAACGGCTCTTTGGATTATGCCAACTGAATCCCAGTGGAGGTCCCGTGTGATGAAGTGGTGAATTACATCACAAGTTAAGCACGTCCACCTCGCTCGAGCACCCTCAGCTTCAGGTTTGTCCCACGAGACAATACATGGAAATGTGCCTTGTCTTTTTGGTAGGATTTACTAATGTCAGGAATTATGACTATGATTATATTTCGGTGACAGATCACAATTTAAAATAAAAGTTGAAACAATAATGACGCATTTAAACATTTTCTTGTGAAAAATAATTGACCTCCAAATGAGAAAGATAAGCTGGGTTTTAAATGCATCAATTATTTTATGAAATAACAGATTATTGTCAACACAAAAAAAAAAAATCTTTCTGAATATTCTTTCTGAACTAAATCTGGAGCTATGTGGATTTCTCTGACAGCAGCACATTTAATCGTCCCTGTCGTGTCGGCCTCATCATACACGCCCGCTGCTTCCCGGCCAACCCAAACTTTTGGCGCTCGGCTCAACGTGACTCCGTGGTGATTCATCCCATCCCATAATGACATTGATCCGAAGGTCTAATTGAGACGCGGAGATGCATACAAGGAGACGGCCTCCTCCTCCTAATCCTCAATAAGCGGGCTCACCTTCATTACTGCCGTGACATTTTCCCGTGGGGTGCTGAGCGGGAGACGGACGATGAGGGCTCTCCGGCATATGGAGAGACGCCTCTCGGGGTCCAGCACTCACCAGGAGACTTGAGGCTGGAGGTCCCCACTTTCACCTATTGTCACACACAGAGAGAAAATAAAGGTGCCATCTGGAACCGAAAATGGTTCTTCAGAGTGATGCCAGAGAAGAACCGTTTTTGGTTCCACAAAGAACCTTTCAAACCAGAGTCCTTTAAAGAACCATTTCCATAAATAGTATGTAAATGTGTCTTTAAACAACTTTCAAAGCAGGGTTCTTTAACAATACATTTCCTTAAAAAACCTATATAGGTGTCTTAAAAGAAAAAAAAAAACATTCATGATGGTTCTTCGTAGAACCACAAAGCCTTTTAAATAACCATAATTGTTCTCTTTGTACCTTAGTCCTTGGAGTAGATGTTTCTTTTAACATCATTCCGGCTGGTTGAGAGAGACTGTATACATTTTTTCAATATTTCATTTGCAAATATAAAATGTGTATTTATATATGTACTAGGAATGAAAACACATTGGGAGTCCAGTTTTGATACCCATCCCTTTGTTTGATCTGCTGTGCTCCAGATGTTTCTCCACAGGATATGCTTTAATGATGTTAGTTGTAGATATAGAATAAAAATTATATAACAAAATAAGTATTTATTTCCAAATAAATGCCGGTGTTGCTGTAGGAAAAGTGTTTTATTTTATTTCTTACAGCAGGAAAAGAAGTTGGAGGAACAATGGCCTCCACGGCTTAGCAGAGAAAGAAAAGAGCGTCACCTACAGAAAGGCTTAAATTCATGAAATCCAAATGGAATAGAAATGACAGAAATGACTGACGGAGTGATCTCTGGGTACTTCAGTGCACAAAAAGCAAGGTGAGGAAAGTGTTAAGTCTCAAAGCGTAGATGATGTGTTTTGAGCTGGCTGCAGCGTGAGGAACAGACGGATACAGCGGGGTGCATCACAAGTCCACTTGCTGTGAGGAGATCTATGGATGGGAAATGGTTTCCGTCCCACTTTAAAGTGGATTGCACATGTTGAATGGAAGCGCTCGCTCTGTTCCAGATGAGCTTTGATAAATGAGAGGGGGGTCGTCTTTACTCTCATAAACTTCACTCAAAATCAAGGTTATACACTCGGCTGGAGTAATTCATTGTTGTTTCCCTTTATTCCTTCTTTTTGTCCTGAAGAAAGGTTTATTTTGCATTGCCATGGTAACCACAGTTACATAATATGTACAATATATAGATATAAAGAAAGATATATAGATATAAATATATATATATATATACTGTATATTGATATCTAAGTAAATACTGCATATACATACTTCATATATATATATATATATATATATATATATATATATATATATATATATATATATATATATATATATCTTCAGTATATATACATCTATATATACTGTGTATACAGTTTATATATTTATACATATATATATATACAGTATATATACAGTATATATATATACATCTATATAAATACTGTAAGTATATACTGTTTATATAGTTTGGATTGCCCTTCCCAAAATGCCGTAGGACGTTCCCTTCCTGCGACGCCAATAAGATTTCCAAGGTCTTCCTCCCTTTCATCATTTTATTTTTCTCTCGTTGAAACATTTATGGGCCTTCATAAAGAAACACACCATTAGGGCTGAGGGGCTCCACAGTACAGTAAGTGTGGTGTTAATAAATCACGTTTAATAAAAAGAGACATCCAAACCCCCCCATCATAGTCCAAAGCCATGCAGGCATGAATATTTAGGGACAACCAGGAAATAATAGAGCAACGTTCAGGCACCCTCGACAATTTATGATGTGTTGTTGTCGGGACGGGCCTACCTTTGGAGGTAGAGAGAGAGGTAGAGAAACAGAGAGAGAGATATGTAGAGAGGTAGAGAAAGTGGAGAGAGAGAGAGAGAGAGAGAGAGAGAAGATGATGCTTATCTGTTATATGATGGGCCTGATGGGGCTGCATTTGGTTAAATTAAATATTCTATGGCCTGCTTATTTATATTTTTATTTTTATTTATCTTTCTTTTTTGTTTAATTGTATTTTTTACTCCATCTTTTACTTTGTAATTTATCTTTTTTTTCCGTTGAAAGGTTTTGGCCCCTGTTATTGACAAATTGTTTTAATTGACTACTGTACTGCACTTTGTGATAAGTGTGTGTGTGTGTGAAACGACCAATGGAGGGTTAACACACATTCATGAATGAGGGCATTAGTGGCTGGACTGATGGATGGAGAGAATAATGAATGACAAGTACAACATTTATGTTATACATCATTTCAATATGGCAATTTATGAAGATGGAATAAATTATGTTGCAACAAATTCTTACTCCCACCTTGTCAAAACATCGGTGCTGCCCCCCTGGAGTCAGTTATGGACACTCTAGGCTAGGGGGCGTGTCTTTATTTGGTTTGGGTTCTGATAAGTAAGTTTGTAAAATCACCGCGCTCAGTGCGTAACTAACCTTCGTAAAATATGGTATTAACGTAACAATGAAGATAGAAATTATTGTGGCAAAGCCTTCAGGAACAGACGGATACAGGGGGGCATGAGAGGGAAGAAACACCAAGTAATATAAGTTTAACGACCCGGAGATATAGTTTGAGAATTGTAAAGGACACAGATTTATTAGTTTAGTCAAATGAACCAAAATCATCCTTAAGAAAAGTTATCTTGCGTAAAGCTCTTATGGTTATGTAATGAATTGTCTCTATCAAATGATCAAGAAATGCCAAAATAAGTCATCTTAAGTGCAAAAGATAGAAAATATTTGTCTTTGTTTGGTTAATAAACTAATTATTATATCTTCGCCAATTATGAGTCTTTGCATCATTTCTATTAGTTTTCCTAAATACTGAAATACTGTGTCCACCTTTCCCATTTTAAACAGCTCTAAACTAAATATTGACTTTTAATTTGAAGACCTGCGTTTGTATCGGAGCACTTATAAGCACCCGTCGGTCTCCTCCACAGCAAATGGTCCTTGGTTACGGCTCATGAAGCGTTGCCTCAGTGTTCCCGACGTCAGGTGTGAGTCGTGTTTGACAAGCAGAGGCAACAATTATGGATTTGAAGGAACACAAATCCAAATTAATTCTAATTTCTCCTGTCTGTCTGTCGTGGTGTCTAACAGCTCCTTTGTGCCTCCTCTGCAGATGGAGGTGGATGCAGAAGATAAGCGCCATCGAACACGCTCCAAAGGTATGTGCACACACACACACACCGACACACACAGCAGCACTGTCATTCAGCGTGACCTTCACCCCAACACAAACACACAAGCACACCCACTGTACACACACCGTACACACACCGCTGCACAAATCCCAGACTGTCACACTTGAGTTGCCTCTTTTCACTGCTCTCTCTCTCTCTCTCTCTCTCTTCTCTCTCTCTCTCTCTCTCTCTCTCTCTCTCTCTCTCTCTATATATATATATATATATATATATATATATATATATATATATATATATATATATATATTTGGATATGACTTGCAGAATTTAAACTGTTCAAAATGAAACATCTGCCATGGTGACATGTAATAATCCTGCAGAACGATACAAAGTGCAGAACAACAAACAACAGGTAGAGCTCAGTCTCAGCTGATCAACCTGTGACACCTTTTAGCTGTTTACTCTTTATGCCTCTGGGTTAGCGGTGGCCACGGGCATTAGGGTTTGTATATCCACATACATATATAAATACATACATACTTACATAAATATATACATACATACACATACATGCATACATACATAAATATATACACATAAAACATACATACATACATACATAATTACATACATGTATACATTCATACATAAATACATACATAATTACATACATATATACATACATACATAAATACATACATACATCAATGCATACATACACACATAAATACAGACATACATCAATACATACATACATACACACATAAATGCATACTTACATAAATACACACATACATAAATACATACATATATACATACATACATACATACATACATACATACATACATACATACATACATACATACATACATACATATATGCATACATGCATACATAAAAACATCAATACATGTATTGATCCGTTATGTCCGTCTGTCCGTCCGGTCCATAGTCAAGGAGGAACTACTGAGGTCAAAGGTGACTGCGACCTCACCACTGGCTTTCTCTCTACATTGAAACCTGGCAGTAAGGCACAGAGGTCTGGACTGGAGTCACCGTGACTCACAACTTCACTTCATTGGAGACCGTGGTCATTTTCAGAGAAATACTCTTTGACCCTTTCTTTATCAGAGGACCCTCTTAATGCATATTGAATTCCCTTCGACTGCAGAAAGTGTTGAACATCTTTGACTGAGCGTAGAACGAGGTGGCCACCGTTGCTCCGACGTTTAGTGGATCGAGCTCCGCGTGGCGGCGGCCGTGACCACGAGGCCCCTCTTTGATTGATCCAAACATTTATTTTATATAGCCCAATATCACACATTACGAATGTGCCTCAATGGGCTTTACATGCTGTACACATTCAACATCACTGACCTTTGACCTCACATTGGATCAGGAAAAACTCCAGAGAAATAGAATAAAACCTTTCAGGTGTAAAAGAGTGAAGACACCCTTAAGGAGAGGACCAGAGGAGGATCCCTCTCTAGTTTGGACAGAAGCAATAGATGTCATGTGACCAGAAGGAATCATTACACAGTACCAACACATTCAATGAGTATAACAGGCTCGACTCACCGGTTCTTCTGCTTGTCGGCCAACACGTGGCACCGCCATCATCTTCTGGGTCCACTGGACGTTTGTCTTTCAATTGGACTAATATCACACAACTGACACCGCAAATACGTGTATCAACCAATCAAGTGGTTTGGATTGGACACATTACAAACGTACAATTTAGTGTAGTACAGCTCGCGGAGGCTCCAGTAGTCCAAACTGAAACGGCTAACTTTATTATACCCTCAACCTTGACAAAGGTAGCGCAGACCAGATTAAATCTTAAATCTCATACCTTTCACAATAAAAGCCTGAAACGTATACACTGTAACTGTTTACCAGAGGGAGTTAGGGCACTCATAAAATATCTTACAGTAGTTGAGCTCAGACAGACTGCCAATACGCTGGTAGTTTTTGCTTTGCCTGAAAAACGTTGTAATTGTCATCGCTGTCAGCTCTGATGCAAAATATTTATCGATGAGAATTTCAAAATGTTGGGTTGTTCTTCACGTCACATCAAAAAGTCTTCAGCTCACCAGGATATAAAAGCTGCAGAAGAACATCTAATAGTTTGTGGAAACAAAGCAAAGAGCATGAAAAGACCAAGAATCAATTATAAAACATGGTAGACTGTTAAGAAATGACAAATAGGGTTACACAAAAAATATTTAAAAGAAAACTCCAACAATATATACACTGCTAGTCCTTTTCTGTAAAGTATAATCTAGATGGATTTAGACAGTTTCAAATTGAACATACTAATAATAGCTTTTTTTTCCATAGCACAATTATTTCAACCCGAGTGCTCCTCTAATCCCCTAACAATCCATAAACACAAAAAAATAACATGAACACAAATAGTGTATCGGCATTTGTTTGATAAACATTGTTCACATTATAGAGACGATAGTGAGAATAAGTTTATAAAAGAAATGCAAAATGCAGGTAGGATCTCTTTTCTTTTATAGTATTAAATCATCAAGGTGAGGCAAAGATATCTTCTCACTTTAACATATGTGTGGTTTGTCACATAAAAACTCTCCATTTCTACATCTGACTGAGTTTGAAGTGTTCCACCGGAATTCTTTATTTCATGGTAAACCTACACAGATCCATAAATCTCAGCAGGTTCCTGTTCATGTGTTATACAAAGAGCCTCTGGATTAAGCATGCGCAGGTTAGTTTCATAATCTCTCTCTCTCTCTCTCTCTCTGTCTCTCTCTCTCTCTCTGTCTGACTGTCTCGCTCTCGCTCTTTTTCTTTTTCTCTGCCACTGTCTTTTTCTCATAGTGCCTGTGGATCCAGCATTAACACAGCTGTTCAGGTCAGTGGGATCGAAAAAGTGACACACAATCAGACACACGCACACGGACACACACACATACACACACACACACACACACACACACACACACACACACACAAACTACAGTGGCTTGTGGTCTTAGTTGTGAGGTAGAGACAGTCAAACGGTTCCTTCCAGCTGCCCTGAATGTCGGCAGCCAGTGAGCCCTGACTCTCTCTCTCTCTCTCTCTCTCTCTCTCTCTCTCCTTCTCCCTACTTCTCTCTCTCTACCTCTCCTCTCTCTACTCCTCTCTTCCTCTCTCTACCTCTCTCTCTCTACCCCTCTCTCTCCTTCATTGTTACAACAGACGATATCAGCAAGAAAGAAACAAAACGCACAATCCTTCCTGTTAGTTGACGGATGAAACATTAAAATCAGAGAGTTTTCTCATCGTTTAGCGGTCCAACTAGACAAGCTAAATAATTCAGTTTTTTGTCTTGTGTCTTTGATGATATTTAGCGTGATGGACCATTATCAATTCATTAGCCATGCAGCACAACCCCGTCTCCGCCTTTAGCCTTGGGGTAGAGAGGGTGTTTTGAAGGGGTATTGTAATTTTTTGAAAGAACGTACCGACGCGAGTGTTTAAGCTACATTTTCTTCTTTCTACGGAATCATATCGAGAAGAAATCATATATTGAGATTACGTTGTCTGAATTGATCAACTTTGATTGTCTAACATCTGAAATGACTGAATTCACGTGCACAAGTCAGTGTGTATCTCTCAATATGAATATATGATATGACCTTTTCTTTTCCCTTTAAATTTACTTGAACCTTAAAATGTAGATTTTGAGAAATGACAGTACTTTTCATGGAGTCACACAAAAGTATTCAAGATAGACTTTGCTATGTGGTTATTTCATATCAACCTTTTGTATTGACAAAAGGTTGATAGGAAAAAGCATTACCTATACATTATTATTTTAACAAGTTTTTTTTAGCATGAACTCCAACATGGAGTCAGGCCTCACTGGCTCCAGTGGTGTGTGGGTCCAGATAAAATCCTCCATTTAGTTGTGTCAGAGTGCAGTTATGGGATGTGCGTTGGGTGGAAGTAACGAGACGTATGCTTCATTATGCTCGGCATGTACTGGGAGAGGAGAGGCCAAGCTACAGCTGGGCCATACGGAGAATATCCAATATCATGCTATTCGTGTCTATTGATGCTTTCACTAAATATTTACACAAAGAGATGTCTGATAAATAATCCTTGGTAATGAGGATTTAATAACTAAATGGATAAAGGCAAATAATAGAACAGCTAGCAGACTGGAATGACCCCATCACTTGATTGTAACGCAGCCTTTAACACCTGAAACACTTACAGTAATTCAATCTCATATCACTATATTGCTATATTGCTAAACTTTGTCACACAATAATAGTGTGTAATACAGTTCCAGGCCTTTAATTTATCAAGTATAAAAGCTGAGTAGGCTGGGGCTATTTCCTGGAAGCAATCCTGCTCAACAGAAAATATGTTTGTCTATTTCTGTGTTTGTAAGAAACAGTATCTGGTTCTCCTGCATCCGTGCACAATGCTGAGGGTCTTCTCGACTGAGGGGGGTCGAAACGATGCACAAGCCCCAAGTCCATCAGAAATAGCCATCCCAGAAGCCCCAGCAGCCCTAATGGAGCCCTCACACTGGCTTATTGACTTATGTTCCACAGCCTCTTGGGAGGAAGAGGAGCCCAGAGGATCTCACTGCAGTTCATTAATGTTAGCCACTCAGTCCGGTTGCACTTCTGAATTTTTACACACACACACACCCACACACACCCACACACACACACACACACACACACACACACACACACACACACACACACACACATATATATATTTTAAATTATTATTTGGTGTACACCGTATATAGCCTGGATCCAGCGGTGGCTGTGTCCGCGTCCTCTGCTTGTCTTTGCCAGTTGTTTCCACCCCAGCTATGTGTGTGTTTTTCACTCCGTCCTTGGCCGTGCGGCAGTGGGCGGTTAAGATAAGGGTTCCTGCCTACCTATTTATCAATAAAATATTATTCCACCTGGAAGATTACTGAGTAGCCTTTAGCTGATATTCATGGATAGTACAAGCTGTACTCTCCCTCCTCACTCTCCTCCATCCTTCATCCCGCTCCAATGTCTCTGCCTCCCATTTTCCATCCTTCTCACCTCCCTCTCTCTCTCTCTCTCTCTCTCACTCCCCCCCCCCCCCCCCCTCTCACTCTGCTGCCGCCTGCAGATAGTAATTAATCAGGGGATCGATGTGAAGCCTATCTCCAGGCCGAGGCGTCTATAATGTCGATGATGCCGCTCGATGCCACCCCCACCCGGAGAGCTGACGGTCTTCAGGTCGAACACGCTTGACTTTGCATGCGGCGACCCCGTCGGTGTCAGATGGGGCGCCGCCGCCATGTGATGTGCAAGCGTGTTTTTAATGTACTCGGCCTCCTCTTGTGCAGACGTGTAACGCACGTGGGTGTCGGGAGTGACGGAGTGAATGAGAGTCTCAGTAATCTGCTGGAGGAAGGTGGACAAGCTGTGATAGGTTATAGGTTCTTAGCTTCTCCGTTCAGTGTGGGAGACAGGTGTGTGATGGTCAAGCAAAAGCATTCGTCATGCATGATGAGTGGATGTCATGTTTTGGAGATTAGACAGAAGAGCGTTTTTTCTAGTTCTTCCTATTAATGTATCTGAAGCTGTCATTTGAAGGTTTTTCTTTGGGCTGGATTCACACACACACACACACACACAATTGGACACACTGTGGAGGCAACTTGGCACTGTCGCTATGGTTATGGTAAGAGTGTAGATTATTTATGTATTTATTTATGTCACTATCACAACTCTCCTTTAAGCCACTATGGTCACCATTGTGTTTCCTCTCGCGGCGACAGATATTGCAATACTTTGATTAGTGGGCCCACCGATGAAAGTGTTGCAATCATTGGTAAACATGCAGCACTACGAATTCTGTGTCTAAAAAAGCAAAATACTGTGTTACAGTTTATCTCCATTGTGTACAGACAAATAAATGGAACTACGCACACACAAATATCATGTCAGTAAGGACGCTGAAGCACAGATACTTTGTTTTCACTTGGAATCTTGGAATCAATCAGGACTGAAAAATTAACGATTAGCTCTTTAAGAACCTTTTCATGTAAAAAGAAAAACAGCGGTGGGTACGTCAGAGCGGCGTGACTCGTGGACTCCAGGGGAGTGAAGAAGAGTTCGAGCATGCAGCATCCAACAGCTAAAGTGAAGCGCAGTCAATGAGCCGCGGCCTGTAAAGACCCGCTGCAGACCACACGCTCCACCCCCCTGCACAGAGAAGCTTTTATTCAAAGCTTATCGATGTTAAGCGTGTCCCATTTCCAGATGACGGGGACGACGTGGATCCCGAGATTCTTTTCTTTCTGGAGATGCAGGTTTGACGACGTGAGGGCAGAAGCACTTCAGAGTTGGCGTCCACGCGTCATCAGAGCTGCGTCTGCGTCTGCGTCACGAAAGCAGACGCGCGGGATATAAAAAACGTGGAAGATAAAGGCGACCGCTCTCCTTTCAAACACCAATTACATGGTTGAATTTCTTTAATGAAAAAAAAAGAAAATAAATGAAGATAGCTTTAACAGGGAGGACCCCCGTCTCAATAAAGCTCATCGTGGTTTTCATACGCAACGGTGGAGTGGGGGGAGGGGCTGTGCTAGACCGAGAGCTCGCAGCATAAACATTCAACCTCCACATCTCTTTTTTTTTGGTGTCATTTGCATATTTACAGTCTGCCGTGCTAATCGTGTTTATCGGGGTGTATAAGCGCTGCGCACGAGCTCAATAGGGGAGGAGAGCTTTGTGCCAGAGACTGCATGGTAGAGGCACTGAGATACACCCCCCCCCACCCTTTCTGGAAATAGATGTCTCCTCCTGCAGTAATCCAATTTCAAAAAGACAAAAAAGAGCCATCTTATGTAACTGGGACAGCGCAGGATTTTGCTAATTATTGTGTTGAATTCCCCTGATTTCGAACCACGGCCACGATTTGTGTAGATACTTTTGTGCAGTTGCACTTCTTAAACTATCGCATCATTAGACAGCGCTGAATGCATCATTATGCAAGCTGAGGGATGTCTGGCTGGCGGGAATATATACGGTATTTGTCCACTTGACCGCACGGACCCTGAAAAAAAAAAGAAAGAAATAAAACATCTAGAAATAAAATTACACCCGATGTAAAAAGCTATCAATATGTAAAGGTGTTGGAGGTGGATGTCTCAATGCCTGAGGCTGGCTTCGCAAAGGTAAACTATTCACTCCCGTATTTGCATTAATCAAAAAATGTCTGAGGAAACCAAATCCAGATTTGCACGATTTCACCTTGAGCACGCGCCGTTCGTTGTCGGCCCCGGTGTGCTTTTTTTGCACTGAAGTGTTGAGAACAGTTAAGTTAGGTGGATGACAGCTGAAGCCCCTCACTTTTCCCCTGTCGGAGTCCCGCTTTCACACAAAAGACATACGGATGAGCTCCAAGCGGCCGGACGAGGGGGCCGACGAGGGGGCCGCCGCGTCAGAGCTGAAACACGGCCGAACAGGAAGCCGTCGACTTCATGAAACGCTTTCATTATTCAACCGAAATGTGCAACGTGACGTGAGCGTGTTGGTGAATCCTATGGTGTCTCTCCCAAATGCACGTACACACACACACACACACACACACACACTGCCCCCCCCCCCCCATTCTCTTTGTCTCAGCCACATTGAACACTTGCTCTCCCGTGGTGCTCTCCCTCATCCGTATTACTGGCCATTCTCCTCAGTGGTGGAATGAGTGAGATCGTTCCACGTTATAATTACTTGCCCTTGTCTACTCGAGGTCGACCCCCCCCCCCCCCCCTTGCAGAGCCTGTATGCCCACCGGTCTGAGCGCCTGCAGCCATTCTGCCGACTGGCCGCTGGCATATCGATCTGGCGAGCACGAGAACCAAAGGAAAGTGTCTTCTCGCTCGGCGTCTCTGTCTAATACAACACACACATACTCACACACACACACACACACACACACACAGACACACACACACACACACACACATTAACCAACCGTGCACAGCAAATAATTAAAGACATCTAATAGAAACACGAGGATATCAGTTCATCGGCACGCCTGAGACTCCTTCCTATCTCACTCACGCCTCTCCTCCTTCCTCTTCTGCTCCTTCTTCCTGCCTCTTTTCAGTTCCCCTTTCCGCACTAACACACCGTCCCTCCCTTCCTTCCTTGCTCCTTCCCTTCCCTCCTTTCCTCCTTCCTCCCTACTCCTCCCATCTCTCTCGGCTGTCTCTGGCAGCGCTAATTCCCTCTTCAGATGGTGCGGCGGCTCATTTGCATACTTATCAAAGTGTTTGGTCTATCCGACAGAAGCTGTAGGAAGGTTGGGTCATTAATATGTTAATTACCCCCACCTTCCTTTTTCTTCTTCTCCCCACTAGCCTTTAGACGACGGCACACCATCCACCTCTCTCTCCGCTTCACGCACAGCTTTTGAACATTTCAATGCCCTCAGAAGCCCTGCAATGCCACAAGACTCTGTAGACACTCACCCATGGGGGGGAGGTTGGGTTTCTATACTGTCGGTGTATGTGTGTGTGTGTGTGTGTGTGTGTGTGTGTGTGTGTGTGTGTGTGTGTGTGTGTGTGTGTGTGTGTGGCTCATACTACTATATAATAGACCAACGACATGTCCGCTGTTGTGGAGTAACAAAATGTTTTCACATGATCGTTGGACATTTTAAAACAAGAGTATGATCTGGTTGCTCCATTGACCGTACTGTACAAAAGAAAAAATATTTTTAGCTCAAGGACGAATTAGTGCTGCACTGTAATGTCACTGTACTGCTATTGGTCTGTTGTTATATGGATTAACTGGTCCATATTCAAGGTTCTCATTTTAAAGGTGTAATACATGTGATTGGGAAAGTTTCTATTGCCACAACGGCTCTCAATATGTCGCTGGTTTGATAATCTGAATTCTGGAGACGTCATGGAGCTAATGTTAGCTTAATCAGCTGATACAATCTGCCACCTTGAGCCGTGAAAGAACCAACATGTTGGCAGGCAAAGTAACTGTAACTAAAGGTGTGTGTCTGTGTGTGTGTGTGTGTGTGTGTGTGTGTGTGTGTGGGGGGGGGGGGTAGGACCTTATCTAAATCCATATTACCATTAGACAATTGCACTAATCTACATCCTGCATCAGCTATGGTTATGTGATGTCGCCTTTAACCACCGCTAAGGAACGATCTCCCCACCTGATGACCAGGGCCACAGTGCACTTCACCTGCATACTGTACGGGACGCTGCTCCCAGGTCAGCTAAAGTTACACAGTAACAATTGCTGTCCTTCATGAAGGTTGCCGGGTCAGTAGTGAAGTCCGCGTGGGACATATTGTTAACTCTGATTTATCGGCCCAGGAGCAAAGAAAGGTTAATGGGTCATTAATGTGTCGGCTCGGTTGGCGTTGCGTTGCAGATTCATCAACGTTGATACAGGTGATTGACTCAGGTGCCTACAAAAGCAGCAGTGGCTGACATTAATTAGAAACGGCATGGGAAGTTGTAAGCAAACGGCGTCTTGGGAATCGATGCCCTTAATCATCTTTGTGGTGTGAATTTGCTTTATGGGAATGCACCAATCCACAGAATGTATTCAGTAAAAGCAGAAACAGGTAAGTGGTTCCTGAAATGAAAAGGGAAACAGGAAAATGAATCAACTTTTTATGTAACCAGGGGACATTCAATAATTTAACCAGGACAGCGAAGGCAGAGGTGCTGTTAGCACCAGATTTAAAGCTTGAAGCTTTTCAAGGACTTTAACAAAACAAATTATCGTAACAGGTACTGTGTTAATGTTGGGTTGACGTTCCTGTCATCAGATCATTTCAAATGTATTTAATAGTGGAGCGAGCCGTGTGGTGAGCCATCGGGTCAGGACAGCAGAGTTACGGCAGGTCAGGGAGTCAAGCTTTGATCCTTTTGGAAAAAGGAATTTTAGAAGTGTTTGTCCAATTGTATGAACAAATTAATATGCCAATCGAAAGGGGGTAGAGGATGGAAGTAAAGGAAAGGCAAAGAGATTAGACAAGACAAAAGGTGAAATGAGGGGAGCCCCCACGCTGTCCTTACCAACAACAATAGCCTCACAAATCTACCTGGCCTTGTCTCTGAAATACATATTTTTCTCAGTGCCAAAGCAAGAGGGTGTATTCACTCCAACCCACGCCGGGCAGACTTAACAATTACTCTCACTTTGGCTGCATGGGAGAAATGATTGACAGATTGTATCCGTGGTGTCTGGGGGGGGGGGGGGGGCAGCCACGCCCCTCCTGACAAAGGCAGAAATTAGAGAACAGTGGGAGCTAAATTACACCTTAGCAGAGACCTCTGGCAGGAGGACAGGGAGGGGAGCTGATGATGAATGAGAAAAGGGTCGGAACAGAAAGGTAGAGGGCTGAGTCGCGTGGGAGCGCGGAGACGTTTGGAGGAATGGCTCGGAAATACATTTGTAGCCCCGCGCACGCACACAATCAAACACACACACACACACACATACTTGTAGACACACAAGCATGCACGGCGAGGTAATGGGTCTGCAGTACTATTGGAGTGTAAAGGGAGAGACACTTAATTGCCGTCTCTACAGTCGGGATGCTATGTACTCCCTTTCACACACACACACACACACACACACACACACACACACACACACACACACACACACACATCTCTGCTCTCTCTACGATGTCATGCTCTCAAAGCACTCAGACGGATAGGAGAGCAGCAAGCAACCAACAGAGTGTCACAATGAGTCTCATGGTAGAGCTTGTTGGTTTGAACACATTGTGAGGCGAAGAAATAACCGACGGGCAACGTCTACTGTGGTCACTATAGAAACCGGTTTCTTATCGGCCCACATTACTTTGTCATACGTTATATTTTGGTCAATGTCAACAAATCGTTAATAAGGACCAAAACCAGCAATGCAGTCTTCTCCTCACACAACGATTTGCATGATACGTGCAGGATTTACTGTGGCGAGTGTAAACTACGCTGGACACACACTTTGTAGCTGTGTACTCCGTCACCTGACTTCCTTTTAGCTTTAATCAACACAATAAGTTGGTCAGGTTTAGGCAACACAATTACTTTCAAGGTTCAATGTTTTTTATTTGCCATTTGTGCCTGGACCAACAGTCCAGACACATTGGAATTGTTTTGCAGGGCTCTCCGAGTCAACAGAGGTACAAACACACAATAATAAGAAAAAATATAAAAAACAAGGTGGTAGAATATACCGTATTAAATACAGTTTATCAACATAATAAAGGAGAGGGCAGAGGTTAAAGTAGTCTTATGAGTATAACATATTAGAGAAAGCGATACCGACTGTCGTGCAGGGCGTGGCTGCTGCTGCTGCCAGGCCACTTGCGGCTGCTGTCTGATGGTCCGCTAAGTGTTGGCCGCTAAGACAGATGAGGAGCTTTAGGTTTACCTCTATCTGGCTTGAGTGCTGCCAGCCTGGCTTCAAGGGGCCTCGACTGGATCAGGGCCTCCAGGAGAGGCTCTTCACCTGGAGCAAGAGAGAGAGAGAGAGAGAGAGAGAGAGAGCGAGAGAGAGAGAGAGAGAGGGGCAAAGGGCGGCACTCTGACACACACATTCACACATACATTCACACCTACATAGGCTCTCTCAATGCCAACCGACACAAATGTATAGACATGCAAGTCTCACACACACACACACACACACACACACACACACACACACACACACACACACACACACACACACACACACCACCTACTTCACATGTAGAGCAGCGTTCCCAGATGAGTACCTCTCTTCAACATGGCAATTTCAGATCCAGCTAAAGTACACAGGGCGTCATGCTGATTTCACAACAAGGTGGGGCGGGGGGACGTGTGTGTGTGTGTGTGTGTGTGGGGGGGGGGATGTTGAATGGCAGAATGGCCTCACTACAGCCCTTGATACTGATCCGGCAAAATCCAACCCATCTATTTCAATAGCCCTCTGTCGTTCAAGCTTGTGCGTGCATATGCAGAGGGCACTGTATCTCAGAATATTAACGCAATCTTGCTGCATTGTTGCCGTTGTGTATCTGATGCGGGACATGTTGAGGGTGGACGTACTTCCTGCGAGCGATGGGACACACATGCACAAGGAAACATGTCGTTGTTCGTACACACACGGCACTATCCAATGGTGATGTTTTGGGTGACATTTAGTTTCTAGGTTGCACAAGATGCTCCTATAAATGAATCATGAGGAAATCTGTGAGGTGTGAATAATAGATAGGAGGAGAAGCAACAACAAAAAACAACAACAAAAGAAACAAAGGAGCTCTGTTATTATTTGTTAATAAGACACTCTGGAGCATCACTAACTAGATCTCATTACCACAATACATGCCGGCATGCATACGCGCCCACAGCCACACACACACACACACACACGCACACACACACACACATGCTAAACACATGCAGAATTCTCTCATCCTGCATGACTATTTTTACCTGTGAAGCCTGTCGTTGCCTAGCGCTCTGTAATTACGTACACCAGCGAATGATTAGATGCAATGATGGATGGGTTAACACCGTCAACCCGGGACGCCTCGGCGCAAAACTAATTACGTGACCCGTACATGTGTCATATGCCCGATACGCGCGATAGCCCTCTCAGCCCGCTGCCATAACGGTGGGACGAGTGCGATAAAGGTGCGCAACGTGTTCCCCTTAATCAACAGATAAGAGATGATGAAGTGACTCCGCCATTGATTGATGGATCTTTGGAGCTCCGCGGCATCTTAAATACACACTGCTGGAACGCCGTTCAATTCAATTCACTTTATTTTGTATAGCCCAATATTACAAATGACAAATTAGCCTCAGAGGGCTTTACTGTCTGTACACATACGACATGCCTGTCCCAGGACCTCAAATAGGATCATGAAAAAAAACGAAGAGATAGAGAAAACAGGGAGAAAAAAATGAAGAAACCTTCAGGAGAGCAACAGAGGAGGATAACGCTATAGCAATAGATGTCATGTGACCAGAAGAAAATCATTACAGAGTAACAACAACACATTCAATGAGTATGACAGAGTGTATGAATAGTTGGTAGTCGGCATGGACCACAATCCAGACCTCCATGATCCATCAGGCAGGAGAGGAGGAGTGGAGGAGTGGGTGGGGCATCAACAGGGCCATGGCATCAGACCCAGCCAGGTCCAATGAGACGTGAAGTCATAAGGACTCCAAGGAGGAAGCAGAGTTGGTAATGTGTGATGTAGAGATGCAAATTCATCCATAAGTAGAGAGAGAAGAGGTGATAGCTGCTCAGTGTATCCGAAAACGTCCCCCAGCAGCCTATAAGCCGATAGCCAGCTGGGTGACCCTGATTCAGCTCTGACTATAAGACTATCAAGAGGAAAGTCTTCAGACTACTCTTACATGAGGTGACTGTGTTTGCCTCCTGGACTAAAGGAGGATGTTGGTTCCATAAAAGAGGAGCTTGATAACTGAAGGCTCTGGCTCCCATCCTACTTTTTAAGACTCTAGGTCTAGGAACTACAAGAAGCCACGCATTTAGTGAGCGCAGCTCTCTAGTGGGGCAATGTGGTACTACAAGCTCCTTAAGATATGATGGAGCATCACCAATCAAGGCTTTGTAGGTTAAGAGAAGAGTTTTAAATGTGATTCATTAAGAGCTCTTTCATGGCGTTTGGTTTTTGAGTTGGCATATTTAAATTACTTGTTTCTCTCAACAACCCAAAATATATACGCAAAACCATTTTTTAAATTTCCTTCAGCAACAAAGATCTGCTTTCCATCATTTTCTTTGCTTGTATCTTGTTTATGGACCCACAATCGATGCCCTGATTCCATCATCATCCCCCCATGAAATCACTGTCAAAAATGCTTTTCATATATATATTTTTGTATATAGTTTTTCTTTGCACCAGACAGGAAAGATGCTACTATGGATTTTTCCGTCACGTATATAAAGAAAGTTTTCAGACTCTGAGTCTGCATAGACAAGTGTTGGCATTATTCGGATCAGGCACGCTTGTCTGCTTCTACATGCATGTAGCATGTGTGTGTGTGTGTGTGTATATATCTGTGTGTGTGTGTGTGTGTTGGTGTGTCTGTGTGTATGTGTCTGTGTGTGTCTGTCTATGTTTGTGTGTGTGTGTGGGTGTGTGTGTGCGTTTGTGATTGCCACGGCTGCAGCTGGGGCTGTGGGCTGAGTAATTGCCTGTCTTGGTCGGGGAGCGCGCGGCAGCGAGCTAGAAGTCAAGTGCTCTCTTCCTGCTTGTAGACCTCATTTGGATTCCACATCGCTAGCTAGCAAGCTAACGGCAGCTTTGGGCCTGTATTATTCATAGCTTGACAGATAGCGCTCGCTAAAAGCATTGGAAGCGGGCCAGGTGATGATGGAGCGACGTTGGGGGGAGCACCGCACACTCAGGAGAAGATACAAAATTGAGGATAGAATGGATTGGAAAAGAGAATATAGACACAGAGGAGATGAAGAGAAATTATCAGAAGGCCGCACAGCAGTAAAGGACTACAAGACGTCAAAAGGACTACAAGGCGGCGAAGCATGGCTGACGTGACGACGAAGATGGAGTGCGGGCGAACGAGCGAATCAACCCTTGGGGGTTGGGAAGCGGCAGCAGTGGCGGAAAAGAGAGCGAGCGGGTGAAAGTGTTTCAAGCGGAGCACAGAGAGAGAGGTCTAGAAGAAGAAGAAGAAGAAGAAGAAGAAGAAGAAGAAGAAGAAGAAGAAGAAGAAGAAGAAGAAGAAGAAGAAGAAGAAGAAGAAGAAGAAGAAGAAGAAGAAGAAGAAGAAGAAGAAGAAAAAGAGGCAGCCGTCCACCCCCGCCAAGCTCAGCAACCCCTCTTCTGCCTCCATGTGCGCAACCAGATAAGGTCGCATTAATCAAAATCTGCCACTTCCCCTTCCAAAAAAAAACCTGCCAGCTATGCCATCAGCCCCCCTCTGTGAAGTATCTGTCACCGGAAAAAAAAAGAAAAAGAAAAAGGGAAATTTCCATATTTAATGGGGAAGCTTTATATCACCAAAAAGCCAGTGTGGACTGAGAATGAAAAAAAGCGCGTCGTCGGGTTAGATCTGTCAGCTCTGTCATTAGCGCGCTCGCTTCAGACGGCATGCGGAGCCCGAGGTTCATTTCAGTTTGGCTCCGGCACCATTGTTATCATTTTTCAGCAGTACGGTGAAGCCGGGCTGACATTGTACTCGCCTTGTCTGCGTGTAATAATGGTTTATTATATATCAATCCATAATATCTATCAATTTTCTTTGCCGTCGTTCTCCGCACATGAAAGAGTAATTATTTTCCGTCTGCAGTGGCACGCACACGCTTCCCCCGCCATGCCGTCCTCCATGCCATTTGTTGTTGTTTTTTCACCCCTTTGTAATCCTCCCCCCCTATTATGACACGCCTGCAGACCACCTTTCCGCTGGTACCCGTTGTCAGATATAAACAGGTGGTGTTTACGCCTTTCTTTTTTCATCCACCTATTTTTTTCCCTCCCTATTTTTTGATAACCGCCTCCCAGAGGAAAGACATCAAAGGGAATAACAGATCATTTGCGGTGAGTGTGCGGAGCGTGCCAGGGGGGGGTCGCATGCATGAAGGGGGAGGGGAGGTGGTGGGGTTTGGGTGATGGGGTCGGGCAGCTGCTTAAGGGCCAGCTCCAGGCCGGGCGTCATTCTGACCTCTAACCCTTGACTCCCCCTCACAAGCCATCCACAGATCCCCGACCTCCCCTCGGCCAGTCCTCCCCTCAGAGCGGCTGCCAACTAAATTACATCAGTGTCAAAGAAGCCCCCCCATGTATCTGCTGGGTGAACATGACGCAGAGCGGGAATCACAGTGTAACACGGGAAGGGCAGACACTCTGAGGTGCACCGGGGGCATTGCTTTTTTATTTATTTAGTTGTTTTAGTCATGAGTACCTTCACACGGAACGGGAATATATTACAAGATTGGTGAGGTTGAGTTTCCGATCACATTGTGCCAAACAGATACATTTAATAATTTAATACAACGACATGGAGACTGTAGTTCAAACAAGGATGGTCAACTGTATTACTCCAAAACCAGATCCACTCCTCATATTCTTACCTTTCACAATAAAAGCCCAAGACATATATGCTGGGGGACTCACTCAGGGCTTTATGCTGAAAGGGAACTCAATGGAACAGCTTAGCGTGACTCTAGGCCAGCTTACAGTTTACCTCCAACACACTCTCAGATGATTGGCATTTGAGGGTCGGGAGGATCCCGTCAGTTGGCCCTCTAACCTCTTATTAAAAATTGAAAACGAGATTGCACCGCTGCTGGTTTGAATAGTTTTGATTGAATATTCACACCGCCCTCAGCCTGCCACAATGACTGTAAAGGCTACGGGTGGGGATTTTAAAATATTTTTGTTTTAGTAAACAAATCCCATGAAAAGTCTGACACAATGTGTTATTGTGTCTCCCAAAACCCCCACTCCCACTCCGCCAGCTGTCTGCGGCTCGCCACCTCAAACCCACTGGTTGCTACTGAAGACGTACATCTTTCAAATTGTGCACAACTCACTTAAAAACATGTGGGTATGGTGTACTGTATCTTTTGGCATTATGTTACTGAACAAGAACAAAGGGATCAAATATCTGCCGTGCACGTGTTCGTGTTTAGCAACATGTCGCCCCGTGAATCAGTGTGTGTCTCTAATGTGTTTTTAATAGTTTCTGGACGACAATGGAGCTCTCTGGCAAAGGAAGATGATGATCAGGCTTTGGCTACAGACACCTTCGTAACAGGATTCAATTTCAGCTCCAAAACCCGTGTTGCACTGGTCCCAGTCTGCCACCACACTTCATCTGCCCTATAAACATATATATATATATATATATATATATATATATATATATATATATATATATATACCAAACATTTCAAGACTTTAAGAAAATAGTTGTCAACATCGCCACAGTTTCTTTTCTCCTCGTTCAATCGGACAAACGTTGAACGAAAAAACCTATAAAAAGACTAAATGAAGGAAAGAACATATGGTTTCATTTGTCATTTCACATACATACATACACACACACACACACACACACACACACACACACACACACACACACACACATAGGGACAAACTGGAGGAAATCAGTCCTCCAAAATGGCTCCTAGGCTGGCAGCTAACTAGTTGGCCCCTGTGTGTGTGTGTGTGTGTGTGTGTGTGTGTGTGTGTGTGTGTGTGTGTGAGTGTGTGTGTGTGTGTGTGTGTGTGTGTGTGTGTGTCTCTCTGCGTTGCGGTGATTGATTGAAGTCATTACGCCGGTGGAGAGACTCCTTACCTGGCTAATCCAGGAGTGAATTTAGCTGAAGCATGACAGATAGCCGCATTACACCCCTAGAATCTGCTGCAGGATGAGCTGCTCAGGACCTCCACTGGCAAATTATGCAGAATGACGTGTAAGATACACATTTCAATATTTTACCAGATCCATCTTTAAAACCTTGACCCCAGGGTTGCACTCAATTCTAGGAGCAGAAATGCTCCATGAATTCACATTTTAAAACTAGACATTGGGTTTTCAGAGTACAGAGTAAATACTTATCATGTAAAATTAGTTTTTATATATATATATATATATATATATATATATAATATATATATATATACATTATATATATATTATATAAATATATATTTTATAAGTATATATTATATAGATATAATATATATATTAAATATGTATATAATATATATATATATATCTTTAGATTTATATTTGTCTTGATACAAGACAACAATAACAAGAAAATCCCTAAAAATTAAACCCACGTGCCTGAATAATGTGCCAATGAATCTTCTGTCAAACGTCCCCTTGATTAATCGTTTCAGCCCCCCCAGAATTTCCCAAAGTTATGCCGATAAAGCTCCAAATGTCCTCCGTCCGTCCTCTCATCCCACAGGGATCCCCAGAAGAGAGTTATCAGACACAGACCGTAGGGAGGTGATGGGGAACCGTTGATGGGGAACCGTTGATGGGGAACCGGTGATGGGGAACCGGTCCAGGAGCCGGAGCAGCAAACGGGCCTGAACGGCGTGTCTGTCAGGTACCAATGGCCCTCTTCAACACCTCGCCACGAGACCCGGCCTCTGGGACATCGTTTTGTCAAGAAGCGAGGGAATTCGGGATGCAACATATTCAACTGACACGTGGACAATATCCACGTAAACGTCTTGTGTTGTTGAGACATGAGCGTTTACATCCTACCGGACATGTTAGCGCCCCACACATGTTTTTAATGAGGATTACTTCCACTCTACAACCATGAAATAATTGATGAGTTTTTGCAACAAACTGGTGTGTGTTTCTACGTGTGTGTGTGTGTTTCTCTATGTGTGTGTGTGTGTGTGTGTGTGTGTGTGTGTGTGTGTGTATGTGTGTCTGTGTGTGTGTGTGCGGCAGCTGATATGCGAGCGAGAGCCGGAGATGACAGAAAACGCCCCAAATTGCCGTGTCTGCCATGTGCTGAGCCTTCTGCACCAAGACTCCGTCTTTTGTTCTCCCTCTGCTAGTGGGAGAGCCTGACAGCTCTGAAATGATCCTCTCTCCTCTTTCTCTCTCTCTCTCACACACACACACACACACACGCACACGCACACACACACACACACACACACACATATATATATACACAGACACAGACAGTCACACACAAACACAAACAGTCACACACAAACACAAACACACACCACACACACACACACATGCACGCACACATACAAACACACACACACACATCCCTCCTCTTTCTTACTCTTCTATATTTCCCCCAATGTACAAATATGACATATACACATACATATATATGTACATATATATATATATACAGATACATACATATCTGTAAAGCTATATATACACATATATATATATATATATATATATATATATATATATATATATATATATGTATATACATATGTGTATATATATATACACACATACATACACTGTATATGTATATATATATATATATATATATATATATATATATATATATATATATATATATATATATATATATACATATATATATATACCTCCTCCTGTCTGTCTGGCTTCCCATAGCCTCTGCCTCCCCCCCCAACCCCCCACACCACCTCCCTCTTTCTCTCTCATCTCCTCCTCGCTGGCTCTTTGCTGTGAGGCGAATCCCTCATGGATCTGGAGGGTATCACCATGGAGACGGGGCTCTGCCACACGTGTCTATAGATCCTCCCGCTGGGGGGCGGGGGGGGGGGGGGGGGGGGATACAGCAAGAGGTGGTGCACACTCCAACCAGCTCCGTGTGGATAGCCGAGCAATGACAATGATGTTGAGGGAGGGAGATGGTAGAGCGTAGAACGTGAGAGAGAGAGAGATAGAGAGAGCGAGAGAGAGAGAATGAGAGAGAAAGAGAGAAAGAGAGAGCTAATGGGGAAAGTTGGTGTAAGAAAGCCGAGAGCAGGTGAGGTTATGAGGTTATGACGGGTGAGAAGATGAGAGGGAAGTGTGGGGGGTGGGGACACAAGGTGAGAATGACTGGAGATGGGAAGAGGTGATGGACAGAGAGGAGAGGCAGAGAGGCAGAGAAGAGAGGCAGAGAGGCAGAGAGGAGAGGCAGAGAGACAGAGGAGGGAGAGGGAGAGAGGGAGGGCAGAGAGGGAGAGAGGGGGAGGGCAGAGGAGGGAGGGAGAGGGGGGAGGGGAGAGGCAGAGAGGAGAGGCAGAGAGGAGAGGCAGAGAGGCAGAGAGGAGAGGCAGAGAGAGAGGCAGAGAGGAGAGGCAGAGAGGCAGAGAGGAGAGGCAGAGGAGAGGCAGAGAGGCAGAGAGGAGAGGCAGAGAAGAGAGGCAGAGAAGAGAGGCAGAGAGGAGAGGCAGAGGGGGGAGGGGCAGAGGAGAGGGGAGGGGAGAGGAGAGGGAGGAGAGGGGAGGGAGAGGAGAGGGGAGGGGGAGAGGGAGGCAGAGAAGAGGGAGAGGAGAGGCAGAGAGGAGAGGCAGAGAGGAGAGGCAGAGAAGAGAGGAGAGAGGAGAGGCAGAGAGGAGAGAGGAGAGGCAGAGAAGAGAGGAGGGGAGAGAGGGGAGAGGAAGAGAGGGGGAGAGGAGGCAGGGAGGAGAGAGGCAGAGGAGAGAGAGGGGAGAGGGAGGGAGAAGAGAGAGGAGAGAGGAGAGAAGAGAGAGAGGGGGAGAGAGGAGAGAGAGGGAGAAAGGGGGAGGGAGGAGAGGAGAGAGGGGGAGAGAGGAGGAGAGAGGAGTAGAGAGGAGAGGGGAGGAGAGAGCAGTAGAGAGGAGGGGGGAGAGGAGGAGGAGAGAAGAGGGGAGGGGGAGGAGAGAAGAGAGGGAGAAGAGGAAGAGGGAGAGGAGGAGAGAAGAGAGGAGAGAGGGAGAGGAGAGGAGGAGAGAGGAGAGGAGAGAGGAGAGGAGAGAGGGAGGGAGGGAGAGGCAGAGAGGGAGGGAGGGAGAGGCAGAGAGGAGAGAGGAGAGGCAGAGAGGAGAGACAGAGAGGAGAGAGGAGAGAGGAGAGGCAGAGAGGAGAGAGGAGAGGAGAAGCAGAGCGGCCTCATGCGGGTGTCAGGGAGACAAATGGCGCGTGACGCTAATGACCGTCTGAAGCTGCTGCCCCCGCTGAGAGCAGCCGCTAATAAAGGCTCCGAGGAGCGCCGCGGCATCCCAGCAGTCAGCCCCCCCCCCCCCCCGTTACGTTTTCAGAACTTCTTCTTCTTCTTCTTCTTTCCTGCATTAAAGGGGCCACTTGTTCACACTGTAATATCATTTGTTCCATCTCATAATGGCGGGGATGCCCACTCCATAAAATATGAAGTGGTCTTTTTGTGATCTGAAGCTCTTTCTCTTTGATTGCTGCCTCTCGTATGTGTGGGGTGGGGTAGGGGTGGAGGGGCTGTTTGTGTGTGTGTGTGTGTGTGTGTGTGTGTGGGGGTGTGGGGGGGTGATATCCAGTAGGAGGTCTTTTTTTTTTTGCTGTTAAAGCCACCTAATTATTTCTGGAATTTTAATTGCCGAGCGCAGCGAGTGGGGCTGCGTCGCCTGTTGATGACAAATGTTGCAGTCCGGGTCGACAGAGAGCCAGGAAACACGAGCTGTGTGTGTGTGTGTGTGTGGGGGGGGGGGGGGGGGGGGGCGCCTCTCCACACTCACGCCATCCAGAGTCGCTCTCACAAAGCGGCTCCGCGGGACCTTTTTGGGGCTCGGCCGGCTCTAGCGGCGCGTTCCCCCTCCACCTCTTTGTTTGTAACAATCCTGACCCGAGTTAATGAAGAGCACTTGACTCCTTTTAAAGATGCACTGAATAACTAAAGAAGAACACGGGCCAGCGTCTGTAACTTGGCTCGTGTTGCAAAGCAATTATAGGATTCAACAACCGGAGTGATCTTCAGGTGAAGTCACGTCGACGCGCCGCCTTGAGACTGGATGGAGGTGGAGAGGCTGAGTGTGTGTGGGTGTGTGGGGGGGCGGGGGGGGGGGAGCAATCTGTGTGCCATTCCCACACAGCTCCTCCTCTCTCTCTCTCTCTCTCTCTCTCTCTCTCTCTCTAGCCTCCTCTCCTGCCAGCCTGCCTGGCTTGGCAGCCGCTAACCTGCTGGGACCGGCCCCCTTGATTTATTTGGAGAGGGCCTTGGTACGGAGGGGGCCCAGGATGAGTGGCATTTTAATGTGCTTTTGAGATGTTTGGTCACAAGCACTATTGATCACAGCCCCTTTTCCCACAGACCCCTCACACTGCCCTAGGAGAGGGGGGGGGGTGGCTGTCAGGGAGGGAATGAGTTTCCATGTGGGCTTAGATTAATGAAATGAGGCCTCTGGCTGCTGGGGAGGGGGGTGCAGGGGTCAGACCATTAAGGGATCCCCAGGCTTGGTGAGATTGAGTCTGCCAGCTGACTGTACCCTGACTGACTGATGGACGTCTGGGACTAAGAGGAGAGGGATAGAGAGAGAGAGAGAGAGAGAGAGAGAGAGAGAGAGGGATGGATAGAATATTGGACTGTGGGACACACTGACATGGAAAACCTTTTTAGCTGAAATCCACCTCCCTACACCACCTCCCCACACCCTACACCACCTACCCACACCCTACACCACCTACCCACACCTCTGCAACGGGCCTCTACCAAAGCAGCTCACGTACACCCGGTGTTCTCGTCGCCTCACACTCGTTCACATCAGGGCTCTCCTTAAGTAACGCAGAAGTGGTAAAAATAGGAGACGGGTGATATTTCATGGCCGAGTGGACGTGCCCGGAGCGCGTTTAGCTCTCTTTTTGCGCTCCACCTGGAAACGAGGTTGATTTGATGGCCACAACACTCAGCGAAACTCATCATCATTTCCGACCTGTGCGTTGTGCTTTTTTTCCCTTCTTTTTTCAATCCAGAAATGCAGCATGCAGCAAGCAGCAGAACACGTCCCCAAAGTCACACACATGCAGCTTACACTGGGGGGGGGGGGGGGGGGGGGGGGTAGCAGCTCGCGGGCTCTCTGAGGTTTGATGAGTGAAATGGATTAAGCCCCTGTGATCAATAGCCTGAGCGAATACAACGATTATCAGATTATCAGATTAGGATCTGTCCCCTTGCTGCCGAGGGGAGAACACCGAATACATTACCAACCCGAGGTGCCTCGGACCACATTCAATTAATCAGGGCTACAGGTTGTCTTCTTCTCCCTCTCAGTCAATTCCAGCCGAGCAGCTGTGGACCCCGTCAGAACCAGAACAAGGGCATCGGCATATCGTGTTTGTGGAGCGTGCACTTTTTTTGTCTTTTTGCCCGGAGAACAAATTGATGTTGCCTGAATATAAATGAATGTGAAAATAAAAGCTTTGTTTGCACGAGAGACTGCGGCGGTGGTTGTTATCCCTTAGTAACTGCTTTCCAGAAGAAATGGAGCATTTTAGTATAATTGCCCAATAGTTAGTACATGTCTAATTAAGGTTGGTTAAGCAAACTTTCATATTTCTCCCAGCAGAAGAACTTAAGAGGCGTTGCGTTCCTCGCGGTAAGAAGCCTCTTGTGCCATTGATGCTTTATAGAGAGCAGAGAGCACAGAGGCCCGGCTGCAGACGAGCGTTAGCATTGGTAGCCAGGTGAGGCTAACGGCTGCCCTCTTATCTCTCCTCTGCAGAGTTTACGGCTGCCCCCGGGCCAAGAGGAGAAAGAGTCTAGACGTACAGACCCTGGACACCTCCCCCAAGAGGAGCACCTACATAGATGACATGGACAACTCCACCATGGAGGAGTGCTACGAGACCGACGGCACCGAGGAGATGGACGACCGGGAGCAAGAGGAGGAGGAAGGAGCAGTAGAGGAGGAGGAGGAGGAGGGGGAGGGAGAAGTGGAGGAGGGAGAAGTGGAGGAGGTGGAGGGCTACATGGACTACAACGTAGAGCAAATGGAGCACGAAGAACAGAGAGGGGACGGAGAGGCCGAGGATCAGGAGGAGGAGGAGGAGGATGTGGAGGTGGAGGTGGAGCAAGAAGAGGAGGAAGAGGGTGATGACGAGAGGTTGCAGGAGGCGGAGGAAGCGGTAGAGGAAGTGGACTATGAAGAAGAGGACGAGGACCAAGAGGAGGAGGAGGAGGAGGATGAAGAGGAGGAGGAGGAAGAAGAAGAAGAAGAAGAAGAAGAAGAAGAAGAAGAAGAAGAAGAAGAAGAAGAAGAAGAAGAAGAAGAGCAGAGTGAAGTGCAAGGTGAGATCCCGTTGTCTTCATAATACTGAAACACATCAGATATGTTTAATGAGCAACTCGTACACCAGAGAAACGTTTTAGAGTTCTAAATGAATAAGAAGAAGAAGAAGAAATTCTAGTTGACATCAGATGTCACAAGAGAACACGACACACTCTCAAGTCCACGTGGGGAATATGCGGCGTTAGCTTAGCTTAGCACAAAGACTGGAAGCAAAGGGAAACAGATAACACAAAAACGAAGTGTAAAAAACAATCATTTGTTTAATTCGGGGTTATGTGCAGGACTTGTCTCTCTCTCTTGTCTCAGTTGCCAGCGAGACAGGAGACACAAGAAACACACACAGATATTGTTTTTACAGGTAGGTTGATGTACACATTAAAGGAATAGTGTGGAGGATTTCAGGGGGATGTAATATTAATAACAATGTTTCCATTAAATAACTATTAACTATGAACCGTGTTAGCTTCAAATGGGCCATCCAGGTCTTCTTCACAGTCACATATTTTCAAAAATGTAGAACAAGTCCTATCAACATTTCTTTGTCTTTTTAATTACACAAGCATTTATGTTCCCCAGTCCGGCATTTGCATATCCACGGTTTTCATTTCCATATTAGATTAGAAGGTTGCACTGATTGTGTTTTGCATTGGAATGATACCAAGGACCTGAAACCAGCGAGGCTGAAGCCATACGATGTATCATTCCTATAGTGATTGTTTATTTCTTTAATATGCTCTCATAATATACATTAATTTATTTGCTTATTTGACTAGTAAACACACTCATTGTCAAAGCCTTTACTGTACTGCTGCTTTAGGCTGAACCCAACGGAAACTGGTTGGGAGGTGCAGGGGTGACAAATAGTGTGCTATTTTATGGATTTTTTATGTTTAGTGCATTAATTTCTAGAGAAATTATCTAAATGGATGGCTAAAAACAGCAGGATCCTCCTTGGCAATTATTTCCCACTGAAATGCTTCAGCTTTCTCCAGAAGAATCTTGCCAGAAACATCAGAGCCATTAGTGCTAAAACTGAGCCATGATTATTTAACAACAGAAAGATTAATCAGGAAAAGAAAGAAAAATAATCTTCAGTTGCCTGTCCCTTGATGGATGTTCAATCTTAAGAATATAAGAGATGCTAATTTTCAAAGTAAATGCATTCAATTTTTTAGTGTTAACATAACACTTAAAGAGTTAAATGTGACACTATTGCTGAGTGTATACGGTCCCTATCAGAATTTAAGTTAAATTAACTCTTGCCCAAGTGTTGAAATTTTAGAGTTAAATTTACTCTAAATAGAGTAAACATTTAACACTACCTAATACTGTATAAAATGTAACTCTCAGCCAGTGAACTGATGGTCCCCCATCTTTATTTTACACTAGTGGATTGTCAAATGTGAATTGACACACGGATTAGTGTTAATCAAAATAAACAGTGTAATGTTATCACTATGCTTAGAGTTAGATGTCATTTAGCTGAGGCGACTTACAATCATGTTACGTTCATACAGCGTAGACCACATGTGTCAAACTCGCGGCCCGCAAATTAAATATCTTTGGCCCGAATGATAAAATCAATTTACTATTAGAGCTGGCCCGCCGGTATATCGCACGCACCACCATAATACTACAAATCCCATAATGCACTGTCCGTGTGTCGGCACGTCAATCGCGGGCCCGCGAATGCGCTCCTCACAGTTTGTATTACACACCACTTCTGTCAACTTTCAACTATCCCTCTCCCCAAAAAATGGCTGAACGAAAGGTGGAATTTAAAACAGGAGCTTGAAGATGTAAATGGTAAGCTGTGTGTCTTCTGTGTGGAGGCAGTGTGGCTGTAATGAAGGAATACAACATAAGGGCGATCACACCAGACAAGACTTTTAAATACACAACCGCTCCAAAACCGCCTTGGCAAAAACGCGCCGGGCAAAAAACGCGAGTTGGAGTCGTGTTTCAATTTAGAATTATAAAACTCTTCGTAATTAATTACCGCTAATATGAGTGTCTCGTCGGGGAAACGGGCGTGCCTAAAAACGCTAGAAAAACGCACCGAGCGGCATTTGAAAGGCATTTGAAAGTCATTCACACACCGATTTGCCGATTTTGAAGCCCAGAAAAGCAGGTTTGAACTGCTCAGTGATCCATTTGTAGCTGAAATGGAAAACGCAGCATCAAACCTCCACATGGAGCTGATGCAGCTCCAATGCAGCCACACGCAGAAGGCAACATATGAGTCTGTGGGCTGCAGTTTCCATGTTTATCCCTGACACGATGCCCCAGCTGCCTCCCAGGCTGCTCACACCTCTCCAAGTGTGGCAGCACATACCTGTGTGAACAACTGTTCACTTTGATGAAGATCCACAAAACTTCACACAGGACTCGTCTGACTGATGAGCACCTTCACTCCATCCTGAGTTTCCTCAGCTCAGAGCCCGACCCCAGGCATGATGACCTTGTATTACAGATGAGACGCCGAGTGTCTGGCTCAGACCAGTGAGCGTCACAGAGCAGCGAACGGTGCTTTGTCGCATTTTCAGTTTTTTAAGTTTCATTTTTGCATTTTCTTTCTATACTGCAGGACATTTGATTTTTCTTTGTGCTAAATTATTTTTGGCTGTTTGCCTGTAAGAAAATGTTTTCACTTGCAATTAATCTGGAAAAACTGCAGATAGTCATAAGAAATTAAATATATATATATATTTACACCCCTGCCCTTGATTGAGACTCAGGCCTGCTAGCCACTGACCACTGACCACTGACCCATAGTGGCTCTTCAATACCCTGTAGATAGGGACCATATCTTTACTGGGTTAATATTACTCTTCAATTTTACTGTGTAGCTTTTGACTCGATCACGTTAGCCATCTGTAATTCAATATTTCAAGACACTAAAACATCTCGAGTGTAAGTTGAACTCAGTAGAGTTATTATAATGTGCTGCTTCTGCTGAAATATCAACATTTGATACAACAAAGTGATTTAGAGAAACTTACTGCAGTCTTTCCAGAATTGAAATGCGTGGGATGAAACTCAATTTGAAAGGGGAAGGAGGGGGCGGAGCTTCCTAGAGTAACAGTGAACGTTGTCATCACTATATGGTTTTGACTTGCTCTCGTTGCAATGACTCTGAGAGAGTCGATTCACTTTAACACTGAATTTTTAACACTGCCAAATTTACTCTGACAAAGTACACCAACACTGGGGGCTATTTACTATTGCTAGTGTTGGAATAACTAAATAGTTAATATACTTTGACACTGAATTTTGAACACGGGGGAATTTACTGTGTATTTCATTAACCCAGCTTTTCCCAAAGACCTGATACTTACATACCATCCAGATCTGATCTGGAGTCCCCCCCCCCCCCCCCCCCTCTCTCGCCTCCTCCTTCTCCTCATCCCTATCCCAACTTGCCCAAGACCAGATTTGGCAGGTTTCTATCCAGCAGATTCTGCTTTGCACCCCCGCTTCACGATTGGACCTGACAGTGCCTTCAAATCCAATTAGGAGTGAGGCTCTGAGAGAGGAGTGTGTGAATCCTGGTTGGCGCGCGGCTCTCCCCACCCAAAGTGTTGATGTGGCATCTCAGCAGCCACGCTCCTATTTATTTATTTATTTTCCTCCCAGAATGTGATTCTCCACAGAGGCATGGTGTTCGTTAGAGCTCACGGCCGAGGCCCCGCCTCTCAACACACAGACAGTGGGCTGTTGCCACCTCGGGTAGCAGATGATCACTGCGCTGCTTGGGACATGTTACGAGGCGAGTCACGCTGGAGTCGAGTAACGCTGGAGTTTTACATTTGCAATAGTTTAAACACAAACATTTGTACACAAAACCACACTGTGCATTTTTTTTAATTTTTTTTTTTAAATTTTGTCTGTATTCATTCATGTACCCCCCCAAGAAAAGGGTTGCAACACTTATGTTTAACAAGTCAGCGAGTATCTCTCATGTGGTAATGTCCAGTCTGATCGATAGCACACAGCTGGTACGTGGTTTATTCCCCCCCCCCCCTCAAAAAAGCTTGCTTTTAGGACTCTCTCTCTCTCTCTCTCTCTCTCTCTCTCTCTCTCTCTCTCTGCGGCCGAGTCATCTACCATCATTACAGTTGTTGTTCAGCTCCTTCTCCAGTGTGAATTTTCTGTGTGAATTTTCATATTCGAGCGTCCACTTTTTATTCCTACAATTCCAATATATATTAGAATGAAGAACATCCGTTGACTGCGTGGTGGGACTGAAGTCATCGATCCCGATCCGTGCATGAATCGATTACCCGCCCTCGCCTCCCATAATCGGCCCCCGTATTATCCGAGGAATGGCAGGAAAAGCGCTCCGTATGCATCATTACCATGTTCCCCATTGGCCCCGAGACAACAGGTGTATGGTATGGTCGCCGGGCAGATTCCAATCTCCTAAATGTAATAGAGGTGACATTCCGGAGCTTCTCTGTGTTTCTCAGCGGCACGTGTACATGCTCAGGGCAGGTCCGTGTCTCTGTTCCCTCCTTAATCTGTTTCGCTTCCTTTGTGTATCCCTTGATTGCTCCTCGGGTTGATGTTAGAAGAAGATGATGTCAAAATATGTGCCCGGCCGTGACTGCTCCCTCTTCCCGCACTAAAGCCCTCACTCACCCCCCAAGCACCAATTTTGTGTTACTCTCATTATATTGGAGTGTGTGTGTGTGTGTGTGTGTGTTTGTGAGTATATAGTCTGATAATAGTCTGATTTGTTTACAGACTTTTGTTCTGATGAATACAGTCAAGTTCATATATTTGCATGTGAGCCAGGTGATAATTAATTATTTCATCACTGAGAAATAACACTGTTTTTATTAGCTTGGGGGGTGGGGGGGTGGGGGGGGGGGCTCTCTGCAGGAACGTAAGTGGCAAATGTGACGCCAACGAGAGTGATGTGCTCTTGGCGGCTCGGGGCATGAATGTGAAAGGAGAGATTGGAAGTGCTCCAGGAGCGAGCGCTTGAAATTACTGACAGAAGAGGTTCAGTAACCTTTCGCAGCCCGTCAGAATCAATTAGGCAGTGAAAGGAATTCTAAAGATCCTGATGATTGAATACAAAAAGAGGAAATTTACCAGCAAAACCATGAAAAGCTACCGTCTGGGGTTCATCCGGGTGCAGATGGAACACAATAATACTATTTTTCTGTTGAAATCACTCTTTGAATCTTATCTAATTTGGAACTATTTACAGAATTTCTTCCGTAATTTAACTAGAAAGCAAATGACATGTCTGTCTGTCCGTCTGCAATGATCACTGCATTTTTATTTTTATAAATTAAGATTACATTAGATATTTGGATGTCTTTTTCTAGACGTCCAGGAAATAAGTGCAAAAGAAGGACTAAAAGATATAGCCCCTGGTTCCATAGATTACCATTTACCAGAGCATCTTTCTCTGGAACTAGCGCTATATTTAACTTCCTGTGCTGATTCACAATTCAGAACACAAGCTGCTGTTAAGACTCTCAAAGTAAATTATTAGGGGAAGCAAAGAGTTCCTTATCCAATTTAGATGGACCAAGCCCAGAAATCTGATTTACCATTAAAATAGAATGACGGAAATGAAATTACAAGACGTTTGTTCTCTCTCTCCAACAGAGGACATTCAGAAGATTAGCAGTGGGAGGAGAGGAGGCGGCGGCGCCAAATCTGGCCCCGCGACGGAGAAGGACAACAACAACAACGAGGAGTACGAGAACTACGACGAACTCGTGGCCAAGTCGCTCCTCAACCTGGGCAAGATCGCAGAGGACGCCGCCAACCGAGCCATGACGGCCTCGGAGATGAACAGCAACTCCTCGAACAGCGCCGAGGAGGAGGACGAGGACGAGGAAGAGGACGAGGAGGACGAAGAGGAGGAGGAGGAAGAGGAGGATGAAGAAGAGGGAGCAGAAACACAGAGGGGGGATCTGAGTTTGGACATTGACAGCGATGTGGTCCGGGAGACGGTGGACTCCCTTAAACTTCTGGCACAAGGCCACGGCACAGTATTGTCTGACAATTTAGACGGACAGGAGTTTGGGGACGGCCAGAACGAATGTGGTCACGGCGCACACGGCGGGAATGGACAAGTTAAGATCAACAGTCATGGACAAATCGAAAACAGCGACGAAGAAGTGTGTCTGAGCAGTCTGGAGTGCCTACGGAACCAATGCTTCGACTTGGCGCGCAAGCTCAGCGAAACCAAGTCCACCGACCGAAACGGGCCGTCCCAGCAAAACCATTTCTCATGCGGGGATCCCAATCAACAGGCCCAGCACCACGGCTACGGGGAATTCCACCACAGCCAAGACAGGAACTATTCCGACATGGACAATCTCATGAAGCTGGAGGAGCAGCTGAGCCCGCGCTCCAAGGCCTTTGCCAGTTGCGCACAGGAAAACAACCGCTACCACAGCAACCTGCGGGACTTCGACGAGGACACGGCCTCCGTGACGTCGGACCGATCGGAAGAAGTGTTCGACATGACGAAGGGCAACCTGTCCCTGTTGGAGAAAGCCATTGCACTAGAGTCGGAACGCGCCAAGGCCATGCGGGACAAAATGGCCACCGAGGCCGCCAGGAGAGACGGGGTGAGGTATAGCCACGATGACCACGGCCCGCGGCACGGCTACGGCGTGGAGCGTAAAGCGCGGCTTCCTGACGGCATGAAGAAGCCCTTCTACCACAAAGGTGAGTCATTCTGTCCGACGCTGACCACTAGAAGCCATAACGATACAGAAGTAGACATGCGTAGCTCAGCCAACGCTCAGGTAAAGATGTTTGTCTGCGACCATTTGGCTGCGTCCTATCTAGTGGGGACTAGACAGCCCATGTGCATTCTGGGAACCCCAGGACAAGCTTTTTTCAGCCAATTTGGAAATTCGCATCTCGGTAGCAGCGGGAGCGGCTTATGTTGTTAAAATAGGCCGGCATGGAAACATCAGAGGGTAGGCTTGTCAGGCATAAGTAATGGCAATCTGCACGGCCAGTTAGGACCGCACATCTCATCCCCTGCGATGCAGCTTGGGGTAAAAACCTATTTATAAACCTGCACCAGCACTCGGGAGAGGAAGCTACAAAACGGAGGTCTCCTGGATTCATTCTGCCGGGACCAGGGGAGCTTTCGGCCCGTGTTTGAGTCAATTAGGACCCGCCGTTCAGATTGATACTGGAGGTTATCAAATAAAAAGACAAATATCTAAGGCCAATCATAAAGTAGAAGGCGGTTTCCCATTGGTGGTCACTGTTACACCGTGTGCTGGGTGTCTGCTTGACATTGCATTGGCATTTACGATAGTCTGATTTTCAAGCTACCTGGTTTAACTCCTAATTATTCCTTTCATCATACCCTAAGCTGCAACAATGTTCAGACTGTTAGGTTAAATCATTTCCCCCCCGACCCCGTAAAGGAAGCTATCAGATGGGACCAACAAATTAGAGCATGCTAATTCACAGCAGGGTTGTATAATGTATAACGCCTTAAATGCCACACAACTCACAGCAGGTATATATATATATATATATTGCAACTTAAATGTCACACAAATGTTAATTTTGGAAAGCCCATCCACGGCCGCTGTGTCTGGCTTGTGTTGGAATAATAAGAGGACGCGGAGGACAGTTGTGTCACGATAACATCTTTCCCCCCCGGAGAGATAGAGGCAGACACTCGTGGACCAGAGTTCCTGTGTGATTCATAAAACAGAGCACGGAGAGGAAGGGGGAGGAGGGGTGGGGGAAGAGAGAGAAGAGCCCCGCGCCTTTCCAGAGGCACGAGGCTCAGATGAAAATTGAACAGTATCAAAATGACCGATAACGAACGGCAGGCCGACTGACTATCCAGAGATGTTATGGTAATGGGGGGCCATTTGCTATGCAGAGCGCAGACCGTCCCCCCACAATCAATACCCCCCCCCCCCTCCTCCCTCTCGCTTTCTAACCACGCTCTCTCCTGCGATGGGGAGCGCGGCGGGCAGAACACGCGGACGGGCCCACGCGCAAAAATGGGAGATGGGAAAGAATTGTTTCCAACACGCTGTTCAAACGCCGACAGACGATGTAATAATCTGCCCCCCCCCCCCTCCAAAAAAAAAAAAAAAACAGAAGCCATTATGAAGATGCCGCACGCTTCCACGCCGTCCACGCTCTTTTTATCAATATCAATCAAAGGAACGGAGCAGCATTGGACCAAAATCATATGCCCCCATAACGCGACATAGATAGACGACAGCCGGGGAGGATAATGAGGCACTTTCGTTTCCTGATGGATGAGACATGGGATTCCATTCGGTGACTCACTTGTTAATGTATGAGTAGGTGTGCTCCATGCCTCCTTTACAGTTTTGTATTATTATTTTTTTTAACCCTCCCACCTTTTTCACTTGATTATTCATTTGAAATGTAAACTGCATGTTGACTGTAAGAAGGACCTTCGACCTTGTCGGGCGGACGAAGGGTTTCAAAGGCGGACGGTTACGTTGGCAGAAACGACGCCAGTTGGCTCTGCTGCTTTTTGACTGTAACTGTATCTGATCGGGGCTTCGAAGAAATCAGAGAGCCTGGTTTTGGGAAGGGAAAGACAATCCTCTCTCTCTTTCTGTGTGTGTGTGTGTGTGTCTGTGTCTGTGTGTGTGTGTGTGTATGTGTGTGTGTGTGTGTGTCTGTCTGTGTGTGTGTGCGTGCTTTTTGGAACCCTCATTGCATCAAGAGATCTGTCAGCGAGACGATTATTATCTCTGTCTTCTCTCCATCACTTCAGATAAGCGTATGAGCAATAAATAATGCCCTTTGAGTGAGAAATAAGAGCCACTTAATATTCAATCGCTTTTGTTTGCAGATAGTCAAGTGTGTGTCTAAACGGATGGTCGTCACAACAGACAGAAAGGTCATTCAATGTCTTGAATCACACACAACATTGCTAGAGACCATATACTCAATCATGCACTAAACAGAGCACTGCCTTATCTAATAATTCATATTTTGTTCAAAATAAGATTTTTAGAAGTGAATAATAATGACCCATTCAATTGCCATAAATTCCAGACAAGCAGACATAAATAAATAACAAACTACACATGTTCAACTGAGCTCTCCACATGTATATCTGTATCCTGTATCATAGCTGCTGAGCCTCTACACACTGGGGGTCACATGAGATCACACAGGAAGCAAATACCGCACTGGCAAAATGTTTTGGATCACGCTATATTTCTCTGAGCTTTCGCTCCAATAAAGACATCAGCCAATCACGTTAAGTGGGACGGACACATGTAAAGTGTAACACTTTATTACGTCTTTCAATCTAACAGATGCAGTGCAGAGCAGATCTACTACTTCAGTTGTTTACCTTTCACAATAAAAGCCCTAGATATGACTGTTTCCCAGAGAATTTAAATTCAGTCAAACTCAAAAATAAACAGCTCACAGTGGGTTAAACAATTTAATCTCAGACAGTCTGTGAGAGGACTGGTAGTTAGTCCTATTCACACCTTTTATCAAAAACATATATTATTTCGCCGCTGCTCGTATAAATAGTTTCGCAGACGAGTATTTTCTCATCATATTTTCAGCATATGTGTGTCGTGTGAGTGTAAAAGCCTTTATTCAGCGATGCCCCTGTAACTGCCTCGTGGCTAACACGCCACGGGGAGCTCTGATGTCACGGCGCTGCCACAGCACGGTCACGGGGGCCGTTGGCCGTGTGTGACTTATGTCCCGTGTGATCATCGAGACTCTTCTCTGCCCTCAGACGCCTCGCGCGCCGACAAGAAGGAGAGCCGGTGTCCGACGCCGGGCTGCGACGGCACGGGGCACGTCACGGGCCTGTACCCCCACCACCGGAGCCTGTCCGGCTGTCCGCACAAAGACCGGGTGCCACCAGAAAGTAAGCGCCGTGGCCAAGAGCCTCCATGTTTCTTTGATGTGCAGGGAAATCAGGCATGTTTTACAGCGATCCCCGCTGCGTGTCCGGCTAGGTGTGTGTGTGTGTGTGTGTGTGTGTGTGTGCTCTGTGCGACTGTGTTTGATATTTCAGGGGTGGAGGGGGGGGGGGGTCACAGCTGCACTTCTCTTGTGACCTTTTGCATGGGGGCCGTGGTTTTGCTTGCGGATTGCCTGCCTCGTGTGTCGTGGTGATGAGGGGGGATGTGAGCCCCCCCCCCCCTCCCCGCGGTGATGCAGCAGTTGATGGGAGGGTCGAGAGAAAGACAATCAGAAAATATGTGTACAATTTGAAATGCTGAAAAATATCCAAAACGGTATAGAACAAAGCAAGAATTGTTTTGTGCTGTACAAAACTCCAAAGTCACGCCCAAGGTCAATCAGCGACTTACTTCACCGCAGGGGGGCTTTCCTCCTTCACTGGATTGGCTGACAGTGATTGAGAACGTCTGATAAAAACATCCCATCCACTGTTGTTGGTGTCATCGTCGTCGGGGTCGCATGCTTGTAAACGATGAGACGAGTTTGCCATGCTGTCTGTATCCCATTCATTTGTAATGTTGATTGGACCTGAACATTTATTTTTACGCCCTCAACCCGACGGTGCTCGCCGACCTTGATAACACCGAGCCAGCCACAGCCGCCTGTGACATAAAGCCCATTAATTGACTTGTAGTCCCTGGTTAATTAAGTCCTGTTGAATAGCTGTATCATATTATATCTCCGAGCCACAGATCAAGTGAAGTGGCAATAAACATTAGCCGTGGAATGACAGGGGAGTGTTTCCCTTTGCACATTCCACCCCGGCTCTTTAGTCTCGTTCACCTCGTGCTAACTTCTCAATAAAAGCCCATTTACACGTTTCATTGACCGCAACGTGAAAATCAAGTTATCATCGGTCGGGACCCGGGCCGCAATCAAAATAAAAGATTTTAATAATGGCAAAGAAATTAGCCGACATTAAAGCCTGGCTTGTTAAAGTCCAGCAGTGTTGCAGACGACTCAGGTTCTAACCCGAGGTGTGCTTTTCTCCCAGAAATGTGAAATGGCTCAGAGCAGTTGACCTTGACCGAGGTCGAGAGCCCCAAAATGGAATTTGGAATGGGCTTGAATTGATTGTCACTGGATATTTTGGAATACGATGTCTCTGTTCCTCCTCCTGTGCCTCAATTGTGTTGATGGGGCTGACTTTTGGGGGGAAATGATACCACCAATACTGCACAGGATGCTTTGTATCACACAGAGTTCTCCTCTGGATCTCTGCGGCGTCATCTTCAGTCCTTCAGAAGGACACTTGAGAGGGACACACACACACACACACACACACACACACACACACTCTCACTGTTAAAGGGTGAGCTGCTTTGGGTGGCTTGAGTTAGGCCATTGCATCACCAACCAGCCTCCTGTCGATATGTGGTCAATAGTTTCATACTGAGTCTTTGTTTCACACGAGCAGCTGCCGGTAAGGCGAAGAGGTTCCTGCTTACATTTGAGATTTTTTTCTAACTGTATGAATATATGCAGTTGTAGACCAAAAAAAAAAAAGGTACAGAATGGGTGGTTGGAGCAAAACGTAACTTAGTTTGAATGGACACTAGTATTGTGGTGTTGAGTCTCAGATCAGACAAAACAATCATCAAATATAACGTTTTGAATGATTCCCGATCACATTGTCGATGAGCTGTAGCTACAGATCCAGATTGTTTGGGTTGATGTTTTGTTGGCATTCAAGGTGCTGGACTACTTTTTTTAATTTCGCCAATTTTTCAATTCAATTCAGTTTATTTTGTATAGCTCCATATCACAAATTACAAGTTTGCCACCATCTGGAGAAATCATTTCAACCGTCCCGAAGACAGAGTAAACCATAACAAATTCCAAATGTTATTCTTGTACTTTGTGATAGATTGTCATCCTGCTTATTTGCATAAAAACTTAATTCAGATTATAATAAAATAAAACATTGTATTTGTATTGATAAAAACAATTCTTGACATGAGTAGTTTTATTGTTGTATTATAAGGTCCTTTGAGGTAGTGTTAGGAGATTAACAGCTCATATTTCATCTCTAATATCTATTCATGTTGTTGTGAAAGCATCTCATTTAAACAACTGGATCTATTCTCACCAAAAACAACATTTCACAATTCTTCAAAATCACATTGAACGCATCACGATAGCGTTATAATTAATAGTTATCACAAAGTTCCAAAAGTAACTCAAAGTAACCGTGTGCGTTAGCGGCTCCGGCGCTGCTAACGTTACACGACGTTGCCTCACCAGAAATTAACGACGAGGAAGTGTTGGTGCCGATTTCCTGATCCCATATTATTTACTGATTATTGTCCGACAACGACTGACAGTGAAACTCTTACTTCACACAATGATGGTGAAACTAAATAAGCCCCGGCGGGTGGGATCAGTACGGATCACGGACTAACTATGGTCTGTTACACCTCATAGTGGGTGTCAGAATGAGTTTTTAATTGTGTGGATAAGAACTCTTCTCAGAAAGAAAAAATACTTTTTTGGTTTTATTTTAATGAATTGGGGCACTCTATTATATGTTCTTTTTATGCAACAAGAAGAAGAACAAGAAGAAGAATATTAATAATAACTTCAACTCATGATAACTTCATAAGCATGTTTAACCATGCAATTCGTACATTAGTATTGGGGACCCATTCGAATGACCACCTGTGGGTCGTTACGTTGAAAACCCATCGGCATCGCCGGGCAAGTCTCTCCTCTATTAACACGTTTGCTGTACTGAATGGACAATGTGTTATTAATGCAGTGGCTTTATGTAATTGGCAAATCACACAGAGCAACCAGACCGTTCCTTGGGAAATGTGGAAACGTGAAATGTGATCTTAAATTCATTTATTCCCATTCCTGTTTGCTCGTTGTGGCTCTTTTCTGTGCCATGCTAAAATATAAATTGGCTTCACGTGGGACTCTTTGTTTTTCCTTGTCTTTTAAAAAGTGAATTACCTTTGTACCACGCGAGGCACCTGGAGCCACGTCGTACCCTGACAGCTCCGCCCGTGCCCGCCGCTTTCCTCGCCTCGCTATACGTGTGTCTTTGCAGAGGATGGGGCAAAGCTGCGACATATGCATAATGTATTGGCTCGTGGCATGTCGGGGTGGCAGGCTTTTGTCCAATTACCTGCACCGAATGGCAATTAGCATGTGAGGGAAGGAGGATGATGAGGGGTTAAAGTTTAAGGGGGGTGATAATGATGAAGCCAGAGCCGATGGGGGCTTGGCCCCGTGCGCGGCGCTGATTTGGAGACGATCCCTGGCCCCGGCGCCCGCGGTGCTCCAACGGGCTCCTTCTCGGACATCCATAGATCATTAATCTAATTGGCTGGTTGCCGAGGGGATCGGAGACAGTTATGGACTGTTTTAATGGTAAATGGTATTGAAGACGGCGCTATCTGCCCCAATAACGGACGGCTGATAACCGAGCCGAGTCTATCAAGGAGCTGTATTCCATGCTCCCTCCATTGATTTCAAGGCCGGTGTTTTGCATGATTGCTAACCGTTGGCCGCTCCACTCTCTGCATGCCCAAAATGTCCCCCACCCCTCCATCTCCGTCTCGTGCCCTGTTCAACTCAAATGACATCTTTTTATTCATGACTGTCCCCATTCCTTGAATACTAATTTGAATAGGTGGAAGGAATATGGTGGGGGGGAACCTCTCCTGTCCCCCCCCCCCTTTTTTTCCACACTAGCCTTCATTAAAAAGAAGAAGGGGTCATTTGGGTTCACACAGGCTCATTTCTTAATGATGTTTATAATGCCAAGGCTCCTCACATACTAATAGAGCTTGTGCGTGATTGTGAAAGGGGCTCCTAACCTTCCCTTGTCTTTCACTCCTGTCTCCTTGTCTGCGTGAAGTCGTGGCTATGTATGAGAATGTTCTTAAGTGTCCCACGCCTGGCTGCACCGGACGCGGCCATGTCAATAGCAACAGAAACTCCCACAGAAGGTAAGTGACAGCCTGCCGTGTATGGCACTGTCCATGTTGCACCCTCCTCTTTTACTTTTTATTTCAACGTGGGATTTTTTGTAAAAAAAAAGATATAATTTGTTTTCCCTCACATCATCTTTCTGTTTAATTATTGTCTAAAACCATTCTTCTTTTTTTATACTTACATTTCTTTCGGTGTGTGGACAAGTCTCGCTTCTTATGTCGGTGGAGGAAGGGAATAATTAAAGTAGTTCAGCTGCTTAACAATCCCCACGGTGTCACCGAGACTGATTAGAATGCAGCAATTCACACCACGCGCAGCATAAATCATTTATCAACTCTGGAAAAAAAGAAAGAAAGCGGCATCCATCAGGTGCAGCTTTTGAGCGAGGGAGAGAGGGAATGAGAGAGAGAGAGAGAGAGAGTGAAACGGAAATAGAAGAGGGGGATGGTGGTGCGAGGTGACAGTGAGAGAGGAGTGTCACCCCCGCAGCAGATGCTCAGGGAGTCGGGTGCACAGCAGCAGCCATTAGCACCTCTCTGCCTCAGCCGGGGTGACAGGAGAAGGTGGCGACCCCGAGAGGACCGGGACGCCTCTGTGCCACGCTCGGCGGCCGCCACCTAATAGACGCCGCCGTGCAGGTGGTCGCGCACGGTAAACTTTCACCTTCACTTGAGGAGAAGAGCTGATATATATTTATTTATATATATATATATATATATATATATATAAATATATATATATATATATATATATATTTTTATATATATATATATAAAAAATATATATATATTTATATATATATATATATATATATATATATATATATATATATATATATATATATATATATATATATATATATATATATATATATATATATATATATATATATAAATAAATATACGCCTCTCCATATGCCACTGCTTCATATCTCCAATACACGCTCTCGCACCTGCACACAGTAACCCACGTGTGACGATGATGATGATGATGATGATGATGATGATGATGATGATGATGATGATGATGATGATGATGATGGTGACTGGTGTTCACGAGAAGGGATCGGCGCTGGCTCGGGGGCCATTGTCAGAGATCATTGTTTCAGCCGCCTCGATGGCGTTGACAGGCCGGATGGAGAATGATCGAGGTTAAGGATAACAACGTGAACTTGTGTCACTTCTGGTCAGTTCATTGTCAGGAGGAGGTTTAACAGCCAGGGAACACACTGTAGGTGTGTGAGCGTGTGTGCGTGAGTGTGTGTGCTTGGGTGCATGTGTGCGCATGCGTGTACATATGTGTCTGTTTAAGTGTGTGTCACACGCCTGTGTGTGTGTTTGAGTTTGTACGTGTGTGTGCGTGAGAGTGTGTGTGTTTGTGTGTGTGTGTGCGTGCATGTGTGTGTTTGTAGGTGTGTTTGTAGGTGTGTGTACCTGTGTGTGTGTGTGTGTGTGTGTGTGTGTGTGTGTGTGTGTGTGTGTGTGGTTGTGCATGTGTGTGTGTCTGTTTTGTGCGTCCATGCGTGTGTGTTTGAGAGAAAGGAACACTCTTTTTCTTTTTTTTTTATCTTTCCTTTTTTTCAACATTCACATTGTGAAGTGCATTTGTCCATGTGGGAATATCTACTCAGAGAATTACTTTGAGCCGTTCGACCAGAAACATGCAAGCTGTCTCCGATTGCGTTATTATTTCCAAGCGTTAAAAGTACGGTGGCCGCCGAGGGTGTGTGCGCTGCAGCGGCCCGGAACTACGTTCCCATTGGAGAAGGAAGGCGCGCTGCAGCTTAAAAAACACACAAAACTAGTGCGGCACTTGAACCTGCTGCAACATGAAAATAAGAAAGACAAGACAACAGCAGCACGGCGCTGATGCAGAAGAAACGTCACAAACACACGCCACCGGAGGTCCCTATTTATTTCTTTACTCCGAAGTCTTTTCCATGGCCTTTGTAAAAGGTCAAAGGTCAGCGCTCCCCCTAGAGGTCTGGGCTGGAGATAAGGCGCTCTGCTGCTCCTTTTGTTTTGTGGGGAGGGTTGTGCATTACCGGCGTGTTTGATGTTAATGCATTTATTTATTGTGGCTTCCTGCAGACCCTTTTCCATTATTGTATTTGTTTTATTTTTTTCATCTGTTCATTAATATTTTAAAGTGTGTTTCTTCTAATGCAAATCATGTTGGATGCAGTGCGTTAGCATACAAGTGATGGAAAATGAGCCGTTCTAAATTTTAAGCGAGTACTTTCCAAACAAGTCAGATATTTGTTTTGGTTAAAACTTTGTTCAACCAAGTAAAACTCATTGAGATTTAAAATCTCTTTTTGAGGTTGACCTGTTGGGAACCTGCCTCCATTTATTTTATTTTATATTTAAAAGTATCAGTTCTATATATGTATACATGTATATATATATATATATATATATATATATATATATATATATATATATATATAGATATATAAACTCTAAGAACTGATAGTTTTTATATATATATAAATCTATATATATAAATCTACCGGTGACCTCGGCTGACGAGAACTTGTAGCAGTACGTGCGTACCATGTGACTGTAAGGCGTTGGTTCCGGTCTGCAACTCAAAGGTCTTTTCCCTTCCAGTCTGTCGGGATGTCCCATCGCTGCAGCCGAGAAGCTGGCCAAAGCCCAGGAGAAGCACCAGGGCTGTGATGTCCCCAAGTCCAACCAGGCCTCTGACCGAGTCTTAAGGTAGTCTTCACCTTTCACTCTCGTACACACATCCCCTATGACGACTCTCTGCCAAGATATGGCATGTAATGTGTCATTCTTACAGCTTTCAGAGCATCGTGAATGTGCAAGGTGTTCAAATAGGTTTAGTGCACCTGTGATCAGGATGTGATGTCTCGCTCCGTTTCTTGTGTTCAGCCATTGAGATTCTTCAGGTCTTGTGTTTTATGTTTATGTTTTATGTTTATGTTCCCCCGTCCCGCGAGAATACTTCCAAGAGGCCGCACGTTGTTTCCCTGCTCACCATTGAAGGCAATCGTTTTATTAGATTTGAACGAAATTGGCCTCATTCATCACGAGCGAAGGAGGAGAGCCTTTTTTTTCAATTAGAGCTGCTTTGATTGTCAAGAAAACGCAGCGATGAAAAAGTCATAAGTAATTGTACATTTGATATTCATATCCAACTGAACATCAACAGCACTCGATCATACATTTCCTTTTTGTTCCTGGTCTTAGATTGAGGACATAAATGCGTATCAGATGATGAAAGCCCATCAGAAGTATGCAAGTGTAATGAAAGGAATGGGGGGGATTCATTTGGACTGTTTTGTATTGACGAGGAATGCAAAACACTTCTAGTTATTTTTATAAAGCAAGAGGAGGAAAACATCTGCGCTGTACCGTACCATCTCCCAGCATCATCCTCCATGTTGTACCCCTGGAGTATCACAGGCTGCCTCTTCCCCTTTTGCCTCTGCCACATTCCCCCTGGGCAATAATGAGTGCCTCGGTCCAACTTCCACCCCCTGGTCATTTATTTTCCAGGCCTATGTGCTTTGTCAAACAACTGGACTATCCACAGTATGGTGACAAGAACATTGTTTCCACCAGCACGCCCCGCTCCAACTTGGCCAAGGAGCTGGAGAAGTACTCCAAGACCAGCTTCGACTACAGCGCCTTCGACGGCAGCAACAGCCACCCGGCGTACGGCAAACGGGCCATCGCTCCCAAAGTCCACGGGCAGAGAGACTCCTCCCCCAAAGGATACGACGGTACTATTTCTGTTCTTCCATTGAGTTCCTGTTAACATTATGACGATTCCTTTGGGCCGCGTCAACCAAACACATGTCAGGGTCTCGAAGAATCTGTTGTGGAATCCTTCGATGTACTGAATACCAAATGTTATCGGCCATTTTTGCACGAGTATTTAGTGTTTAATGCATGTAATGCTGAGTTCACACCAAAAGTGTTAGAGGGGGCGGGGCTTATCTTCCTGGCTTTACTCTGTGGAAACCGTTAACATATCTGCCATCCACCATGGAAGAACTAACCACTGCTTAAAGTTCTGTTTATACTTTCGCAACTCGGCGTCGGGATTGTTTTTCTTGCTGAGTAATACACTTTGAACGCGGCAGACGGCAAACTTTTTCGTCTAACGCAACCATTCACATCTGTACGTTGACTTTGCATGGGATATACTCGTACGGAAATGTCCCAACACTTTTGGTGTGAACGCAGCATAACAATTCTAAAAGTTTGACGGAGCAATCTTCTTCTTCTTCTTCTTCTTCTTCTTCTTCTTCTTCTTCTTCTTCTTCTTCTTCTTCTTCTTCTTCTTCTTCTTCTTCTTCTTCTTCTTCTTCTTCTTCTTCTTCTTCTTCTTCTTCTTGAATTAGTATTTTTCAGAAATCCTAAAATGTGGGAAGCAGTTAAATGGAAATGCATGCACTCGCTTCCTTCGGGGTAATCTGATGGGGAAGCCCAGCTCAGCTCGATGTGCTCACCTATATGAAGCCACGCGGCCTTCTTTTCATTTCCAATGTCTGTCTCCGCAGCCAAGCGCTACTGCAAGACCTCCAGCTCGGCCAGCAGCACCACCAGCACCTACGCCCCCAGCAGCACCAGCAGCAGTCTGAGCTGCAGAGGAGGAGGAGGAGGAGGAGGAGGAGGAGGAGGAGGAGGAGGAGGAGGAGGGGGCCCGGAAGGCGGCCGGGGGGGCGGGGGCAGCAGTGCCAGCAGCACTTGCAGCAAGAGCAGCTTCGACTACAGCCACGACATGGAGGCCGCCCACATGGCGGCCACGGCCATCCTCAACCTGTCCACGCGCTGCCGGGAGATGCCCCACGGCATGGCGGGGAAGCCCCAGGACCTGTGCTCGCAGGTAGGCTCACTTCATATCCACCTCCTGTCCACCCAAAGGTCACAGTGTATTAGGACCATCATTACTCAGTGTGAGATTTACACCTAATCGTCATTATGCTCCATCATCATTAGTAACACGTATGTTTAAAATGTTATTTTATCACTAGTTTGTGGCATGAAATCATTTGTTTGTGAATTGCATATTGTAGGTAACTTAAGTTAAATATGTGTCAATGATTACCACTTAATTTGTAAAACTTTTATAAGCATTAAATAGTCACAGTATAAACTATCTAAATAGCTTTATATAATGTTTATATTGCAATACAAAATATGAATGAACCATTCTACAAAGTATATATTCTAATCAGTTGCAACTTGGTGGAAGCATCCAGTTAATGTTTATAGACAGTTTACAACCATCAACAATTTCTTAAAGATTTACGAATCTTTTTCTTATCAAGTGTCTGTGAGATAACATAAATACTAATAAGTACACATTATTAATGGTGGTTTCATTGTTTGTCGCCAGTTAAATAACTGTGATCAGTCGTATTAATGGTGGTTATAAAGCCATGTTACACATATGTCCTGATGCGACTCTGCGGCCTCACGTGACTCATACATGTTCTCCTGGTAAGACCCCGGCCTCCCGCTGCAGCCACCAGAACCCACTGACACATTATCTCTGTGCTTCCTCCATTACACTCACGCTGGCGCTGGGAACTGACAACGTTGGGGAGATTTCACACACACACACACACACACACACACACACACACACACGCACACACACACACACACACACACACACACACACACACACACATTCCATTAGAGATCCGGGGGCTGTGTCTTACACTCGGGGGCTCCGCAGGGCCTCCTTTTTTATTATTTTATTTTCCATCTGGGGATCAGATAGGAGCCGGACGAGGCGCCGCTTGACACGGTCGTGAGCCCAGCGTGTCATTTCTGAGCAGATAAGGTGACAGTGTTTCCATATTATCTGAGGCCAGATGCTGAGAGAGAGAAAGAAAGAGAGAGAGATGGAGAGAGAGGGGGAGAGAGATACAGCAAACGGGGGAGGTTGGTGCAAGAAATGACGGAGAGCAGGTGAGGTTATAATGGGTGAGAAGCTTGGGGGGGGGGGGGGGGGGGCATGAGGTGAGAATACCTGGAGATGGGAAGAAAGCCCAGCGGAGGGCAAGTGCCGGCTTATTGCCAATGTTGACAGCTGATACTTTCAGTTAATGAGAGTGAGAGTGAGAGAATTTAAAATAAAGAAAGAGAGCAAAGGAAGTCTTTTTTGTTACAGTGGGCAAGGAGAGAGATGATACAAGAAAGGAGGAAGGAGGGAGGGGAAAGGAGAGAGAAGAAAAAAAAGCTCTAAGCAAAAGGGGAACGAAATGAAGTTGGCGGGAACAAACGCCCGAAGCAGTCCGGGCTTCCTGGTGTCCCTCTGCTGCTTCGGGGCCAGGCGGGCAGGATGCTCTCAGGCCGCATGGGGGAGACGGGAGGACTTCAGAGGTTTATTTTTTCCTTCTTCTTCTTCCTCTTTCATCTCCACACCTCACCTCGTGGCACACGCTGTTCCTTTCTCCGTCTGAATGAAAACCTCACACTCTCACATCTTCGCGCCTCCTTGTTTTTTTCTCGTCTCCTGTCTTTGTCTTCTTCGTCTGCACGTCAAATTTATTCAACCCAAAGTGTCATTTTCTCCTCTCAACCTCTGAGATTGTTTCATTTGAATAAACACTCATTGCACCGCCTGGCTCCCAAAACCAAAAATTCTGTTCTAGAACGTCACACTTTTTAAGTATTATATTTATCAGTTACATTTGCAAATATTTATGATTCGCTTTTCAAAAACCACGTGAAGCACTCGGCATGAATCAGATCCACCTCACAGCACTTATTTAAAGAGAGAATACGTCACCATTTCCAAAAAGAAGTTGAGTTTTCATCAAAGCTGAATTATGAGTAGTGTGTTAACTGGATTCCCAATTAATCTGAGTACACAAGTACAACTTGCCCGAAATAACGATTTTGCTTGACAAAAAGAAAAAAAGGTGTACAAAATAGGAAAGAGATACAAATATATATAATATAATATTTACATACTTGGCATTTCAGTCACCGCACTAAGTTGGTTTGAATCCTATTTATCAGATAGATCTCAGTTTGTATTTGTAAACGATGAAGCCTCGATAACCACCAACGTTAGTCACGGAGTTCCACAAGGTTCTGTGCTTGGACCCATTTTATTTACCTTATACATGATTACTTTGGGCAATATCATCAGGAAATACTCCATACACTTTCATTGTTATGCAGATGGTACTCAATTATATCCATCCATCAAACCAGAATACACCAACCAGCTCACTAAACCTCAAGCATGTCTCAAAGACATAACAACATGGATGACCTGCAACTTCCTGATGTTAAGACAAAACTGAAGCTATTTTACTCGGTATCTGAAGCCTCCTGCCTGGAGCGCCCACCTCCTGTCATGAAAGGGAAATATACGGTAAATTACCGGCAGCTGTGGTTGCCAGAACTTCACCGTAAAAAATAAAGTGAGACCGTATAAGACATTACGGTATACATTTTTGAAACCGTAAAATTCACAGTTGAGAACTGCTTTTTGTTTACGTAAATTACTGTTAAAAAAAACAAATCACCGTAAAAAAACTAATCTGTGAAATATACGGTAAATTACCGGCAGCTGTGGTTGCCAGAACTTCACCGTAAAAAATAGTGAGAACGTATAAGACATTACGGTATACGTTTTTGAAACTGTAAAATTCACAGTTGAGAACTGTAGATACTATTAAAAAATAGTAGATTACTATTAAAAAAACGGATATATCATAACCCTGTTTACGGTTATTTGCTTTAGAAAAAACAGCTATGTTATAAACGTGTTTACAGTAGATTCTTGTAAAAACAGCAGTTATACTGTAAAGCTATTTACAGTCTTTCTCAGAGATAAACACAGTACAACTGTATGAGTTACAGTATTTTATTACAAAGTTCAAAATAAATGGCCAGGAACAGGCGGTTCTTCTCCGCCTGTGCCCGCCCCATCTCTTCAAACCGGGCCAGCAGCTGACCCAAGCTGCTCATCAGCTCCTCTCCTGGCTGCGACCATTCTAGGCGCTGGGTTCCAGGGGGCCCCACATTGGGCTCCAGTGTAGCAGGACTCACACCACTACCCATGGGTTTCCCCCACCAGCACCAAGGATCAGCCATGATCAGAGAGGTTTCATTGGAAAACCGCTTTTTATTTTACACAGAGCAGACACGTCTGCTCACTCTCCCTTCCCTCCAGCTCCGCCCCTTTTATACCAGCAGCATCGGCTGCTGACTGATTGCCAATCAGTGAGAACAGCTGACTGATTGTCAACCAGCCAGCAGCCGAGGCCAAACTGGGGACAGTTGCCACAATCTCATGAACACTTTTTAATACCTTATTAAGATAAGTAAGGACTAAAACACTTAAAACAAGTGAAATGGTCCAACATGAAAACTGCCTTGTATGAAGAAATATCTTGTCAGTCAAAAAACGAGTATAGATTGCCTTAATTTAAGATATTTTATCTTACTTAGATTTTAATTTTTGCAGTGCAAATAATAAATGCAAACAATACAGGACTGGTAAATTCCTAATACGTTATATTTCCATTTGCAGCACAATAACAGTAACAAAATGTATTTTTAAAGAGTAATACATGCAAAAACTACGGTATTAATTGTTGTTCATATTTCGGTATATTTCCGTTATCAGTACAATGTTTAGTGCAATTAAAAGTTATAAACTGTATATTGTACAAACAATAAATTTGAAAATTACAAGGCCGGCTGTTACTTTCATAAAACGTTATAGCTCAGTTGTCAGCACAGTAGTCTGTACATTTAACAGTGACAGATTGTATTTTTTTATAATTATTAATGTAAAATTTACGGTATTGATTATTGTTCATAATACGGTGTATTTCCGTTATCAGTACAATGTTTAGTACAATTAACGGTAACAAAATTGATTTTTTACAGGAAATACATGCATAAATTACTGTTTGGGCTGATATATACATACATGGTGTTGCAATGTGATAGAAACGGAATATAACCTATTTCGAATTAGCGGTCTCTTACTGTTGGGATTTAACAGTTTTTCACTGTAAAATCTACGTTCTTTTTTTACAGTGTACAGACTGTAAAGCCCACGGTGGCAAATTCGTAATTTGTGATATTGGGCTTTATCAAATATACTGCATTGAGTTGAATACTGTTGTGGTATCCATAATATAGGCGGACAGCTTTCCTGCTGGAGTTAGGGCTACCGAGATGATATTCAAATATTGAATATTACTTACTTTAAGAAATATAGTGTGCGGGAGCCCACCAGTTACCACCTCAAGTATACGCCGCTATGTCCTTGACTATGTCCTTGACTCTGTCCTTGACTATGTCCTTGACTCTGTCCTTTGTCCAACGGTCTAACATCTACAATCATATTTGTTGGTGTTTAATTTTTTTTAAACTATCATTTCTACTGTGGTCAACAAGCAGAAATGGAGGCAAGAAGCTGTATGTAATTTATATAACCACAAGGACACTAAATGAGATGAATACAAGCATGTTGTTGTTGTTTGATACGTTACAACAATGCATTGAAGCACAGAGAAAGAGATGGAATGATATTGAACTATACACCGTCTGTTAAAGGAAGTTAATTATTCAGTTATGACATAACACCAATATGGCATTGAATGGCAATGTGGTCGTTGGGCCCCAGCCTACTTTGACTCCACTGCCTCGTTGTTTTGCCAAGTTCTGTAAAAATGGAAACACAAATCAGTCAGGACATTTATATTACATCAAAGGTCAAGGTAATATTAAATTATTGGATTTTATTACATTTTAAGGAAGTAACTATCCACCTAATTGACTTCCTGTTCCAGTGGTAACAACATTATGCCATGTCATGGAAAGTAAAAGAACTCCTTGAAGAAAAGTGCTACGTTTTAAAACCCTTAATAGAAGCTATTTGTTATTGAGCAACGCTAGTGCAGATTCCATGGACATCCTAATAAATTCCAAACAGACTTCACTCAAAGACACAAACAGGCCTCCATGAAATAGAGAAACTTCTCAAGAATGCTTGACGAGAGTGAGCTTGACCAGTGAGCCGGCGGAGTGACCTCTCACGCTCTGGCAACGGAGGTCAGGGGGTCACGGGAGAGGCCAGCGCTAGAAGGGGCGGTCTCTCTTCACACACCGTCCTCGTTAATTGGAAACGAAGGGGCTGGCCCCCCTTAATTGGACGGTGACACACAATACAGAGGCTGGCGAGCATGTCCACAGGGGAGAGAGGAGGCGTGTGTGCCACTGCATTCAGTCCTCTGCAACTTGACCTTTCTATTGTTAGTTCCAATCCTTTACTTATTATTCATCTTCTGCCTCTGCCTCGCTCTCTTTAACCACTTCCTAGCCAAACCTACAATTGAGTTTGATAGTGTGTGTTTAAGGCAGACAGCAACATCACTGTATGGAAGCCCATTAGGGACTTTATTAAAATGACAATGGAAACTTGAAATTAATATTAATAAAAACAACGAAATTAACACTCATCGGCATTCTATGACCACATTAAAACCAAATTGGGCAGGGATTTTGACATTTCCCTGTGCAAAAGATGAAGTCATCGAAAACAATAAGTCAAAGAGTTTTTTATTTTCAAATGCATGTTTGAAAATTGCCTTTTCATTTGGACTTAAATAGCGCAAGTGGGAAAGGAAAGTGACATCGTTAATTTTTAGATTCATTAATTTGATACAAAATAATTTGAACATTTTGCACTGCACTGTAAGTCTTTAAAAAGTAAAGGTCAAACAGTTTTTCCATTTGTAATAATGCCATAGAACAAACATACGAGTATGTGAGAAAGAACATTTCAATTGTATAATTTCTAATCGAATAACATACATGTGTGGAACTTTTTTGATCCTTTTTGTGTTTGCAATATAATCTGAATAAAATCATCACCATATGCTGGGATGAATTCAGCTGAGTGGTGTCTAGACGGTTGCTTTTGTAAACGCTCAGCCTTATAATGACCTGCCTCCATTTGTCTCGCATGGTTCCCAACTTACTTTATCCTATCTTTTATTATTTACAGAAATATATTTTTTCTTCGCTAATAACCCAGCAGTCATATTGTTATCCCCCCCACACACACACACACACACACACACACACGTTTGGCTCTGAGTCATTATTTCCTCTGAGGGGATCTATTTTCTTGCTCTGATAGACTGACAGGTGAGGCTCAATCGTCACACAGGCTCAACCATTAGCATTGAAGTTGACAAGACTCTATGGTGTGTGTGTGTGTGTGTGTGTGTGTGTGTGTGTGTGTGTGTGGTCTGCACATGTTCTGCCTTGTGTGCGAGAACAGATCATCCTAGGAGCGTCGGCCTGCTGTGCGCGCGTCGATGTGCGTCACAGAGGTTTTGGCTTCAGACACCAGGAGAATCCACCCCTAGGGACACTGTCGGCTGAAATCAGCATTCAAGCGGGCTTTCCTTCTTGTGAAAGGAAGCGAGGAGGAGGAGGAGGAGGAGGAGGAGGAGGAGGAGGAGGAGGAGGAGGAGGAGGAGGAGGAGGAGGAGGAGGAGGAGGATAGAGGCACGTTGATGAGAGTCAGGACACAAACATGCACACGTCAACCAAAAAAAAAACAAGCCTCCTAGCCTAGGGCCACGAGGCCGGGTGTCCATGAGAGAAGCTCCAGAAGCCTCCACCAGGGGGCCAAAGCCCAGGCTGTCCTGAGGTGGCCCACTTAGTTCCACCGCACAGTATCGCTGCCTCTATTTTGGGGACTGCAGCAATCAGTCTCGTTGCAGCCACTGCTGCTCGTCTCTGCTCTCAACGCCACCCTCTAACCCTCAGCCCCGGCCCCCTGTGATGTCCACTCACATCAGGCTCACACATACAGTCACGCATGCACATACATGCACACTTCTAACTGCACAGAGTGGGATGGAAAAGAAACGTGAGAGATAGAGAGAGAGGGAGGGGTTCACAGCGGCCTGCGCTCGTCCACTGATGCGCCGCTATTCTTGTGTGAGTGTCACACCGAGGCTTTGTGGTTCTACGAAGATCTATCACATATAGACACCTTTACAGTTTCTTTAAAGAACCCTGGTTTGAAAGCTTCTTTGTGGAACCAAAAATGGTTGTTCATGGCATCACCCTGAAGAACCTTTTTCCATTCCAGAGGGCACCTTACTTTTATGTGTGCAGCCTCTGATGCTAGAATATGAATTTGACTGCTATAATCAGAAACTCTCGCCTCTCTTTCATCCCACTTTCCAGAGCCCGGGTCTAGACGTCGATGAGAACGGGACGTTGGACCTGAGTATGAGCAAACGTCTGTGCAGCGGCGGCGGAGGAGGGGACTCGGTGCTCACCCCTCTGGAGCCCATGTCCCCCCAGAGGCAGGCCGCCCTGCTGGGCTCCCGCTGTTACGGCATGGGGGACGCCGCCGACTGCTGGGACCTCCCAGTGGACTACACCAAGATCAAACACATCGACGAGGACGAGAAAGAGGTGAAGGGGGGGGGCGACCAGCAGGATGCTGGGAATACACTCATGTTTGGTTCACACGTATTTATGTTATGTTCAGTCGGTATCTTTCAAATATAGGGGGCAGTTCAAGGTTGAGTCGCTATAACGTCATTCAGAATTGTCAGCCTGGAAGAGCTTCTACAGTAATACAATCCACAGCCTGCTATCGCTCTCTCCTTTAGGGAGACGTTTATTCACTGATCAAAAGCAAAGAACAAACGCTCACCAGCGATTGCAATTACACGGGGAGCTCTCCTCAACATGCAAGATGAGCCCAAAAAACTCCCTCCCCCAAATTAAGGTTCAGTCTTTAATACACAGATCTCGTCACAGGTACATATCCCACCCCCTGACTCGTCTCGGCTCTAGTCTCTCATGAGAATTCACTCCTACCCCCGGGTGGGGGCGGTCTGTTGGCCGCGCCCCCCTCTTGGTATGTGTAGATACTGATAGCAAGTGTGAATGTTGAATACTGTTCGGCGTGTAGCTATAGCCTCGAGCTCAGACACAATATCTCTCTCTCCGGCCCATTTCTAGAGGCAAAGTGCCGTCTCTTCTGATGTTTTGCCGGAACCTAAACATTACGGTCCCTTCAAAAAATCTGATTAATATTAACAGTCGCCTTGAATCAAATTGTGCTACTTGCAGCAGAACACATTTAGTTATCACTCGTATGAATAACAATGTTTCATTTTTTACCATAAGACTTTTTACCATAAGAGGATCCTCCTCTGTTGCTCTGCTGAAGAGTTCTTCCCTATGAAATGTGTTTTTCCTGATCCGATGTGAGGTCAAAAGTCAGGGATGTCGTATGTACAGATTGTAAAATTCTGTCAAATTCAGAATTTGTCATATTGGGCTGAATTGAATTGAATTGAATTGAAGACAACCACCAGGGTCGAGACGGAAACGTTGAACATAACTACGACGCAGATGCTGCTCATAAAGCAGTAGTCTTGATCGCGTGTGGTTTGTGATAGACTGGTAGGCGGTGCAGTCGGCGCATGTCTTGTGTCTTGTGTCAATGCGTCTCAGCCCAAATGGTTTCCCTCCGAGCCGTTGATTCAACATTTGCAATGCCGTCTTGATTGTCTTCCAGGTTTGGCACCTCCGTGTCTCGTGCGCCGTTTTGAAAGTCGTATGCGAGGGAAACCTAATGAATCTGCATGTTAATTGATGTCAGCATTGCCATGCACAGAGGTATCCGCTCTGTTTGCATCATGCCGGCTTTCTGTTTTTACATTTTCGCTCCTCTCTAAAAAAATGAATTATGCAAAGTAGCACCTTGGGAGGGAATCGGAATAGCTCATCTCATCAAAGAACTGCTGGAAATCAATGCAGCACTGCTGGGTGCGCCTGTCGGCACCATGCACAGGCACTGTGCACACACACACACACACACACAGACAGACACACGCACACGCATCCCTGCCGGTGCATGTGCAGGATGTGAATATTTATGTGCAAGCGTGTGTGTCTGTGCCCAGGTCTCTTTGGGAGTGCGTCTGCGTGGATGTGTGAGCTCCATCCCCAGCCTATGTATGCACATGTCGTCCTCCTTCCTGTCTGCCTCTCAGCCTGCGCTCCCTTTAATTGGAGGCGCTCGCTGGCTGACCCAGCATCACACGCTCGGAGACAGCTTGAGCGCCGGATAATTTGGGCTGGATGTAGGCCCGTCTCCTTATGGGCATTACTGTACGTACACTGTGAGAGCGAAAGAAAAGAATCGGGATTTTTTGGGGGCATTTCTTTTTTTTTTTGCATAAGCAGCCGCCTTGCCCCAGCTTGCAAGCACTGCAGACAAAGCACAGCCTGGCACGGCACGGCTCGGCTCGGCTGGGCCAGCAGCGCTCTGACGCTGCGCTGCAGTGCCATCTAGCAGGCTGGCGAGAGCACAGCAGGCCGACGCTCCTAGAATGATCTGTTCTCGCACACAAGGCAGAACATGTGCAGACCACACACACACACACACACACACACACACACACACACATACACACATACACAGACACACACACACACGTTTGGCTCTGAGTCATTATTTCCTCTGAGGGGATCTATTTTCTTGCTCTGATAGACTGACAGGTGAGGCTCAATCGTCACACAGGCTCAACCATTAGCATTGAAGTTGACAAGACTCTATGGTGTGTGTGTGTGTGTGTGTGTATGTGTGTGTGTGTGTGTGTGTGTGTATGTGTGTGTGTGTGCTGTTCTCTCGTTATGAGTTTCAGCATGTGCCGGTTAATGAAATCCTTTCTAACTGACAGCGGAGCGCGTTTGTTAATAACTGCACACGAGCATGATCTTATGAATGTGTAACGATGGAGCGAGAGACTCAAATGAATCCCTCTTCATCCATCTTCATCCCTCTCTTCCCCTCGTCTCTTCTCAGCCGGACGACCTGGACCCCTTCCACGACCTGCTGGACGAGCGCTCCTACACCGCCGACGTCAACATGCCCAGCCCCAAGCCCAAGTACGCCCACTGCAAGGAGAGCAAGAAGGACCTGATCACGTAAGAGCCCTCCTCCAAACGCCCCCCCCCCACTGTTCCTCCCATCCACTTGACCACATTCCCCCACAAAAGCTCTGCTATAGTTCGTCAAAGAACCTATAATAGTGCTATAAGAACGTATAATAGTGCCTCAAACAAAAGAATGGTTCTTCACTATAGGTGGTGATTCTACGTAGAACCACAAAGCCTTTTAAAGAACCATTTAAGAACCACTATTGTTCTGTGTGTGCCCTGCTCTCTCCCTCCTCACCATCCAGTGCTGCTGGCCTTGCTCCATAACTTTGTATTTCCCCGCTTTATCCATTTGTCCACACCAATCTCAGAGTTGGCACATTCCTCTGATGACAGTCGTCCCCTCTTTTGATGCCTCATCCTTCTAAGACACAACACTAGGCGACCAGAGTAGCTGATCTCACAGTGAACCGTGATTACCATCACAGACAGTGGAGCTAAACTGGAAACAATGAAAAACAATAATCAATCTCCCCCTCCCACCTTTTTTTAAAATGTTCACATTTCCTCCTCCTTCCCTTTGGGCTTATCAATCCGTCTATTACCCCGGTCGCAGATGTCCCACATCAGGGTTTGATGGAAGTGGTCACTCGACAAGCAATTTGGCCTCATGTCGAAGGTCTTCCTTTTCTCCTGGTGGATTTATCGTTTTCAGCTTACCTCGACTGGGCTGTCAAACACCTGGCGGCAGAGTGTCTCTCTCTGTCTCTCTCTCTCTCTCTCTCTTTGACTACTGGCGACTTGACATGCCAGCTCAAGGGCATCAAATCAGACTAAATTAATTAAAGACTGGCCGCGTGCTCGTTTTTTAGGCTAAACCTTGTGGTTGAAGTTATTTCTCAATGGGCCAGCCGTAAAGCCCTCAAAGCCGATGTTATTCGGTCCTCCGGACCCTTCCCACAATGCAATGCAGACTAAGCATTTGCTATTCAGAGTTGCCACATGTTATGTGAGGTGAGTCTGCGAGGGCTGCAGTCTGGAGGTGGACGCGGCTGCACGTACATCAGATTTCCGCTCAAAACACGCTTGCGGTTCCAGCTAAGTTGTAGTCTTTGAACACAACCCCATATGTTAATCCATGATGTTTTATTCACTACCGTCCCGTTTGAAGTTAGACTGCAAAGCCCAATGCGAGAAAAAACAAGACGTCCTTGTTGTTGCATATAAATTAAAATACTCAGAGGGTTAACTTATTTAAATCAGCTCCCTCCACTTGCATCATGGCTTCTTTTTTTTATTTAATTTGTTTGCATTTCCTGGTTGATGCTTTATGTATGCATGTGTTTTTTAAAGGTCTGAGTGTGGTCTCAGAGATTACTTTGTGACTAATGCCCCACTGGTTGTATTTTTCAGTCTCTCAGGTTGTCCTTTAGCTGATAAAAGCATTCGAAGTATGCTGGCCAACAACGCACAAGAGCTCAAGTAAGGCGTGAGATGATTCACTGATAATATGTTTGATTTGTGTGTCTCGCTCATCCTGCCAAGGTCTGACTTATTAGAGTTAGTGCACAGAGCGTCAGGTGAGCATAAACGGCTGCTCAGACGTGGAGCTTCAGTTCACAGCTGATGTAGTCAACAAAGCCCTTAAAAAGAACAAAACTACTGATCCTTCCTGCAAGTACCGATATGCAGGGTTCGTACGGTGATGGGAAACCTGGAAAAGTCATGGATTTTAAAATGGTTATTTTCAGGCCTGGAAAAGTCCTTTAAAAAAAAGTTTATCCCAAAATGTTTGGAAAAGTCATGGAAATGTGTTATATTCATATATGTTAACTTACAGTTAGATTCAAATAATACAAATGTATATGAATATGTATTATTCTCATTTATTTATGTAATTTAAGGTATACTCCTGTATACACCGAGACTTCATATGATGTTTGGTCATGGAAATTTGTTTAAAAATCATGGAAAAGTCCCGTAAATCCATTAGTCAACATGTTTATGGACCCTGGAGATATATATATATATATATATATATATATATATATATATATATATATATATACATACATATATGTTTATGTATATATATTTATATACATATATAAGCTATATGGATAGACACCAGACACAGGACCCCTTTACGATTGTCGCAGGGAATTTTTTTTCTCTCATATATCCCTAGGATGCTCCCTCCACCATTGCTGTAGACCCTGAGCCCTTTTTGTGTTTTCTGCCCCAGGTGCCCGACACCAGGGTGCGACGGTTCGGGACATATCACTGGCAATTACGCCTCACACAGAAGGTATAAAAAAATCACAAACCGGGGTTTGCCTCGCATACATCCTAAATGTAAACAACCACACAGACACGCTTCCGCTCTGTAACATACACAAACATGTATCATTTATCTGCAGTCTCTCTGGGTGTCCGCGGGCCAGGAAAAGTGGGATAAAGATCATCCACAGCAAAGAGAACAAGGAGGACCAGGAGCCAATCAGGTACGGCGCAGCCGCTGGTCATCAGTCTCCTGTCGCCCTTTCAAACCCTTTACGTTGCATATCCCATGAGAAATAAACAAAAAACATGACTTCCCCTCTGTTGTTTTAAAATGACACAAGTAAGCTGTGTGAAGGGGAAAGCAAAGAGCCTGGCGCTGTTGTTTTTGTTTCCTAATCAGCGCGTTTGCCGTTGGACCGAGTAGGATTAAATCATTCCAAAATCATTCCAAAATCATTGGCTCTGACCAGAGCACCGTGCCCTGAAAGCCAAGTTTCAAGAAACATCACAGCCTTTCTTCCTTATTTTCTTTTTCCCTTTCTTCCTTATTTTCTTTTTCCTTTATTCCTTCCTTGGAAGAAAAAGAAACAAAAAAATTAAGGAAACAAAAAAGAAAAAAGGAAGGAAGGAAAAAGGAAGGAAGGATCCTTCAGTCCTTCTTTTCCTTGATTCCTTCCATGATGATCAAAGGAATTGGAATTGGAAGGAAGGAAGGAAAGAAGGAAGGATAAAAGGGGGGGGGCTCTGCGGTTCCTGGTGAACTCCCGCAGACACACCGGTAAGGAGAGACGGAGAGAGAGAGAGAGAGAGAGAGAGAGAGAGAGAGAGAGAGATTGATCGGACGCTCCCTAAATCCCATGATGGGCGTCTCAGGCCTGCAGCTGCATTGATTTCTCCGCTGGTGCAGAGCACTAATACCCAGTCGGTCTCGCCGTGGTCATTCTGTAGCACGCCGTGGAGCCCGCCCGTGTCACTGGGCTCCGTGGTCATTCTGTAGCACGCCGTGGAGCCCGCCCGTGTCACTGGGCTCCGTGGTCATTCTGTAGCACGCCGTGGAGCCCGCCCGTGTCACTGGGCTCCGTGGTCATTCTGTAGCACGCCGTGGAGCCCGCCCGTGTCACTGGGCTCCGTGGTCATTCTGTAGCACGCCGTGGAGCCCGCCCGTGTCACTGGGCTCCGTGGTCATTCTGTAGCACGCCGTGGAGCCCGCCCGTGTCACTGGGCTCCGTGGTCATTCTGTAGCACGCCGTGTAGCCCGCCCGTGTCACTGGGCTCCGTGGTCATTCTGTAGCACGCCGTGGAGCCCGCCCGTGTCACTGGGCTCCGTGGTCATTCTGTAGCACGCCGTGGAGCCCGCCCCGTGTCACTGGGCTCCGTGGTCATTCTGTAGCACGCCGTGTAGCCCGCCCCGTGTCACTGGGCTCCGTGGTCATTCTGTAGCACGCCGTGGAGCCCGCCCGTGTCACTGGGCTCCGTGGTCATTCTGTAGCACGCCGTGGAGCCCGCCCCGTGTCACTGGGCTCCGTGGTCATTCCTCGCTATATTTAGAATATTTTCACTGCATCACCTTTTTAATGGGAACAAGCTTTGCTCTCAACAAAGCCACCAGAAATAAACTATAATGTCTCGATCCATTAGTTAGTTATCAGTGAGTTAGTTATTAGTTAGGGAGTTAGTTAGTGAGTGAGTTCATTATAAGTTAGTTAGTTATTAGTTAGGGAGTGAGTTACTTAGTTATTAGTTAGTGTCGAGTAAGTTACTTAGTTATTAGTTAGGGAGTTAGTGAGTGAGTTCATTATAAGTTAGTTAGTTAGTTAGTTAGTTAGTGAATGAGTTAGTTAGTGAGTTAATTAGTTAGTTAGTTATTGTTATTGTGGGACTTTGGTGAATCCAAACTGACCCTTGTAAGCACCAAAGCCACAGCTGTAGCCTAAAGTCTCAACCGACTCTGGTATCTTTGAAGAGCGCCGTGACTTCACGATGCCTCCGGTTGGCTTCGTTGTTGTGAGCACGTTCTACATGCTCGCTGTATTATCTGAGTCACAGGGTCAGGATTTCTGGAAAGAGACATATTGCTTTTGAGTGTTTTTACTGTGCTTGAGTACCACAAGCTGAATGTCATACTGTCCCTGTTATATTGGGAAGCAGGCAGACATCCTCTACTGCCGATATCTAGTATGATAAATGTCACTACAGGTAAGAGGGGGAAATATGTATTTGAGATTTAGCAGTCTTGATCCACGTTTCCGAGAGTGAAGGTCTCATATAGTGCGGCACACAGCAGGGCACACGATAACCCCTGTGTGTCTCTTGGTAGTCCAAAAACCACAAAGCTGAACTAAAACCAGCTGCTATTCGGAGACAGACTTGATACTCTCACAACTGTAGCACGCGCCACCCCATAATCCATTTTGGGAGCTGTGACATTTGGAATAATTTACTGCCTCATTGCATCTGATTAGCACTGGTGCCCTGTCAGCATTCCCACAGTGTGATAAGGCTGCCACTGGGACAGCTTTAAATAAGTATCTTTGTTTATATCAGAGCAGTGGAGATACAAGTGAAACAGAAAAAAATGATGTTGGCTCATACAGTGTGTGGTGTTTTAGTACTCAGGAGGCAGACACACTGTAGTGTACACCAGAGAGCCAGTAGCAGAGACTCAGCAGGTCAAAAAACAGGATGACGTCTCCAATACGATGAAAACATGACGGCGTCAACTTTGAATACGTGAGCAAATGAAGGTCATGGTTGAATGTGACGATAAATGAGCCAAACTGTTGAGTGAGAACACTCTCCTCCACTTTGTCGTCCGAAGGTGTCCGGTGCCGGGGTGTGATGGACAGGGCCACGTGACGGGGAAGTACGCGTCTCACCGAAGCGCATCGGGGTGCCCAATAGCAGCCAAGAGACAAAAGGACGGCTACCTAAACGGCATCCAGTTCACGTGGAAGTCCGGAAAGACGGAGGGCATGTCCTGCCCCACGCCGGGCTGCGACGGCTCGGGTCACGTCAGCGGCAGCTTCCTGACACATCGGAGGTGTGTCAAGTGCAACATGTCATCAGAATTGGAGAGTTGGCTTTCCATAAAAAATAAAATGTTTTCCAGAACAGGTTGTGTGAATCCTTGAGATGATTAATTAGGGGTGTCGCAATGCACATGATATTGAAGATAACATTTAATATTTAAAGTTGCTACAAGAAACCTTCCATTTGTTTTGTTTTTGGCGGTCCCTGTGGACCGAAGCGGTATTGCTTCCCATCACCTCCATACACTCATACTTCTTTTTTCTTTTCTCAAATTATTGCAGTGTCGTTTTTTTTGGCAACGGTTATTATGTTGTGATATTTTTTTGTTTTTGTAACAGCCTTGTTTCCAGTCTTTATGCTAAGCTAAGCTATTGCTACATATTTACCGTACAGACATAAAAGCAGTTAGTGGAACTTTGCAATGTTTGCCTAAATGAGTGTATCACATACTGAGTCAGTGCTTCTCCTTGTCGCTGCCTGCAGTCTGTCCGGTTGTCCACGGGCCACCTCGGCCATGAGGAAAGCCAGGCTCTCCGGGGTGGAAATGCTAACAATAAAGCAGCAGCACGGCGGCAACGGTAACTACAACTACCGCTCGGCCACACAACACAGCCAATCAGGGATGGATGTAGAACAAGTTAACAAGACAATCAGGAAACCAACTGGATCTGAGCGAAGGCTGATGTTGGAAATAAGTTGGCATTCAGGGGGAGGAGGTCAATAATGAAAACCAGGGGCTTAGACATGGAATATCTGAAGTAGAATATGTGTCTGTGTGATTGCTGAGTCAGTTATATTCAATTCAGTTTATGTCGTATAGCCCAGAATCACACATTACAAACTCCCCACATACGACATCCCTGACCTTTGACCTCACATCGGATCAGGAAAAACTCCCCAAAAAATGAAAAAAACATTTCAGGTGGAAAAAAAGGGAAGAAACCTTCAGGAGAGCAACAGATGTGTACAGAATGAACAGTATTACAGAGTTACAACACATTCAATGAATACGACAGAAATGTATGAATAATGAGTAATAGTCATGGACCACGATCCACATAACCACGATCCATGTAGTCAGAAGGAGGGGCATCAGGGCCATGGCCGTTCAGTTGTATTGAGCAGCGCAGACAGTCACACTGTGTACTCTCACTCAGCTTATATGTCACATTGTGCCTATTGTAATTACTCAAATCCAACACAAAGACTGTTATTTAGTTTGTGCCTGAGGCCTCGCAGTAATGTGTTTCTGCCGCTGCTCCCCTGCAGGACTGGAGCACGAAGAGGACATCAAACAGCTGGATGAAGAAATCAAAGATTTAAGTGAATCAAACTCGCAGGTGGAATCAGACATGATCAAACTCAGAACACAGGTAAGTCCCGTCTACTACGCTCCCCCTCCTGTGTGTTTCTGTTCATCACAGCACCATACTGTAACATCCTGTGACCCCCCCAGATCACAACAATGGAGTCCAGCCTGAAGTCCATAGAGGAGGAAAACAAGGTGATTGAACAGCAAAATGAATCTCTCCTGCATGAGCTGGCCAACCTCAGCCAGTCACTGATTAACAGTTTAGCTAATGTCCTGCTCCCTCACATGGTAAGGGCCAACGGGAACGGCAGGCCGCTTCAAGTTGCAGAGCATAGCCAACCGCAGCATCTATTATTTGTGCATTTAACCACAGCCGATTGTGCATGCCTAGTCTACCATGTGGGGGATTGCTTGTCTTTCCTAACAGTGAGGGGCAGTTGTGAGGTTTGATAGGTTAGGTGAAACAAAAGTGTTCTTTTAGAACGATATTGTGATTAAAGTGGATAGCAAAGTGCTCGACTGATTTTTGGTTGAATTCTATCCATGAAGTTCTGACACTGTCTTTTGTCGTCTATCATTCTGTCTTTTTTATTTTGGCTCTTGGAGAAAACAACGAAAAGTATCACATTATGTTGTTTCATAGTAGTCACACCCTCACTCTGCCATTTTGTAATCATGGGTCAGCAAGTTCATTTGACCTCTGTATTCTGACACCATGGTCTGTCCTTCTTCGTCTCCATCCGTGTCCAGCTTCTATTTCTCTGTTCATTTGAAGTCTTCTGTATATCAAATACTGCCCTCTAGTGTTTCAATGTAAGAAAAAAGAGCTCAGCTTAAAATCAAATTAATAGAAATGTGTCCCTCTTCTGCCTCCGTAGAAACCACTGGCGCACAAAGAGCCTCCTCTGAGGAACAACAGTTGCTTACAGCTGCACCAGCAAGTAAGGCAATGACATCACTTGCCCCATAAACGTCCGTATTACAATCCTGATACATTTCAGGACACATCGTAGACTATAGGAAGGTTTTCAGACTCTTAAAGGGTAACTTTGGTACTTTTCAACAAGAATGTTCACATCTTTTTGTGTCCGAGTGACTTACAGTGACAAGCATGTCAGCCATTGGTCCAGTATTGATGGAGAGCTACTGTGTGATCGCTTCAGTTGACGTTCACTGTAACCGCCTGACTTTATGGAAATAGTCTCGCTAGGGGAAAGGTTAGATGTGCGGTTGAACATGTCAGTGTTCTCTGTCATGGCAGCATATCGAGACGACACCCCGACATTTAACTCTTAAAAGTGGCAACCGGGCATCGACTCCCGGTGGCCGGGACTGAAAATATAGTTGCCGTTTTTTAGTACTATGCAGTTATAATGTAAATTAATCATTTTTCAGATGATAAAACAATTGATGCCACTGATGGAAACCAAAGACAGAGAATCGGTTACCAATGGCAACTTGGTAATCTTTATGGGTGCCCATATTTATTCGAGCCAGAGCATAGGGATGGAGAGAGGAGGAGGAGCGAGAGGCTCAACAGGCAGAGGGTGAACCAGGAGGCCGGTGGTGACTCTGTGCATTACAGAAGAAGAAAAACAGATTCAGATCTCACAGGAGTTGTCCTTGAGCAGGGGGATAACATCTCGAGCGAATACAAGCACCTTTAGGTGATATAGTAACGTCACATTACTGCTTTCTACCCTAAATACTTGAGCAAGTTCAAGGACTGTTTGTTTCTGTTAGACACAGAAACATGAGAGAACAGGGTCCCATTTGGAAAGTAAAAGCACCTTTTAAATCCTCTAACATCCTCCGTGTTATGTCTTTGGTCCTGCAGGAGCCGATAAGTGAGCAGAACTTTGATGCCTACGTCACCACCCTCTCGGATATGTACTCGAACCAGGACCAGTACCAGAGCCCAGAGAACAAAGTCCTGTTGGAGAACATCAAGCAGGCTGTTCAAGGGATTCAAGTGTAGCCGGTCAGCAAAGACATGTGGTCTCCCAGCAGGTGTGGGCCACAAATCAAATCCACATACACACAGGCAGTGATGGTTTGGTATTATATAGTGTTATATATTCTAAATTATGCTCTCTCAACAAAAAAAACTAAACAAGAGGTGCGATGCTGAGAAAAAGACCTCCAGAGGATTTCTTTCTTTCTTTTTGCTTTGAGGAAGAACACAAAAAGAGTCGACGGCAAAATAGTTTTTCGAGGACATTCACATTTTGTACGTTTTCATATGAGCTGACATCGTGTCATGTAATGTTTATATCTGCTCGTGTATGCACATTTTTAGTGTATATTTATGAACAGTAAGCTAATGATAATGGGATGTGAGATCTTTTTATGGCTTGACGGCGAAGCATTTTAAATGAAGAAAAAACAAAAATGGACAGTGAAATAAAAATGAAAAAAGACTACAAGCAAGGAGGAAGCTACTTATTTTCCCTCCTCACTGGATGATTTTGGACTCTTTGATTTTCAACGTTTTCTTTTCTTCTTCTTCTTCTTCTTCTTCTTCTTCTTCTTCTTCTTCTTCTTCTTCTTCTTCTTCTTCTTCTTCTTCTTCTTCTTGCGTGTAGATTGTCCAAGAGCAAGAACTAGTTTGCAAATCGCTTTATTTTCTGACAATGCTTAAGAAACGTTTGTGTTTTTGTTTTGATGAAGAACACAAAAAAGAAAAAAAGAAGAAAAAAAAGACGTGTAGCTGTAGGTGGGGGCATTTTAAAACTGGTGCTGTAAATGAATCCGGAGAGGAAACTGACCTGATGTATGTATGAATGTATGTATGAATAGTTCTATTGTAAACATCATTACACGGAAACCCGATGGTGGAAAATCCCATGATCCTAGGAGAGCCAATTCCTTCCTAGAGGAACCCATGTGTGCAGCGCATGTTCACGTGCTCATCCGAAGCTAAGCTCAAACAGAAGGACGTGTTAAGACAATGACCACATTCTAGCCTTCCGGTGTCAAATCTGCACAATTTGGAGACTCGCGTTGCTCGGATAAAGAAACGTCTCAGCAATATAAAACCTAAATCAGTCGTGTATCGTAGGTACGGAATGCAATCTGCAAAGGATAATAGAAAAAAGAGAAGAAAAAAAGGTTGGGTATATGCAATTCCTTGTTTATAAGCATAGCGGGGTAACGTGAATCTTTTTAATATAGTAATATGTAAAATATTGATTTTTATACAAATCTTTTAATACAAAAAGAAAAAAATCTTTTTAAAAAAGGAGGAGGGAACCTGGACATTGAGTTTTAGAAGGGAAAAGTATATGAGTTCCACTTTTTTTGTCTGTACGATTTTGCACAGGGACACCTTCGTTTCCATGTTCTGATGTTCTCACAGAAGCTGAAAGCAGTGCCCGAGAGCCTAAACGGAGGGTTTCAGAGGGTTTTGTAAAGAGTATTTATAAGAGTATGACAGCGGGACTTACAGGGTCACTGTCCCCACTTATGTGCCAGTAGACTATTTGCACTTGTCCTTGAAGATATTACCCTTGCGTACGGCGGCGTGCAATTTTTTTTCCAGACGACCTCTTTGGCACACGATTGGAGCAACCAACTGCTTGGAGCCACTGCAGGCGTGGATATAGTACCACCGAGAGAGAGACAGGGACTTGGAATCGAGAGAGGAAGGATGATTATCACCACAGCAGTGATATACTGTCGGCTATTATCAAGTGTAAAAACATTGTTCTTTCATTTTTTTTGCGTATGTTTTAAGGACGATGAAGTTATCCCCCCAGCAGCACTTTATATCTAATCACTGTACAAAGGATTAAATAGTCAATCAGTTCAAGGTTTTTGAAAAGAAAAAAGAGAAGAGGAAAAAAGAAGCTGAAGAGATGGTGAGACGAGACCTTGGAGGGGTGATGCGATCCAGACCGCGTGCGCCCCTCCGTTCTGTTGTTCTAGTCACTAGCGATCATGTTCAGAATTGCCTTTTTTCCGAGAGCTAATGCAAAAGGTGCTTGTCGTTCACCTGATTGAATCTCATCTATTGTACTTTACTGTCCTCCTTTCGGGACTCTTACTACCCATCACCCATGACTGCATACGCCTTTTTCCACAGCATCGTGTCTGCAGCTTTTTTGCCAATATCGTAACGCTTCGGTAGATAAATAGCTAGTACCAGTTTTTTTAATTAATTCTCATTATCAGTAAAAAGGGAAAAATGGATCTCAAAGCACAAACCGGCTGCTCATCTGATGTTGGTACGTAAATAACAAATCTGAATAGAGTTATCTGTGACTATCTATAGGGAACACAAACAGGTTGTCACATAGTTAGGAAGCTGACTTTTCATATGAATTATTGTGAATTCATCAAGAGTTTTATTATTTAATTTGAGCCGATTCATTCTGAAGGTTGTTTTTTCAGTGGCCATCAACAAAGACAGGATTTTGTATAAACTATTGTGCTCTCTGTGGAACTGAAGTTTGATTTATTTTTGTACTACACAGCATGGATTTGTTGACATTTTAATTTTGCTATAAATGTGTGAGATCACAAGTTGCTGTGATATTTCATTTATAAATTGTGAACTTTGTACAATTTTTGTCATGCTGGATGTTGACACATCTTACTCTGAATAAAGTTTAAATAAAAATTAAAAAGGTCTTGCCAGAGATTTGTATAATGTATTCTATGTCCATTACAGGTTGGTGCTGCAGAGCCCCATCTTCATATCCATTCTTAAACAGTATATGGCCCAGTATCGTAAACCACACATGTGCCATAAATATTGACTGTTAACGTGCTAACAGTAGCGTGAGCAGCTCATGTGGCGCAGTTGTCTGAACGATTACAACGACTCGCTGTTCGTCACCGTGCATAAACAATGAAACTACACTCCCTGAGAGAAGTCGAGGATTGACTGACATTACTTGTCAACTTTTCGGTTGAATAATGTGAAACCGCTTTTTATAGTTTGTTCTCTAAAGCTGATGTGCTCGCTCACTTGTGATTCAACGCAAGCTAGGTGCAACGGTCTCAATGGTGTTGGGCATTGCACAGAGAGTTGGTTGATAATGAACGGGAAACGGTGTATGATAGCCCAAAAACACCGGCTAACGGTACTTTTTTAATGTTATATCTTGAAAATGGCCCATGATGTGACTGACGTGCCATGTTTAACTTTCATAGCGTTAGCTCACAGCGTGATTAGCATCGTGGTCTAAAGACTGAAATCCCTCGACTCTAACTATATACTATTTAGGTACACTGTAACGTTTAGTCTCCATTGGTCTGCAGGCTCTTGTTTGTTCCTGATGTTCTGGCAGCAAAGATAATATATTTAATTTGAAGATTAATTCCTAGTGAATGACGCGACACCTGTCAGTCCCATGAGTTAGATCTCTAGAAAATGATCTCCAGATAAAAGAGCCCTGTCAAGTTCAGACCACTTTTCTTCTTTGGCTGGCTCTTTAACAATTCAACGAGTCAAAATAATTGCCAAAATAAGCTCCTTCTTAATGGGACAATTAAAGATGGCGACCACGTCCCCTCCTGTTCTCCCTTCATCTGTTCCTTCTCTCTCTCTGACTCTCTCCCATTTCAAAGCATGCCTCCTCCTGAAACAGAACTCTCTCGGAAGTGGAGGGATGAACAAAAGACAGAGGAGGAACATGGACCTCATGCCGTGTGACCTGAGCAAAGATGCTCTGCAGCCGATGAAACCCCGGATGATCCAGTTATGTTGTATGAGCTTTAACCATCAGGCCCCTGGTGCAGCCCTATTGTGGTGCTCACACTTGGATTAGTAATAGACAGTGGTGGTGTTCCCCTTTTATGCAGATTTATACTTCACACCATCTCAAAGCTAAGTACTGTCTCTTTGTAAACATTAGACAGTAGACATTCCCTCTTTGATATGTTTCTCTGTGGGATCATTTTGAGTTGGTGTCCTTGTGTGTCTCTGTGGGATAATTTTGAGTTTGTGTCCTTGTTTTGTGTCTCTGTATGGTCATATTGCATCCCATTGTCGTTGCGTTTTGTTTCTTTGTGGTTGTTTTACTCTTGTTCATAGTCATATGAGTCGTATCGGTCTCTGTGGTCTCTTTGCCCCTGTTTTGTACCTTTTAAGAGTTATTTTTGTCTCTTTTTAGTTATTTGGAGTTTCTTTGTAGTTATTGTGTCTCCTTGTCGTCGTGTTGTGTCCTTGTGGTTATTTAGCTCCCTTTTAAAGTTGTGAGTCTTGCTTTGTGTCTTTGCAGCTATTTTGCATCTTGTTGTAGTTGTTTGGTATCTTTGTAGTATTTTTGTGTCTCTTCATAGTTTTCTTATCTCTTTGTAATTGTTTGGTCACTTTGTAGTAGTCATGTGTCTCATTGTAATGGTTTTGTATAACGTTGTAGTTGTTTGGTGTCTTTGTAGTTATTTGGTCTCTTTGTAGTTAGTTGGCTCTTTGTAGTTAGTTGGCTCTTTGTAGTAGTCATGTATTTGTTTGAAGTTGTTTGTATCTTTGTAGTATTTATGTGTCTCTTAATATGTTGTTGTATCTCTTTAGTTATTTAGTCACTTTGTAGTAGTCATGTGTCTTTCTGTAGTGGTTTGATACCTCTTTGTAGTTGTTTTGTGTCTCTTTGTAGTTATTTGGTCTCTATAGTAGTCATGTGTTTGTTTGTATACTTGTTTTATCTGTAGGTTGTTGTTATCTTTGTAGTATTTCTGTTTCTCTTCGTAGTTGTTTTGTATCTGTTGGTCGATCACCTATAGCCACAGCTCTCACATCCACAAATGACACACACACATAGATGGTAAATGTTTGAATGCCAATATTTGTCAGTTAATCATCGTGACCTTGCCAGGACACGTCTGATCTGATCTTGCTACCCTGGTTCTATTTTTCCTGTCCTCCTCCTTGGAGGCCACAGTTCACAAACAAGTGTGCAGAAAGCTGCATGTTTTGAACTAGCAAGGCAAATGGTGTTATATTGTTTCACATGAGCCTCCAGGGCTACATCTGACAACTCAGCCTGTCTGGAGTAGACATGGTTTGTAATCCATCAGTAATTCATGAAGCGGATTTCCTGCTTGATGTGGAACAGCTTTGAGAGTACTGTGGATCATTTATTAGCTTGAAAAGAGGCTTGCAATATGACCATGGATAGCCTTGGGTTTGGATTTAGATTAACTCTACAAGTAACAGGAGTGGATGAAGAGCAATAAGGGGCCTTCGTGATAATGAAATGCACATTGGTAGAATATAATATTTCCACTATGCTCACTGTGAATAAAATATCACAGTCTATAGAATAGTCTAAAACAATTATTTCTCTTTATATCTGCACTTCCAGTCTGTGGAAATGCAAATAGCGATGGGAGAGCATTGTTAGCAGTGCAAATGCTAACAATGGCACAGCAGCATGCCAGCAACAGCCACAATTACCTCTCTCAGCCTACACAATACAACAACCAACATCGACATGGACTGATACGGATTTGAGTTCCAATTTGGATATAATGGACCAATCACAAGGAGCAAACTACCAGCCTAATTATAGGTTGTAAGTCAAATATTCTGATGAGGGGTTCCATAATGTGAACCAGGGCTGACTTTCACTCAATGATCGGCATGTGTGATGTAAACGAGACCGTCATAAAGCCTTTATTCAGTGGAACAGCTATTACCAGTTTTTCAATTATGTTAATTTTCGGTATTTACATCACAATAAAAAAATGTTAAACATAAAAGGTCACATTTGATTTAGTTATTTATTTTAACTGATGTACGTCCTCATTGTGTGTAAAGTTACACTAATACAAATAGGCCTGTTATCGCTGAACGTGTTGTGTCTACATTTACCGGCAGATGGCAGCAAACTCACACTATTAACCTGACAACGTTGTGGCACGTTGATGACTCATGTGTGCGTGTTGGTTGACATGCTTCATGCAAATATGTCTGTCGGTTAACAATACTGGCATGTCAACTGATTTAGACGTATTTAATTGTAGTTACATAGCATACAGGCCTTTATGATACATGCACGGTTCCTGTTCTCGCTTCTGATTGGTGCGCCAGTAAGTTATACAACAACAAATAAATATATGTTAGATATAAGCTAGCGCTAGTGTTAATGCAGTGGACATTTAAGTGCTAAAATAATGTGGACTCCGTTATTTACAGTAATGTGTAGGTTATCTTAGTTGAACGTAACTTTTACTTATTACGCTGTCACTTCTTATCGTGCTCGCTATGTAATAACCACCGGATGAGCTTCGAGGCCTGAGCTTCGGGGATGGAATTTATTTACTCAAGTTAACTCTACTTTATTGTTGAAATTAGTCTAACCTAAGCCTCCTTTATTATTTTATGTATGTTATGCTACGTTATACATTAATACGTTTCACTCCGCTATATTCAACGTGTGTCTATTTGACGAACGTTAAACTCCACAGAGCTAGAACAGCATTGCTCAAAGCAACATTAATACAGTCACACGCACTTAGACCTACTAAGCCCGTCCATTGTCGATACCAACACATTTGACTTCTGTGGTACTCACTAAGGTTGTGAACGCGGTACTTTGCTAAAGGAGTGTTAATGTGTTACACTTGTACGTGTCTGAATATCCCACCTGTAGCTGGTCGGGAGAGCTTCACGAAAAGGAGCCGTGTACTATAAAGTTGTTGCTTATGTTGCTTATAAACGAAGTCTTCCGTTTAAAAAGGTCTGACGTTATATCTCGACATCTTGTTATGACATCCACTTATTGCGCTGTTTGTTCGCGCTATTTTGACACGTTTCCGAGGTGTGTTTTGGGACATTGTAGCAAGTTGGACATTTGCTGTTTCAAATTACTGTTGGGTACAAACAGTATTTATAATTATATATCTATATAATGAAAACGGTAGTTGAGAACAAAAATACGTTTCTAGGTGGTATTTCGTTAAATGACATAAAGTTTCTCCCAGTTTTCCATTGGCCTTTCGATTGTAACACACTCCCCCCCCCCCCCCCCCACACACACACACACACACACACACTCTCTCCCTCTTCCTCTCTCTCTCCCTCTCTCCCAGTGGAGCTACTCTCGGTTAGTGTGTGAGAGGGGCAGCAAGTGCTCTGTGCTCGGCTCGGCTCACTGCTAGCAATGGCGCTGCGGGCTGGCCAGCTCTTTCCTCCGTGTCTCCTCGCGGCCGCTTTGTTATTGCTCGCCAGCGGACCGCAGTTTGCACTTTGTTGCCCGAGTCGCTGTTTATGCTTCAGAACCACCGTGAGATGTATGCACCTCAACCTGGAAACCGTGCCGGCAGTTTCTCCTCAGACTACCATTCTGTAAGTAGCTTCTTCCCCATAAATCTAACGGGAACCAACTCACACGAGACGGGAATGCAATGACCGCGTAACGCCTGTGTTACCCCCCTCCACATACAAGGCATAGGGTCAAGTTATAACAGCTGATATTCATTGCATTTATTATTCAGTGTTGTAACACACTTTTTTTCAATGTTTAATCACCGGTCAAAGTTGAAATTGAAACACCGCCTTGTGGAAATCAAGGGTCCTGTGGTAATGCAGAGGTTATTACAATATGTCCCGGAAAGTTTTCACTAAGTTATGACACCTGCCAGTGAGTTCAGCTGTTGGCTGGAGAGGTTAATGAATTTAAGGGGCACAGCTGGTGAAGTCAGCCTCAAGCAATGTGGAGGGCCGGCTCTTCATCAGAGTTCCCCTATAAAGGAGAACGTCTGAGGTGTGAACATCTCCTTCTTGGAGACATGCCTGCTAGACAATAAGAGTCCAATTAGAGTTGATCAGAACCTCAGTCATGTTTGGCTGTCTTCATTTGGCGTGTTGACATGATTATGTTTATATCCAGGAAACCTCCTTGTTGAAGGACCGCCTTGATGAATTGGCTTGATTTTAAGAATGCATCCTTCCACCACCCTGTGATAGAGACGCTATGTGGAGCTCTAAAGCTGCTTTCTGAAACTGAATTTCTCCTCTGTAGTCAGAACATTTAGAACTATTATTGTGCTTGGATGTTTTTTTTTGTTGTTGCACAGGTTTAACTCCATGTTTGACTTACCCCCTCTGAGATGAAAGGAAGGAAATACTTCTCAGTTGACAAGCACTTGTGAGTATGTTCCTGGTCGTCAGGAGCACCCAACTAAACAAGTACATTGTGTAGGTAGCTGGCCATCTGAACTGCAGCGACAGAACACAAAGCTGCAGATTGGTCCAATCTCTCAAATATGTGGCACCCTTTGTCTTTAATTGGCCTCTGCAATCTTGTTGTGCATTTCAGTCAAGAAGGCATTGACCAGTAAATAGCTTCATTCAGCGTGCACTGTGGAACAAAGAGCAACTCAGACAGCCCGTACCGCAGCAGCATGAATTAGCCTTGTCCTCTTGTCATTTGGGGTCAGCTCAGAGCCTTGAAGGGAGCCCATGGTGCAGCCCTACCCAGATACCCCCAGAGGAAAGATGAAAGTCACCACAGCAATGAAAGGCGTGTTTAGGTCCTCTGTAGGATGTGTCTCATTCTGCTAGAAGTCTGATCCGAGCGCAAGACCATGCTGAGGTCTCCCAGAAGCTTTCATGCTGGTGAGCTTTGAAGCAGCAGCCGCTTGTCTCTCCCCCCCTTCTTGTTCGTCTGTCATGTCAGAACACGAATGAAGTTCCTAAAGCCCAGCTTTATCTCGTTCGGCTGTATAAATATGTTCAACCCAAAACGAGTTGTCTGCAGTGGGAAGGACCTGAGACGGCACATTTGAGCCGACCTTAGAGTTAGTTCCTTGGCTGCAGTTTGTGGTCTGTTTGTTGTGACTGAGCAAATTAAACCTCACAACACGTTAGTCTAAGTAGATTAAAAACATGTCTGCAGAGAAGTGCACAGTTCAGCTTCTAGCTGTCCGTGTCGTTTTGTTCCTTGGTTAACCTTTAAGACCGATACTGAGTTCAAGCTCTAGATCCTGAGAGTTTAGACAGATCTTATAGACCTGTAGCTATGTGCTGTATCTTTTTAGGCACTGAATTACTCCTTCCACCTGGCAGCAAGTGTGAATTAATCCACAAAATATAAACCTCTGGCCCACAGGTAGTGTAATCTGATGGAGAGGGAAATTCAATTCAATTGAGTTTATTTGTATAGACCATTTTCACAAATTACAAATTTGTATCAGAGTGCTTTATAATCTGTACACATAGACATCCATGTCCAAAAACCTTCAGGAGAGCAACAGAGGATCCCTCTCCAGGATGGACAGGTGCAATAGATGTAATTTGTACAGAAGGAATCATTCTGTACAAATTAAAACACAGTAACAACACAATCAATGAATACGACAGAGTGTATGAATAGTTGGTAGTTGGCATATTCCACGATGGAGACCTCCACGATCTATCAGGCAGATAGAGGTAGAGAGGAGGAGTGGGCGGAGTCTCAACAGGGCAGTGTTGAGACTCCATAGTTGGTAGTAGTCATTTGTTCACCTCTGTTGCTGGGCAACAAAACATAGTTTAAACATAAAAAAGATGGATTTCTATTTCTATATACATCTTATTTGCGTAATGTTTTATTTTCAATGCAGTATTCTCGCTGGCAGTGGTTTTGTTTTTCATTAAATACTCGTCTTCATTATGATAATTTAGTTGCTTACATCCTTGTGAGATCCAGATCGATTCAAGTTCAGAATCAGAATAAGAACCAGTTATATGTCTTGGCGAATAAATACAGGGATCATGTTTATGGCAAAGGGGGATATACGTTGCTTATTATCTTTGTTGTGTTTTAAGTTTTATGAGCAAAATACATTTGGGTGACTCACTAGGTTTGAGTAGACTAGGATGCTGTGTGTGTGTGTGTGTGTGTGTGTATATATATATATATATATATATATATATATATATATATATATATATATATATATATATATATATATATATATGTGTGTGTGTGTATATGTGCATGTACACAGTATCATGTCCAGGATTAAATCATATCATTTGTTTCTGAGCGATTTCAAACAAGGCGTCTTTGTCTTTTTCAACTTCTTGAAACTCAAAACATATATTTGTGTTCTCCCTGCAGCAGAAGTATTGGCTCACAATTACTGCTGCATGCTGGCTTTGTGCCAAGAGCCCGTCTACATGACATTTGGAACATAGATGTTCTTTCCACGGATCTTTAAGGTTCTGTGCAGCTTAAATAGTTTTGCGGCTGTTTTCTCGAAGGACTTTCTGTTTGAGGCATGACGGTAAATTGCGTTTCCTCTCTGTAATGACACTGCTACATATCTTCCCAGGGTTTCTCTGGATTTGGGGAAATGATTACAATCACACTCTCAAATATGAGCATTGCCTTAGCAGCTCAAGAAAAGGGCTCAACATGTCAAGTCTGTAGCCACAGAGAGAGAGGACCCAAACATTGACAATGTTGCAAAGGAACTTCACTCTTCTTAAATTGAGGAATCATACAAAACAAGTCTCCATCGCGCAATCGCCAGGGATCTAAACAGTACGAACCAACACTGGGGAGACAAACAAGGTTTAAATACACAGGGAAGGGGCAGGGGATTGGACACAGGTGGAAACAATCAGGGACAGGGCAGATAATCACAGGGACATGAAGTGCAGGGAAACAGAGGACGCGAGAGACAGGGACTTCAAAATAAAACAGGAAACGAGACAGAAAAACTATGGATTCTGACAAAGTTTTCCATTGTTGCAGGGCGTGAGACTAATTAGTTTAAACACAGTCCCAAAGTGAATGTAATCTGTCTAAAATCTAAAGTGTGTTTCTTTACTTGATTATTATCTACAGTTAGAATATTAAATACATTAGTTTGCTAGCCCTATTATAAACAAAGTCAAAGGCACACTAAAAGATCCAGACTGTATCTCTGAATTAACAACTGTTTCTCTACTATTTTATATAAAGCACTTTGTTATCAATCAGGGCTACATACGCTTGTTTAGTCTCTGACAGAAATTTGGTCAAATGTGATATAAGATGTCGCAAACTCCAAACTCAAAGTATTTGTTTACTCCCAAACTGTACTTCGTTAAGATCATTTAATAGATGTATTTCATTTTAACTTGTAGTTTTTTTACATTAAACTGCAGTTTAACTTATTCAAGCTTTCTTTTGGCAAGGCGTTGCTGCCCACTGGCTCAGTGATATTCATTATATATAGTAACAGAATGAGAAGACACACTTTGTTGGAGTCATTGCTCAGTTCAGTTTGTCATTTGCTCAGTGACGGTTAAAAATACACTACCGTTAAAAAGCTTGGGGTCACTTAGAAATGTCCTTATTTTTCAAAGCAAAGCACAGTTTTGTTCAATGAAGATAACATTAAATTAAACAGAAGTACACTCTATACATTGTTAATTTGATAAATGACTATTCTTTGGTTTTTAATGCAATATATAGGTGTATAGAGGCCCATTTCCAGTGTTCTAATGGTACATTATGTTTGCTCATCGCCTTAGAAGTCTAATGGAGGGTAAGAAAACCCTTTTTATGTTAGTGCAGCTGAAAACAGTACTTTTGGTGGGAGAAGCTATAAAACTGGCCTTCAGTTGTGCTTAAAGTTTGACTTTTCTTTTTTTAGAGTTTCAAATAAAAATCATTATTTCTAATCTTGTCGATGCCTTGACTATATTTTCTATTGATTTTGCAATTCATTTGATGAATAAAAGAGTATGCTTTCATGGAAATTGTCTGGATGACCGACCCCAAGCTTTGAACGGTAGTGTACATATAAAAATATATTTTGGCTCGGGGAAGACATTTTCTAACACATTTTAATTTCTCGGCTCCTTCTTTGTGTGACATGACCAGAGTTAGTCAGTGTCACATATGCATTTAATTAAGTGTTTAGCTCTGTGTTCCATAATTGGACGTCTTGGCTGTTTGCTTGTAGTCTTGAAATATATTTGTATCTTCTTTTTATGGTGCTGAAGTGTTGCATGACGTAACAAGTAAAAATGCTCTCAACATTGTGACCTCGGGGCTGTTGTAGCCCATGTGTATAGTTCGTAAATCTGCAAATGCACTAGTTAACGAAGCAGCTCGTTATTGTCTTTTGTTTTCAGCTGTGTGTCGAATGGAATGAGTGTCCAGATCAGTAAGATCTGGTGATTTGGCACAGGAAGGCTGGTGAGTGAATTCAGTCGGGGTTGATTAGCGTCACAGGTTGTAATGCTCAGCATGCTTCTGCCTAGTCACGGCTGTGATAAGCAGACACATTTCCTTGGCAGCCTCCTTTGAGCTCTGCATGGAGAGCTACCTGGTCAGCCGCCAGCCATTGTCCTCTAAATGTCTTTTACCCTCACACAGTGGCCCGGTCTGACTGAGTCTCAGCGTTAGTGGGTCAGGGAGGGAAAGTGGCGTTCCATTGTGTGGAATTTGCTGCAGTCAGGCTTCGTGAGGCGCTCAGTCTCTGCAGCATTATGGAATGCGGAGCCAGAAATCCCCAAAGCTTCACTCACTTGCACAGGGAGATTGGGCCCAAGGTAGTTGTTGACAGGACCTTCACTGGCCCCTTCGTTTGCCCATCCAGTGCAGGACAGCTGGGGAAATTAGCACAGAATTCAGGTTATTTAAAACCTTATTTTACTAGCCATGTTGATTACATGTTAAAGCTTACTGCACTGCAGCAGTGTGTGTACAGACATTTATGTTGTGCCAAGCTCTATCTTCGAACAAATCTATACAGAAAACACAAGTTGGGGCTAATTTAAGTAAATCTTTTAATAGTTTGGTATGTTTTATGTTACGTGTACTGACACTCTTTTTTTGTCTTGTTCGCTTTATACGTTTAAAAAAAAAGTAGCATAGAAAACTGTATAACGGTATACCTTTCTATTTTCATTTGCTAAAAGATAACATTCAGCAGTGATGATTACAAATATTTTGCACCTGAAATGTATAATGACATAATAATAATGCAGACCAGTACATAGTATACATTAACAAAGTAAAGTAAGACTCAAAAGCTCAAAAGCTCAGAGTTGATGCAACAACCAAGATATACTGTTGAATGTCACTGTCTGTTTTACTATCCTGTGGAGAGCAGCAGTACCATCTGCGGCCTGCGTGACGTAAGTGCAAGCGACATTTAATTAAGTATCAAAATAAAGGCTCAGTCTGACAACTTTAAAATTCAAAGAAAAGTCCTTAATGCAGCTCCATGAATTGAGTGGCTAGTTCCGATAGGTTCCTGCTGTCCAGCAGCACTCCCTTGAAAGAGAAGCAAATCCTTCGTTGTTGCACAGGTTGTGCTTGCAGAGAACATGCAGCCATGTTTGGAGATCCTGGTTCACCGTTCCTCCGACCGAGCAAGGGGCCGGCCATGTTCTTGTTTAGGAATGAGTCATGCACGCGAGAGTCCTTGGCAAGCCCACTTGGGCATGTGTCACAAAGCCAAACGACTCCCCTGACTAAAGGGGGAGAGAGTGAGAGCATCTGAGTTCCATGTGTGGACCTCAGATGCTGGTTGAGTTGGGCCAACAGCCAGGTTCAATCGTCGGCCCGGCTCAGACAAGAATTTAGAGAAACCTCTCCTGAAATGTTTTTGTCTTCATCTATGAATCCCACACTTTGCACTAGTTGAATGCTGTGTTTGACACAGAGGTTAGTCATATTGGTCAAATTGACACCATGACAGGCATGAATTTGAGGACACATTGTGTCGAGAGTAGGTCTTCCTTCTTTCCAGTTCGATGCGTTCCATAGAAGAGCTGTCAGCTTTTGCTGCACTGGTTTCTGCAGTTTTTTCCAGATAATCAAAAGGTTGCACATGTGAAATTATGTACAGTGGCAAATAATAAAATTGGTAAGACATAAGTGATATCCCATTCATCCAACACAGAGTTATTGCTCCTCCATTGTTGTCCAGAGCATTATTTAACGACCTTGGAGGCTTCACTATCCTGTTGAGGATACGATCCTGGTAAGGAATCATTTCATTTTGTTTCTCCTGGTTACGGGAGCACGGGGTTGTTATCAATGTCACTCACGGACATGATCATTCACTTTAATTCATTACTCATTGATTTGACAGCTGTCTGTTACTAGGGTTACCATTACCAGTTGATGGGGACTTGAGGCAAACATCCCTGTGACGTGCAGAACATGCTCCAGGAGCTTTAGATGCAGGTCTACCACATGGATACCTTTCTTCTCTCTGTGTGCTCTTTGTGTTCAATGTAGAATCTGCATGGAGCTCGAGTTCAGCTGACACAAATCCCTTGTTAATATATTTTACGTGACATGATGACAAACATATAAGGGACTGTAGTAAATGTGTAATCCTCCCCCAATCCCACATCCGCATCCATCTGATTAAATGTAAATGTAGTTGACTGCACAGCAACGGTGTAAAACAGTATTTATTTAGATTTTGAGATGACATCATTCCACCATGAGATAATGATGAAAAGTCAGCTGGGCTGCCTCTCCCAGTCTTTCCCAGATGTGGCCTGTGATGCAGTTTATTGTTGGGAGTGAAATGACGACAAAAGGCAAAGAGGAAGAGACTTTTTTCCCACGGTCCAGAATGTGGACAGAGTTCATGCTGGTGTGTTAAATGTAGGGGTTGGTATTGTTTTCTTTCCCCGATACCGGTGCTAAACCGGTACTTCTGAAACGATACTGGTGCCTAAATGGTGCCTGAACCGATACTTAAAAAGAAGAAGAAGCACAAAACGTTGATTGACAATGACAACATTAAAAACCTATTCGGTCATATTCCCTGTAGCAGCTGTTCTCATGGCTGCACTGACAAGAAACGGATATCAGATTGTCGCACTCGTAGCTTGTAGCTCGCGCTAGCTCGTGAGCTAGCTTGAACATGGTTAGAATGGCTCATTTATTATTTGTTGGCCTACTATTATGAATGAAAAACTTCAATCAACGTTACGGTACTAATCTGAGTTAAGGCTGCTCTGGTCATCATCGGTCTCCACGTTCTCAGGGGGACCGTTCCCCCAGCCTGACTGCTCATGTGCTCGACACGCAGAAAAACACGCCGCATGTGTTATTGGGGAGGAGTGTGTGCTGAGGGAGGAGTCTGTTATGAGGGAGGAGTGTGTTATTGGGGAGGGGTCTGTGATTGGGGAGGAGTCTGTTATGGGGAGGAGTGTGTGATGAGGGAGGAGTCTGTTATGAGGGAGGAGTGTGTTATTGGGGAGGGGTCTGTGATTGGGGAGGAGTCTGTTATGGGGAGGAGTGTGTGATGAGGGAGGAGTGTGTTATTGGGGAGGAGTGTGTGATGAGGGAGGAGTGTGTTATTGGGGAGGAGTCTGTTATGGGGAGGAGTGTGTTATTGGGGAGGAGTCTGTTATGGGGAGGAGTGTGTTATTGGGGAGGAGTGTGATGGGGAGGAGTGTGTGCTGAGGGAGGAGTGTGTTATTGGGGAGGGGGTTGTGATTGGGGAGGAGTCTGCTATTGGAGAGCGGTCTGTTATTGGGTAGGAGTGTGTGATGGGGGAGGAGTGTGTTATAGGGGAGGAGTGTGTGATGAGGGAGGAGTCTGTTATAGGGGAGGAGTGTGTGATGAGGGAGGAGTCTGTTATTAGGGAGGAGTGTGTGATGAGGGAGGAGTGTTATTGGGGAGGAGTGTGTTATTGGGGAGGAGTCTGTTATTAGGGAGGAGTGTGTTATTATGTGCATCCCACGTTGACATGATGCACTGTAATTCTCCGGTGAGTTTACTCTGTCCCTAAATCACCTCAGGGCACTATACCTGGACCTGCAGTGTTATCCCCCCAAAGACTGCAGATTGTCTAAATGAAAAGGTTGGCTGTAGTTTATGCCAAAAAGATGCAGTGCAAACAAAGGAATGTGATGATAAACTTAGACATTCATTCTCTTGTAAAGTACAAAACTCTTTCTAGCAATAAATCTTCATTATATCTTTAAATTTAAAAGGTGAAAGGCAAGTTGAATTATGGGCCCAACAAGTTACTTTATTTTCAGGAAGAAATCAAATGTTGTTTTTCCCCTCTATTAATATAACTGTCACATTCCCTTGGCTCCGTCACCACGGAGACAAGGAAGCGGTTGACTTTCTGTCTTGTGGCTATATGCAGAGCTGCATTGTGTTAGCCTTGTTGTTTTATAGTTCCCTCTGGCACAGTGCCATCAAAACACATTCATGTCCCGAAATGTCATAAAACATGCTCATTTCTTTAGTGATCACTCAATGAACTTTGTTTACTAAACATCCTCCAAACCGACCACCACTTTTCTCTTCTTAATATATGAAGCATCACAAAGCAGCCGTATAGACCAACTTGTTCCTCTGACAGCATCATATGGTCATTGCTTCTTGTTTATTTAGTTCTGCTCACTTGCTTGCGACAGGAGCGTTAGTATTAGTGTCACTGTTGTGAATTAATATCCTGAAAGAACAGCCTTTTCGCTGATGTTGTTTTCGATGTCTGGTGGATGGGCAGGGTCACGGTCAGGTTGGGGCTCGCACACGAGATCCAAAGACAATACAATCACCCAGACAAACACACAGACAGCCTCACTCACTGCAAGTATGAGAGCACTTACTGGATCCATCAGCCTGGTGCTGTTAACACTCCCTGCTGCTCCAGATTACACTCAGCTTATTTAGCCGGCTCCACAAACAAACAGTCATCTCAACCAGTTAGAAAATAATGATGACAGCGTAAAGGAGAGCAATGTTTGAGCCAGGTACCCTTAAAACTAGCTGACCCTTCATTTAACTCGACTGACCCCAGAGCAGAAACAGTGCTTTTGTGAATGCACTTGTGACAGGTGCTGTTTGAACTACCACGTAGCACTGCTCCCTTGTTCCTCCTCCTCCTCCTCCTCCTCCTCCTCCTCCTCCTCCTCCTCCTCCTCCTCCTCATCACCTTATCTCTCTTAGCTGGAGGCAGAGAAGCGGGACAGCCCCTGCCTCAGCATGTCGGAGAGTGCAGAGGTGAGGGATGTTTTCCGAAGGGTGCTGTACCTTTTCACCCAGCAGGGATCTTTCCATGGAAAACCCTCAACCCTCTCTCCACTGAACATGTTATTTGACAGTTCATTTTCTCGGCGCTTCCGATGAATTAAAACGCGTTGATGCTGAGTCTCAACTCGACATGAAGAAATGTCAGTGAAGTTTCTCACAGTGATGCTGAAGGTGGTGCCAGAAACAACAATATAATGATAGCTGAAGGACGTTCCAGGCTAATTATCTTACTCTCTCTATATGGAAGGAAGTCGGCATGTGAAAAAGTGGGACTCCTGATTGCCTCTATATGTGAAGGCTTTTACAGACCCGAAGACCTCTAAACATCTAAATCAGTTAATAGCAAATCATTTGGCACTCATTTTCACAGAAATATGAGCAATCTAAAACTCTGTATGTAGCATAAAGGGAAAGAGATTAGATTAATGCTGAGCAACTGTGCTGAAATACCAGCTGTAAACACAATTAATAGACATGCATCATTCAATGCATTATTAATGAAGTTTTGAACGACGGGGTACAGCCCTACAGCCTGGGAATGATTTCCTAGCAAGAAAGGTTGTGTCTGACATCATTCAACAGACAAAAAGCAAAGGTAGAGCCCTTTTTATTTTATTTCCAAATTTAAAAAAGACAGATGCCTACATTCTCCTGGTGTCTTGATCATTTTGCATAATTATCGGAGTACATTATGTCCGTGTGACCCCGTCACACCCCCAGTGTATTTGCTTTGTGAGGTCATTGGCCAACAGAAATGCTGGGAGACAGTGGAAGTTCTTTCTGGGGGAGTCGGGCTTTCAAGAAGAGAAAAGTCTCCCTTTCCTCACTGCTGTGATAAATCTGCTGTGTGGTTCTCTTCATCTCTCAGGCTGGGAGTGTTTTCAATGGAGTGTTCTCCTCAGGATGCCACGCCGGGTCAATAATGCAACAGTCTACCATGGCAGTTAAGCTTTTAGGAATAGTGGGGGTCGGGAGGGTGATGTCAACGGAATGCCTGTTTCCACTTACATAACTCATCCTGTGAAAAAATGCATGCAGCAAATGGTTTAGCTGAAGATCAGATGACTTACATCCTGCGTTCCACCAACATGACACCAGTGTTCAGACGAGATGTTCCACCATTGCATAACCTTTCAGCGTGTGGCCGATGGAGGCTCGTGGCTCCAGGAATGACTTCCTCTTCTCAGGGCTATTTGCGGTATTGGGGTCTCTAGCTGGCCACTTTCATGGCACTCTGAGTCATTCTTTGTAAGACCAAGTGTGGTTAGTGCCCTGTCAAAGCATATTGTTGTCATTGCACAGCGTCATTATTAAAAAGTTGTATAAGAAGAAAGATACTGAGACCGCTCACTGCTTCCACTAGTTCTGTGATTGTTCTCTTTGGGACACATGTTATACACATCTGCAGGGCTATTGCCTTCAGAGTCTACATCATGCTTAATACTTTCCTTTACATGAATATATTTTCATTTTCTTTCTGTTCTGCAGGGACCTGAGGTTCAATAAAATCAAGGATTTACAACCAGCCTCCTTCAGACGATTAAAGAACCTCAACACACTGTAAGTCTTTGTTTTGGTTGGTATGACATTATTTCCATTTCTTTTCAAGTAATAACATCCTATTGGTATGAACATGCATTGAAATCAAGAAAGCTACTATTTAAATTGATCTCAGACGATTTCCTCAAACCAGCACTTAGAACGATTGTCCGTCAACACACACACACACACACACACACAGTACATTCTTACTCTGTTCTGCTTTGGTTTCACACATGTAGGTCAGCTCGTAATCTATGTGGAATTTATTTTTCCGCCTCCACCCACAGAGCTATTTATCATACGTCCAGCCTGCTCGACGGCACATTGCTAAACTATTAAAGCAGAACTGTTCTGTGTTTTAGGGTTTCTCATGGGCCACATATTAGTCAAGGCAACCTTGTGCATGCTTAAACGTATGTAGCCATATCATTATTTATAGATTGTTACTGACTGCTGGACTATATCAAACACACCTCACTTTATTCAAATATTTGCAAACATTATTGAGATGCTTTCTCGTCTGCTGCGGTTGCTGCCGAGTAAAGTAGAAACAACATTTTTTTAAATCACTTTCATAGCATGAAGCTAAAGATGTGTATATCCAGTTCTATATCCATAGTTTATAAACAACAGCATGGACCTCGTGGTTTATTAGTTCCGAGGTCAAGAAAAGCCTGTTGAGGGCTTTGTATCCAAAACAGCAATAACAATAACACCCATAAGTCTATCAGTCTTTGAACTACAGCAACGAGTCCAGCATAACTGACATACAGACTTACAAATATGTCCACAATGTCCACTGAACGGGAGAGCCGTGTGTCTTCTCTCACGTTAGTGTCGATTTAAAGTCAGAAGCTTGGAGTTCTTTGTTGTTCCAAGACAAAATACACTGCATAGTAATACTATGTTTTTCCTGTTTGGTTTCTTGCACCACGACACAAAAAGAGGGAACAGGCGATTACTATCCATTAGTTATTATTATCACAGCACATCCTGATTTTAAACTGCAGAACAAGATGAACCTCATGAACCCCCTCCATATGTTTTACTGTTCCAACAACTGGGAATGAGGTTATACTGCCTCTGGTCTTGAAACAGAACAAACCGACTGTCCGTCTGAACCACAAAACAACCTCCTGTTTTCTCTCCCTCACAGCCTCCTCAACAACAATCATATACGAAGGGTCCCCAGGGGAGCATTTGAAGACCTGGAAAACCTCAAATATCTGTAAGTTTCCCCTCACAGTCAGTTTAGTCTTGCTTTTCTTTGGAAGTTTTGCAACCGAAGACGAAACGCGTCCTTAAAAAAGCACTGTGGAAGACAGCTGATGCTGTGAGACTGCTCAGTGAGGGAAGAAGGTGTCAGCGCAGTGTACAGAAAAGGCATGAATGAAGAGTCTCCCTTTGTCTGTTCCTCTGTACTTATGTGTCTGGAAGTGTCGACCTGGAGGCAGAGTGGAGACCACACTGTTGAGGCGTGTGTAGCCTCAAGGTTGCTGTGGGATCGCGAGTCTGCTCCCTTTGTTAGTCACTTTCATTATCAGCCCACCAGCCTCGGTCTGTGAGAGTAACCTATGTAGAGATAGAGAAGGGTCTATGTGAATATTTGATGTGGTTTTCTTTGTGTTTGGTGGGATGCATTGCACACTTTAAGACTTGAGGATGACATTATGTTCTATCCGCTCTCTGATTAGGCTAAGCTAAGTGCCATGGCTGATAAGTAAAAATATTCATATATATATGTTCGCTGATAAAGTGGCGAAGGGAAATAAGTATTGTTACATCACCGCTAATATTTTTGGACAAGCGCCGCTGACTTGAGAGCAGATCATATATCAGCTCAGAGAGAGTGTGAGAAGATGTGGGATGTGGGCTTTCCTTTTGTTTCTCTCTTCAGCTCGCTGACACACACACACACACACACACAGACACACACACACAGACACACACACATTCCTGACACACATCATCTCTCTGTGTGCTCTAATAAAGTCCTGTGGCTATTTAGTAGCCCTTTAAATTACAGTGCCCCTCTCACTTAAAAGAGGAGTTGATCCAAAGCCTTTGTCATTAGGATAAGTGCATACCGTGTTCTTTTTGAAGGGTCACAACTAAAGGAGATCTAGTCATTAAAGTCAGGGCCCCCTTGACATTTAAGCCCACAACTTCCAAAGTTTCATTCTCACTCACACACACACACACACACACACACCAACACACAGGCTGCAGTCGGCTGTGTCTCACATTCATTCACCGGATCCTGCAGATTTAAGTCAGTCACTGTTTACATGGTTTTACAACAACACGTCTGGTTCCTGCAGTGTCACTGAAGTTAACTCATTACACTCTCATAGCATGTAGGAATGCAGTGTCCTTTCTCTATAAATGTCACTTCCTTTAATGGCGGCTTTTAGCTCAACTTGTTATGAGCATTTGTCATTTTTACATACGATAAAGTTGTTTATTTTTGTATAAACCTTTGATCGGCCATGGTAAGAAACCTGAGAGCATTTACACGGAGAGGTTATTGCTCTGAGAGGGGCCTGCAGTGATGGAGACAGGATGTTTACTTTACCATACATTGCATCACTTGTGCTTTGAGGAGATCTATATCTCTGGACGTCATTGCTTTTCTAGTGTTTCTTTAACACGACGGAGGGGAAATATGCACACACACACAGAAGATAGACACAGGAGACATGAAGAAAACATTGGACACAAGGAATCTGTGACGTCATTGTTTGTCCATTGAATACTGGGTTTTATTTGACGCACATGTATATATTTACAGAGATGTGCAAATATCCAACATATTATTTTGTAATGTAAATGTTTGTCCATTAGGAGTCATTAACTGAACACATTCATTCCATTTCATGAGTAATTTTGTTATATAGTAAATGTCTTAATACGTGTTGAATAGCTTTATTTAACTATATTAAATTGAATACTGTAATATTTATTGTAGAAAATCTATGATCTATAAAATATTCTTTAGTCAAATACTGTACTTGTGTCCATGAAGCGGGACGTGTATTATTCTACAGTAAAGACACTCATTGGTAGTAGCATACATTTCATTAGACAACAGCATCTAAACGAGCATTATTTGATCAGATCCTCGCTACTTTCTCTCAGGCAGAAGTCAGATGATCCTGTGTGTGTGTGTGTGTGTGTGTGTGTGTGTGTTTGTGTGCGTGTGTGTGTGTGTTTGTGTGTGTGTGTGTGTGTGTGTGTGTGTGTGTGTTACTAATGTTACTGATTATCTCTCCTTTCAGCTATTTGTACAAGAATGAAATCCAATCAATTGACAGACAAGCATTTAAGGGGCTTGTCTCTCTTGAGCAACTGTAAGTGACCAACTTCCTCGTCCAACTTTTCCTTCTGCTTGACCAACTGCTCCTCCTCCTCCTCCTCCTGCTCCTCCTCCTCCTACTTACTTCTCTTCTCCGCTATAAACAGTCCATGAAGCCTGGTAAGGTCTACATGGTCTAATGTGATTTATAGACCCTTATACAGTTTGTCAACAATGATGACATACAAAAGTGTCCCTAAATACATGTACTTTCAAGATGTTTGGGGTATTAGTGAGTGGGAACAAAACATTACTGGCCAGATAAATATATATATTTGGTAGAGAGATCTATTGTGTAGCATTACACCAGAGATACATTGCCAGCGCACAGGTCACTAGACAATCCCAGCTACTTTGTCTGTGTTCATGTGCAGACAGGCTCAGGTTGAGTTTTGAAACGGAGAAAAGAACAGTGCAGTGTTGTCGGCACGTTTAATGGACTCTCGGCCGGACGTGTGTTGTTGTGCGTACTGATGACACCAACCGAACAGTGTCCTTTTTAAGCCTCCAATACATTCTAAAGACTCATCTGTGGTCATTATCTACATTCCCTTTACCGTAGCTATTATACAACCGCGGACGCATTCGGTCACCAGTTAAGGCAGTGGGTTGTTAAACTGAAACACCTGTTGCTGTGAAACGGCCTTTTAGAACTTGAAACATCAAGTCTGACAGCCAAACATGCAAAGACCAGACCTTGTGATGCGGGTGACAGTTTTCATCCCGCGGTAAAGCTCGCTAACGCCTGGATGATCGGAGCAAAGCGCCACGTCTGTTTTCAACATGCGCACACATGATGTCCGCTATAAAAGGGTCTATAAATCAAGTCATTTATAGACTGGTTCAACTGAATGGCATTGCAAGGCAACAGCTCGGGTCCATGTTTACTCTCTGTCAGTCACACACACTGCAACGGAAACTCAGCTGGGAGACACTCTGAATGTTTATGTTTATGTTTACAACCGTGAAATGTTCTGATTTAATGGAATAACGTTCCAAACGGGCCCCAGTGTATGTCCTGTTGCAGTGTATGTGAATAACATCAGTTGACAGGAAGTAACCGTTAACCCAAACTGCTCCCCAGGTGTGCAGTTTCGTTGGAGCGGTCTATAGTGACAGGCATGTCACAAGATCACATCCTATGTGTTGGTCTGTTATGCTGTATGACATGTCTGTGTAGGCCTTTCACAGGTGTCATGAGAGCTCCGTTAGCTACGCCCGTCCCTCGCGTGTGCCCCTCTATCCACTTTTCCACCGCCACCATGCATGCCGTGTATGCACCCACCCCTCCCTGTATGCCGCGCTGACCCTCCGTGACCCCTTTGCATGAGTCGCATGTGTTGTGGCCCGGACATCAGACGTTTGCCGCCCAACGCAAAGCTCAAAGCATGTTGTCTAGCCGCGTGCAGTGTTGTGCTGGAGTCAGAGCTTCTGCTTAAGAGCAACGCTTGACTCGCATTACTCCTGCTGCTGCAGAAACTCTCCTCCTGCTCCAATGTGCTGTAACCTGCTCCAAGGGTTTATTCGTCAGAAAGCTATCATGTATGTTTAGTCTGTGTGATCGAATCAAGCTGCTTCCAGTAAGTCTTGATACTCAGAAACTCCTCTGCTGCTTAAAAAAAGGGAAGAAAAATACAAAAGTTTTATTGTTACACACGTGCATGTTTGACATGAAAGAAAAAACACATGAGCTACTGTTGATTGATGTTATTAATACAATTTGTGTTTTCAGAGTTGTAACAGAGCTCTTGAGCAGAAAGATCCCTCTAGCGTGCCAACGTGTCATTAACACAACCAATATGGTTGATGTGCACGTTTCCTTTAGCACATGATCTTGGAGGAGACCCTGACTATTAGTAGACAGAATATTAATCTTCTAGTCTTTGAGGAAAGCTTTTCGCGGGCTGCTCACATCCCCAAAAGTAAAGCCAAAACCATCTGGCTCGCCTCCTGTTTAGGAAGAGCTTGATTTCCGATGCGGCGGCAACGTTTTCTATAAGCGGAGCTCCCATTCTAAACATCAATGTCACGGTCCATCGTGTTTATTTAGTTGTAATAATAATTTAGACTTTTATAGCGCTTTTCTAGTACACAAAGACGCTTCACAGTGGAGCTACAATGGCGCTCGTGATTAATATTCTGTCACTTGTGCAGCCCGCCTGCTAGTCCTACTTATTACTGGTTAAACCACAGCTGAGTGATTCAACATCATCACTCTCTCAAATCACTGACCGTGTAATGAAATAACTGGCGTGGGATGCTGATTGGTCCTAGAGGTGAAGGGCTCAACCCCACGTTACTGCTGTCTCCAGTAAGCCTCTCTGCCTGTCGCTCGTCTGTACGGTGTCCTGACTCTTCGATAACAATCAACACCCAAAGGCATCACGTTGGATGTCCAGCTTGTAAACATCCTGCAAAGACATCATCAGTTGAGGTGTTCTTCCAGACAAAACTAAAATGGAGTTGTATGTGTGGACAGTAGAAAGATAACTCGTCTTGTTTACACTCTGTGCAGCTTGAAGTCTTTCTGTGTCTGTCTGCTTTGACTGTTGTTTCCTTGTCTAAACACCCAACTGAACCTGAACCTGCAGTTACCATTCAGCCGTCAGTTGGATTACATGTCCCTAACCTTTCAGATATGTTTTGCCTACTGTTTGATTTATGTCTTCCCAGTTCAAAGGCTTTTGAGGCCATACATTATGTTTTCATTCTATGAAGTGATTGTCGTGCTTGCTTTGCACCTGTGGTCAATCTTCAAACTTTAGCCATTGATTTTCAGACTCTTTATATATGTATATGCCACCTGCCCAAGATGAATACCTCCCGTCTGGCTGCATTCAGCCAGACCTAGAGATCCGCTCTTCTGAGCGGTTATTTTCAGTAGTATGAAGTGGATAGTAGAACAGGGATAACCTGAGGACATGTTGTTGTTCTCGTTTACCTCTTAGGCCCTACTAGGACAATGCACTTCTATTTAGTCAGACAGGGAGCCCTAATCCAGTTGTACTGTGCTTTGTCTACACTTTGTTCTTCTCCAGGTACCTGCACTTCAACAACATTGAGTCTCTGGAACCAGAATCATTCACTCACCTACCAAAGCTGGAACGACTGTAAGTTCATCCTGTCAAGATGTCTACAAAATGTACTCTACACGCAACACACACACACACACACACACACACACACAATCCTTAAATATAAAAAATGTAAAAACCTTGTTAGGAGTAAAAAGCAGATTCCGACTTAAATGCTGACATAAATCAATGGTCTCAAGACCCAGAAGGGTTAATAGATCCAACGCCATGGCTGGATTCACCAGAGGACTTGATAGAAGCCAGAAAGCAATAACTAACATGATGTACTCGGTATGGAATTAAAAGTGTCAATTCAGGCAGGTCCAGACTTTGCTTAGCATGGCGTTGGAATTATCTACTGAGGTAAAATGTCAGCCGAACTATAAATCAGTACAGCATCCTCACACGCCTCCGAGGCTCCCCATATAGAAAGAGATTAGTGTGTCGTTGCTCATAACATAATACAGTAATGATAGCAGATGATAGCAATTACATGTATATATATACATATATATATACATATATATATATATATAAATATATATATATATATGTATATATATATATATATACATATATATACACAGATGGGAGTTGATCCCCGGCTCATACTTAGCTCCCATAAAGCTAATTTACTTCTGTGAGAAGATGCAAAGTTTCCTTTCACCCTGTCGTTTATGTGTTGGACAGAGAACTCTGACCTGTGTTTGGAAACACAGTGAGTGTGTATGTCTTTGCGTATTATACTGCCTCCAAAGATACTCACATTGGGACAATCGGTGAGAGAACAAGAAACCGGTGGAGCTGAATGAGATCACAATCTCTCTCCAGTCAGAGTCCTGAGTTGGACTGAGGTCTGCAAACACATCTTGGCTTCATTAGACAGAGAGCTGAACTCATTGACAACCACAGATAGGAATGTCACACCGCACATGGTGTTAATCACGGGTCACTGATTATATACTGCATATTATCATAGGATGTCATGGAAATCCGTATATGGTGAACTTCATATTGCTGACCAGGTACTGCTTCTAAAACTCTCCATGGGTTCAATGAAGTTCTTAAATTCCCTGTTTCATTGTTCCTATGTATGGGCCAGTGGTATGCATACTCTCCAGTCACTGGAGAGTAAGAGAACAAGGAGGGACGCCTGCCGGTCATGGCCGAAAGGGGAGGGACTCAGGGATTCCCAGATTCTGAGTGGCTTGTTGGGAATATCTCCATGGTGACATGCAAAGCAGTGATTTTGTTAAAAAGGGTCCTGAAAATATCTGTAGACTGATTCCTACAGGTTGGGTTAGAACGGGAAGAGCTTCAGCAAAGATTAGCTTAGCTTAGTTATTTAAAGTCGCATTGCGTAGGCTCTAATGGTGAGGTTGCCGATGGTAACCAACGCAATACTCCTGCTTACTGAGAACTATTGTGGTCTTCAGGTGACCTAAAAACATCAGGCCCTTTTGGAGCCAGTGTCTAGTTTGTCCATTCTGGGCATCTGTAGAAACATGTCAGTTCAAACATGGACACGCTCCCTTTGTATATATGAAGGACCAAAATGATTCCGGATGATAATACGGTAATAGAACATATCTATGATAGATTATATTCCATTCCTGCCAACAGCTCCCCATGAATCCTACACACTGTTCCCTTTAAGGTTGAATAGTTGTGGGGTGAATGTTTTGGGTCAGAGCCTTACATAAACAGTCAAATGTTTGGTTGTGTGCTTTTAGCAAAGTAACACGAGCCTCCGGGGTCGTGAGGTTAAGCCCTCAAAGCAAGTCTGGAAAAATCCTGTTTTCTGTCCCATTTGGAAAACGTCATATGATACGAGCAAAGGGTACATCCTCAATATGTGTTTGACTCATATTAGTTTGGTCAATTATACTGCTGAGTGGCGTCTTTGGGTGCTCTTTCAGGCCAGCGATATAGCTTGTATGAGTACTGATGGATCATCTTACAGTTTTCCTCTCTCTCACTCAGGTTTTTGCACAACAACAGAATCTCCCAGCTCGTCCCGGGAACCTTCTCTCATCTGCAAGCCATGAAGCGACTGTAAGTGAAAATCTTCCCAACAAGCCCTGAAACAGCTGTGTTAGAATGTATCTCACCTCATATCCTTTATCTCACATCACACCCAGTATCAACTCGGTCATGTTGTCAGTTACATGGCATGTAACCACACCACACGGTTCTCACGCTTCCTCGGCTGCGAGGTGGTTTATATCTCAAGCCCCACAGCGAGGTCCTTCCCACACTGTGACTATTTCTGTTAGTCAGCTGCAGTGGAGATAACAAAGCAAAGCAAAGAAGATAAAAATGTGCACATAAGATGCTTACTTTTCTTGCCTCACATGGGAGAATTCTTACGACCAACAATCTTGAACGCAGCTTCAAATCCCGACCTTCTCCAGCCAATCGGTAGTGGAGAACAATCAGCAGTTTGGCCTCACCCCATTGGCCCATTGGCTGACCTGTTCAGAATGTGTTAGATTGCAGGACAGTGCTTAAAAAGACGAAGAAGAACTGCAACTGACTCATGCCAGTGGTGTTCGAGGATATTTTATATTATATTATATACACATATTATATATATATATAAATATATATATATGGATATATTTATTATCCTTTCAGAGTCAGAGTGATACATAAATATATATATATATATATATATATATATATATATATATATATATATTATCCTTTCAGGGTTAAAGTGATAAATGTATATATATAAATACATTTATTATATATTATATATATAAATATATATATATATATATATATATATATATATATACTGTATATATATATAATGTCTGCTTCAAGGGTGTTGTTAGTGATGTATATATATATATATATATATATATATATATATATATATATATATATATAATACTTTCAGGATCAAAGTGATAAGTGTGGATAAAAATCAAATGTGATTACAACACACTTGAATAAGGGTGCCTTTGTGGGAAAGTGAAAGCTGGATCAGTTTCCAGGGGAGGAGGCCAAGCAAAGAGGTAGTTTCCCACAGCAGCAGAGAGTCTTCCAATATGGTCCTAAGCCCCATGTTTGGATGACCATTTCATTAACAGCCGGATAGGGTTTACAGAACACCACTCTATGCACAACTCCACAGCTACATGTCATATATATGCTTTATTGATGGACTACATGCCCTTGTCTCCCCTGTTATATGTGTGTGTGTATGTGTGTGTGTGTGTGTGTGTGTGTGTGTGCATGTTGTCCGTGTGTGCAGGCGACTGGATTCCAATGCGTTAAACTGTGACTGTGAGCTGCTGTGGCTGGCTGACCTGCTGAAGCAGTATGCTGAGTCAGGCAACGCTCAGGCTGCTGCCACCTGCGAGTACCCCAGCCGCCTCCAGGGCCGATCTGTGGCAACGCTCACCGCAGAGGAGCTCAACTGTGGTATATCATTTTAAACGTGTTTTCAGCTGTTCCGTTGTATTGCCACCTCTCCACATCGGGCCCAGCTGGACAACTTAAACATGCCGCAACATTAATGGCATCAGCTAGGCACCATGTAAAGACAGCCCTCTGACTGGCTTATTAAAGCCTTCTTTTTGAAACCTTGTTTATTTTTTACACAGGACAACTTTTTAATCTAATAGAAACACACATCTGGGCGAGCATAGGTAAAGCACACACATGGTTGCCCAGCAGCAAGCATGTGGTTACCATGTTCATATTTCTATACACAGTCTCCTAAATTAAACCACAACTCAGTCCACATACAAAAACTACAGGCGTTTGTCTCACAGACACAGACACAGGTGTATCCTGTCTTTGTGTCTGAGATCTGACCCCAGCTGTTTCACTCTTCATATCCACCAGATGTGTCTCTAGTCTGGGTCAAAGACAGCCTTTGGCCTCTGGTGGGATGGAGTGATACGGCATCCACAGGCTTGTCAAGTGATTATTATTTTAGTCGGTTGTGTCATCTTTACAGGGTGTAGTTGCAGATTTTGACATTGGATAATTCTGTATCCCACTGACTCAGATATTACTAAAGACTCCCTCAATGCTATTTCTCAATCTGCAGAGGGGAATGAACCCTCTAAATCCTATTCTCAAAGTCAAACCTCAGCCTATACAGACAAGCTTTGTCTGAGTTTAAAGACCTGCATAGTGTGTCTGTCTTTAATTATAGTTTCAAAGTTTTTATTGGGAAAGTAGATTTTTTTAAATATGTACCTTGCTGTGAGCTCATCAGATGATAACATATCTCAACTCTCAATGATGTGAGAGATTTCTGTAATTCTGTGCTGACAGACGATGTCCTGCAGCTCTGCAGGCTGTAATGTGCCATGTTGGCTGTTGTTGTGATGCCAACATGTTTAGTATTTCTGGAAAATGTACTGTAATTATGGAAAAACAAAGAACATGACAAAAAGAATAACACGGCACAATGCAGAACAACATTTACTATTAACAGGAGGAATAAAATATGTTTTAAGATATACTTTGGCTGCCATGCTTAAGAACAGGTTTAAGTGCACTGATGCTTCTTCACTGCAGGTAGAACAGAAAATCTCCATTTGACTGTAAGTCTGTCTGGCTCATTTTCACTTGGTGTCGATAACAAGCGGTGATCCAACAGTCTTAGCTCTGCGTTTCCTCCGGCTCCCACAGAACGCTTTACTCTGGGCCAGTTGGCAGCCGACTGTAAGCCAACCACATTTAATTCTCAGCAGCTAATTTTGATGGCGCCAACGAGCTCATTCTCGCTCAATGTTACCCCCCCCCCCCCCTCTCCACGTCATCTGTCCGCGTAGCAAGACAGATGAAGTTTCCCCTGTGAACGAGATGGAGCAATGCACGGCGGGTGGAGCAGCTGTCAAAACAGCCGCCCGTTCTTGAGATGAAGTGCCCCCCCGCCTCCCGTGGTTACTGCAATCCGGATTTAAACTGCAATTACAACAATTCCCAGTTTTAATGTGGAGTATGTTGCAGGTAGACTGGCCTACAGCTCATGCTAAGGTACCTAACAGTGTCAGTCATCTTTGGTTGTGACGGCTCAGAAAATGTAGCCAGAGGAGTGTCTCCTATTTGTCTCAACTGCTTCTGAAGATCTGCCTGCACATGATAGACTGGATTTGGACAGATTCCTCAGAGGCTTGCTTCAACAGACAGGCTGCTTGGCTCACCATCAATACATGCACATGCAACAGAATGGATATGGATTTTAACCAGCCTATAAAATTGCCTTGCCGTCGTTCTATCTGTCCTTTTTCCTCCAGAGGTACCGAGGATCACCTCAGAGCCTCAGGATGTGGACGTGACGTCGGGGAACACCGTCTACTTCACCTGTCGGGCTGAAGGCAACCCCAAACCCCAGATCATCTGGCTCCGGAACAAGTAAGACGCTTGATGTTATCACCTCATTACCAAGTAACCGAAGACTCCCTTTGCTGACTGTTTTGAAGTTTTGGGAATGCCTTGAGGATGACCTGACTGGAATTATGAGGTCGAAAGGTCACTGTGACCTCAGCAAACTAATTGATATGCTAATTAAGACCACTTTTAGGCTATACAAAATAAACAGAATTGAATTGATGTTCATCTCCGTGTGCTCCTTCCTGTGACAGCAACGCTCTGAACATGCGTGATGACAGTCGTTTGAACCTGCTGGAGGACGGGACGCTGATGATTCAGGACACCAGGGAGACGGACCAGGGAGTCTACCAGTGCATGGCCAAAAACGTGGCCGGCGAGGTTAAGACTTCGCAGGTCACGCTGCGATACTTTGGAGCCCCCTGTAAGTGTCATCACCGGCAATTCATCACCCGCTAAAACTGCATCGTGCAATATGTCCTGCAGAAAGAAATCTGTTACGTTGATGTCCTGGCTGATTAACTTACGTCACAATCCAACTTAAATCTGCTGCATTTGGTAACTTCTGATGAGGCTTCCTCAAAGTTCTGCTGGTCAGACGTAGCGAACATGATATGATCTGTTTCTGCAGTCAGAATAGAGCAAGCTGTCTGCATTGTGAAGAGCATCGAGGCTCCGCTCAATTCATCAGGCCAGATAACCCGGATATCTCACTAAGCCGTGAGCAAAACCCGCTGGCTTTCATGTCAAGTTTATCTCACACACACACACACACACACAAGTTAATTATGCCCCCTGTATCTCGCACATCAATCAGTCACAGTGTCAGTAGCCTCCTGCTGGGTGAGATTAGCGCGGCGGTCTCAGTGACCCGGGGATCATCGCCAGGGTGACGGATGGCCCTGGCAACGACCCCTTGTTAAGAAACAATTTCTGAGAGCAGATGTTGTGCATTTCCTGTCTTGTGTGATTGTAAACGCTCGGCTTCTCGCTGTGTACATATTTCCTGTGACTCCACTGTAATCACTGGCCAAACATGGACAGGACTCCACCGTTATTAGTGATGCACGTAGGAGGTCGCTGCAGCAGCCGTCAAAGTGTCGTTGTGGACAGAATGAGATGATCTATGCGTGTGAACAACAGCTTGCTCAACAGTTTTCTTTTGAACATTTTGGTCATCAATAGATTCCTAATACCCAGATGAATGAATGTATCCCATATTCATCCCCCCCACCCCATGCTTCTTCTCTAGTACGGCCAAGCTTTGTGATCCAGCCCCAGAACACCGAGGTGCTGGTGGGAGAGAGTGTGACCCTGGAGTGTAGCGCCACGGGCCAACCACATCCCCGGGTCTCTTGGACGAAGGGCGATCGCACACCCCTGCCCAACGACGCCCGCATCACCATCACCCCCTCCGGAGGGCTTTACATCCAGAACGTGGACCAGGCGGATGGGGGGCAGTACACCTGTTTTGCCTCCAATAATGTGGATACTATACACGCTACGGCGTATATCATCGTACAAGGTAGGAATCAGAATTCACTGTTAGGTGAATAGAATTTGGCATTTAGATTTAATTTAAATCTGGTCATTATTTTTGTTATCCTCTGGCATTTCTAAACTTGTATCTTGTGTTTTCTGCAACTAGGGACCCATTACAAGCAGTTAAAAACCCGAAACGCCTTTAATGACATTACAAAGTGTTTCACAGATGGAAACATCTATTCACACTAGACAGAGACCAGTGAATCATTTTTAATGCTAAAATCTCCTAATTCTGAATATTTATATTGGTCACATTTCCTGTTATTTTATACTGGTAATCCTCTGGACACTATGTCTCCAGCTGTTGTTGCGACTCATGGTTCTAACAGCTTCGTAATGTGTCCTGAGCCGGTCATGGCAAGTAAAGTAGTCAGACTAAATGAAACCCCTTTGCCCACAGCGATCCCCCAGTTCACGGTCACCCCACAGGACCAGTCAATCCTGGAGGGTCACACGGTTGACTTCCCCTGTGAGGCAAGTGGTTACCCCAAGCCGGTAATCGCCTGGACGCGCGGGGGCAGTCCGTTACCCCTCGACCGCCGCTACGTGGTCCTGGCCTCCAGCACTCTGCGCATCACTCGGGTGGCGGCCCACGACGAGGGCCAGTATGAGTGCCAGGCGGTCAGCCCGGTGGGGACTGTGCGCACCAATGTACAGCTCAGCATCCAGCAAAGAGGTGAGGCTGTAGGGAGAAGCTTCAGACTGACCGCATGTACCGGATCCCTCATGTCCCAGACAGTTAGGTGCATTTCTCTTTAGAGTGGGAGTGAGGATCGAGCTGGGGAAGACCCGCTGCAGTGGTTAACGTGAAAGCCAATCTCTTCTTGTTAGACAGAAAAGTAAAAGTATTTGGCTGCTGAAAAGCCCTCATCAAACATGCAGGGGAGTGATAGGTGGTTCAATATATTATAAAGAGGGTTGGAGTGGTGCAGCACTCGACATTCACAGCTCATTTGGCATCTTCACATAGAATAGAAGAATAGAAATATACTTTATTAATCCCCAAGGGGAAATTTGTTGACACAGTAGCACCGATAAACTAAACACAATAAAATATAAATATAAGAAAGAAAGAAAGTGACTGTGCATAAAGTATAGTATGCAAAGTGAAAATATTCTATGAAACAAAGCATATTTACATTGAAAGATATACAGAATACCTGTGTCCGTCTCATCTTTGAATGTACTACACTGTATTACAATGTCCTGTAATTCATTGTGCATGCACATATGGGGTTGAAGCTGTCTTTGTTTGGAAGAAGGCCTCCATGAGTTGGAGCGTCTCACTGCTTCTCTCTTGTGTGCAGATGCTTGTATTTATGTGTGTGTGTGAGTAGCTGAAATTACAGGCTTGACATAGCACAGGAAAGCATGGCAGTCTGTAATCCTGTGATGACACCATGTTTTTCCATGTAGTAATGGCTGTTAACATGGCACAAAGTACACGTTGCATAATAGCCCCGCACTGCCAAAGCGCTGCAGAAGCCCACCACCGTGCTGTGTGATTGCAAACTTTTTTAAGAGCGCTGTGCAGAGGAATAGACAAAGCATTAGAAGAAAGTAAAAGCAGGGACCTGCATCAGGCTTCAGCGTCCCTCTTGGTAACAGGAACTGTTTCTGAGCTCCCTGGTAGCCAAAAGGGATCCAGCTCACGGCCTGCAGCTTTGATGCTGGGTACTGTACAGTGAACTCTGTTCACCGAGTTTTAGAGACTTCAACTTTGATTTAAAGGCAGTTCATTAGTCCTATGAAACTGCCTCCCTCCCCCACGCCGTGTTCCTAAAACTTGTGAGATTTTCCCATGGACAGGTGGCTGGCTGCTACATGGGAACCATGAAGGAATTTGAACATGGTGTGTGTGTGTGTGTGTGTGTGGGGGTGTTGAGGTTCAGTGACTGCTGCATGTATGTATGAATGTATCACGTCTGTGTGGTGAAGTTCATTATTTTTAAAAAGAGAGACATCGTTCACACAATATGGTGACATTTGGGGGAAAGAACTGCAAACCACTGCATACAGAAATGCAGCATTCATTTCACGTGTTGCACTGAGAGCAATTGCCCATTGCTTTATTTACCAGCACATGAAGCGATGCTTTATTTCCAAATGTAGTCGGCCTTCATCTCCCTTTGAACCCCACACAGACTGAGATGTTGAGCATCTCTGTAATAGAGGGAAGAGAAATAGAGACCGCAGTGTAACACAAACACTGAGAGTGTGTCTGTGCTCTGTGAGCGTCTGCAGGACACTAAAACGCACAAAGATTTATATCTGGGTGTCATCATGTCTGCTCTGATGGACTGTATATAATGCAGAATGTTACATGTGCATTACTTTGAGCACCAGCGCATAATCATTAACACGTGCGTATGTGTGTGTATGTTTTAACTCATCCAGTAACGCCTGTTTTCACAAATGCTCCAAGGGACCTGACGGTGGAGTCTGGCCAGGACGTCCAGATTCCCTGCAGCGCTCAGGGCCAGCCTCAACCTGCCCTCACCTGGAACAAGGTTAGCTGATAGAGCTCCTGTTGTGACCTCAGAGCTACAGGTCATGGGGTTAGTGGTTGAATTAGAACAGTGAAGGGAAAAAAGGGACTGGTGTGGGTTACTTTATTTGTCATTATATTAGCGTAACGCAAATAATGACAATGAAGTAACTTATGTAACTTATATGTAGAATTCTTTTTCTCAGTGAGCTTATATAACAGGTCCCATTCACACTCAAACGTCCAGTCCCCCACGGTCCTGACCTGTCCCCTTTGCTCCGCCCTCTCTCTCTACCAGGATGGTGTGCAGGTGACAGAGAGTGGCAAGTTCCACATCAGCCCCGAGGGTTACCTCGAGGTGAGAGACGTGGGCAGTGCCGACGGTGGTCGCTACGAGTGCGTCGCACGCAATCCTATCGGCTACCAGGTCGCCAGCATGGTGCTCACCGTCACAGGTAAACCGTGAACTGTATCAAAGGGACCGCTTGTTGTTGGACTCTCTTAGTGCTCGCCTTGCAATCTCACTGTGTTGTATGGAGTTTGCCAGAAATGTATCCACTGTAAAGGTATGACAGTGGCTGACAGCAGCCGCAGCTGCATTTCCTGATTTCTAGTAGAAGGACTTCACTTGTATTGTGTGTTTATGGTGCTACGACCACTCACAGCACTTTAACACCGCAGCCACTGGTGACCACATGTATGTTAGAACGTTTCGCGTAAGACAACATTTCAACTGGATGGCCTTTTTAGTGTGGGTGATAAATATGACGTCATCAAATTATCCGACTGGCATAAAATTTCCATTTGAAGTGCATAAAATTACGACTCACCAAGCGCAGAGTTTGTGGGAGGTGATGGGCGACAACGACACCCAAAGTGTGTTTCTTATGTCCAGTCTGCTCCGTAACTGAGTTCTGGTCGATGTCCCTTCAGAAAACCTGCTTCCATTTCCAACATCCTGTCTTTAAATGAGGGTTTCAGTGCTTTTTTGGCGATGTCAGGATATTCTGCCTCGATTTTAATCCAGAACACCGGCAGAGTTGTTGTCTGAAATGTTTTTTTAAGGCCACCGTACGTCACAAATCTTTGCTAGCTTGTGGGTTTATAAATACACCGTATGTGTCAAGAGGCTCCGATGCCATTATAATCATATAGACGGCATTTCTTATATTTTTTTAATAGAAAATCTTTCCGACCTAGATAATTAATCGGTAAACTTTTCATTCATCCTTTCCATGCGTTGGGTGGTTGGGGACCGCCGGTGTAAATAATATACGAAAATGAAAGTTTACGCTTCTGCAACAAATTCATTGGTTCGGACAAGTCCAGTGGGACATGAACTGTGTCGGCACAGCACTGAGAAGCTCTGGTAACAGCACACACACAGGGAGACATTACGCCTCCAGACCTTTACATATATGATAGTTGTTTGCTGCTATATTAATGCTCTGAATGTCGTATAGAGAACCTTTCGATGAGCAGTTTAATGGAAAAAGTATGAAATAGTTATGTTGAGAAAGTTTGTATATGCCTCATTAAGATCTTTGGTCGAACTGTGTCTGAAGTTCTTTGTCTGTCTCTCCTTGACAACAGTTCCTGCCGTCAGCAGACAGGGCGACACCTTCGTGAGCACGTCTATCGAGCAGGCCATCCGTACCGTGGACAGCGCTATCGAGTCCACCAGGAGACGCCTCTTTGATGGGTAAGTTACCAGTTTGAGGCTACAAAAACAGGTCATGTTATACAGGGATCGTGAAATAGATTTATAGCGCAAATCAGAATCATGTTGATCTTCACATTTCACGGCGCGATCTCACATTCCTCCACGTCGTGGAACGGCTAGCCTCACCTCCACCGGCTCTTTGTAGTGTTCCAGCAGACAGCAGAACATCTGTGCACCTGAAGAAAGTCAGAGCTGTGTGACGATCACGTTCTGGGACACAGACCTTCACCTGGTGATCATTATTAAATATAGTTTGTATCAATTATATGTATTACAAAGTTGTGGATATTACAGAGATTCGTTGTAGGTTCTACTCAAGCTGAACCGATGGTTCACCAGGTGGAGGTGAACGACTGTAGACGGCTGATTGGTCAAAGAGGATTGTGATGAGCTCAAGACGGGACATCCTGCCAATCAACATCTTTAAATAGCAACACTAATCTCTATATTCATCAGTATTTTCAAATTAACTAAACCGAAACTGAAAAAATGTCTGCCAGCGAAACTACGACTCACACAAAGTAAATTATACCGTCCAATCAGCTGGGACTCGTGCCTACAGTGAGGGGTGCTTTGCATTGTGGGACACTAAATAGAGAAAAGCACCTGGTTCCAGGACTATGCAGAGGAAAAGGGGGATTAACTGAGGAAATTATAAAATGATCGTACGGACACTTTTTTAGGGTTAAATCACACCAATGTGAGTTTATCATTCACAGTGATGTGTTTCTGATGTGTTCTATACGTCCTCTCTTACTATACGTGTCTGCACTGGAGAACATCTTTTGGAGCTTTTGATTAGACTTGCATTTAATACACTACATTTTTTATTGAGCAGCACTCTGCATCTATAGTGTGTCATACATCATTTGACGGAGAGTGGCCATTCAGAAGGTCTGCTCGTGCCCTGCTCTGTTAAAGATGCAGGTCAGGATGCTCCATTGATTTTCTCTGAGACATTTAGTTACTCTGACAGCTGCAGTCAATATATGGGACTCCTTGCCAACTGCCTTTCATGACATCTTTATCAATGTCTTTTTTTCTGTGCATCAACGTAAACATTGTGGGGGATGATAAGAGAAATGATGAATCTTTTTTTCATCCTGTGCCTGTTGGAGATGGTTCCGATACGGCTCCATCCTGTTGAATGATGTGGTTAGCAGCTATGGTTTTCTTGGCATGCTCCCAAATGCACTCTGCCCACACATGAATGCACCCACACGTATACACACAGACACACACATGAAGAGGGGAAACGCACACATGCAGACACAGTGTAACCTGAATCGAGATGAGGGGATTTCCAGCTCTCGTTAATGGCCATCGCAGATTAAGAGGCCGCCCCGTCCTGCCCCCGGGTCTCCAGACAGAAACAACAGAATGACTTTTGACAATGAGAGAAAAGCTGGTGGCTGTTACTCTGATCATGAAGCACATTAACATGTCAACCCTGAGTGCTGTTTGTTGACAACAGCAGCTGTTCATTGCATCTCATTTCATTTTCATCTGTGACGCCAGCTTCTCAAAATGTCCTAACACTATTAGCCCAACAAAAAGTGTAAATGCACTTTTTATTCGTGAACAGCTGTTCCCAGCAATGTTAGTGTTGTCACCTGTAGGAGTAAGGTATTATAATATCATATTAATAATATAATTCACCACATAAAAAAGAGTATTCCACTATTCTATGATAGAGTTCACAATGTATGTGTATGTATGTAATATATACAGTATGTATATATACATTGTATAGTCCACATGTATATTCCCATGTTTATCATATAATATATGAATATATGTAAATATGAATATATGTATTGCCGCTTTACAAACCATCCAATGAAAAGTTTGCAGATTTTTGCACAAACAAGTCACAAACAACACCGAGTCATCACACACACACACAAACACACACACACACACACACACACACACACACACACACACACACACACAGTGACAGAGAAAGCCCTGCCTGCTGTTCCAACCTTTGTAACAAGGAAAGAAAAAATGTGCCCATAACAATTTGATTTAAAGATGAAACTCTCCACATGATGGTATCCATAGTTCCATACGTTCTCCTCCCTCACACAGTGTCTCTGTCCCTCATTCCTCCAGGCAGCCACGTACCCCAGGGGAGTTGCTCGCTCTCTTCCGGTATCCACGGGACCCCTACACGGTGGAGCAGGCGCGGGCCGGGGAGATCTTCGAGCAGACGCTACTGCTCATCCAGAACCACGTCAACCAGGGTCTCACGGTCGATACCAACGGCACCGGTGAGTCTCAGGACCAGGTAGTCTGTGCTGCTACCAGAAGGGATGTGCCTTGTTGTGTCTACATCTGTATGAACAAGGCTGTAACTATTGTGTGGTTTGAAGGAGACCCCGTGTTGGCTGTTCACCAGGACTGATGAAATGAAGCCAGTCTATACCTGAGCTGTACATCAGCTGAGGTTTTTGATATCATGAGCTAACTTAAGATGTGACTTTGTACAACGTGATGTGTTTTACGTGGTAACGTTACCTTTAAACAGATGTAACATATCAAAGTATAACAGGAATAGTACACGTTGACCCAAGCTTGATCAACTGTTATTGGAGCACGGAGCAAAAAAGGGGCGGGACTTCGTAAGTGTCAATTAAGACTTTGTGGATGAAATATTTTTGGGGCCAAAATTAAATCGGAAAACATTGCAAAAGAACATTGGCCGTTCAACCAGCCAAGTCATATTTTATCTCCACGCATCGACCTTCTAAAACTGTAATACCGGTGTGTTTAAGCTGCATCACTACGAAGGAGAGCATTGTGTCCTCACAGGCAAGCTGTGTCTGAGCCTAGTGTAACTGAAGAAAGCCAATAGAAACCACCTCAGAGGGCCCATGGGAGTCTGCTCTCTGGTTTACTGTTGTCGAAGGACGGAGCCTTTGGCACACCTTTGCTGTTGATTATGCTGCCTTCGGGGAATAAGCACTGGGACAACCTAATGCGTGGAGGAAAGGACTAAAAGGTGTTTCGTGAAGGTCTGACATCATCAAGCAAAATGGTTTTCGTCTTGTTTTCTGGGGACTCCAGTTTGTACTGAGGTGCAGATTCAAATCACTTCATTTAGTTTAGTTCAAAGATGCTTTGTAGTTTGTCGATAAACGGTTGAATTACAGTCAGTAAGTGAACGCATCATCTTTCATGTGGGGCGATATTCAGCTTAAGAAGTGTAGAGTCGTCAATATAGAGGAAGAGGCTGTACGCGGAAAATGACTACTGATGAAGATGTGGCTTTAACTTTATTGAGGAAACGGATCCGTTTTCATATGTCGGGTGAGATTTAATGAAGCTGTAAGCTCGGACTGAAAGTCGATTGTCGTCTGAGCAATATTAGTTTTGACAAATGTCATTTTCCCCGGCGTGCAATTGACATTTTCTTGTGAAACACACACCGTCCAACTGAAGTCAGCAAGAAGTTCCCATTCGGCTCCTAAGCAAAGTCTCATGAACACAGTAATTTAATTCTCAAGCACTCTGTGGATTACCCTGTTTTTGTGAGCAACTTTTTGGCCGTGGACAAGGCCTCCATCTGTATGGCATTTTCTCTTCAGCGTGACCCGAGGCGGAGGGACGTAATCGCGGAGCAGTTGACGAGGAGCCCGTAAACAGTTTTATTAGCCCTGTGTCACACCACACGACACCGTGTGGCGGTGTGCAGATTGTCTCAATTATGCCTGCGTAACCTGCAGGGTAAGGGAGGGGGGAGGCAGATGCAAACATCTGTCTTTGTTCGCAGTCATATATGCATGAAAAATGGCTTCATGGTGCATGAAGTGTGCTCTTTGTAATGGAAAGTTAAATGTAGCAGCACAAAGGTCAACTTGACTGGTTGTGTGACACAGTCTGTGTTCTGGGCGGCCCAGTCGTGGTGCTTTGGAAAACCTTGGCTGAACAGGAACACATTTATAAAGAGAAAGGAGAGGGCTCATAGTGTGTCGATGAAGAGCTTCATGTTGTCAGGGGAAACATTCAGAGGAGAGTTAGTGTTGAAGGAAGAGGAGAGGTGGGGAAAGAGGCATGAGCTGTGTGTAAAAGGAACAAAGAGACAGAGAGACATTGTTTTCATTACTCGTGCCAACAGCCAAGTGTTCTTTGTTGCACCGGCCCCCAGACCCAGCTCACCGAGAATGTTGTGCCCGTCAGCAGAAACAAATGTGCTGTTTTCATTGTATCTCTATTCCATCGCTCAGGGCAACACCACACAGTTTGCCCACATCTTAACACAGAGAACCACACACACCACACACTAGCAAGGTGTGTAAAGTAAAGGAGGGGGGGGGGGGGTGCTAGTCAAACAGGAAGTCTCACCCAGCCCTCATTGAGGTCGGCCACACACACTTCACACTTGTTCTCATGCATTGCACCATAACACACCACAGACCCCCACAGACACTTTGATAGGCTGCACACTGGGCCTTCTGCATATCAAAGCAAGTCGGAGCAGGTTAGTGAGACGCACTGCAACTCGTGCCCTCGGGACAAGAGGCCCTCGCTAGAGGAGTGATGGATGTGGATGTTATGTAAGAGTCACTCGGTTACTGTTTATCCTAGTTACGTTGAACATTAAACCAGCCTCTGCCTGTGTGGTTTCCCTGCAGCATTCCGCTACAACGACCTGGTGTCCCCTCACTTTCTGGACGTGATCGCCAACCTGTCGGGATGCACGGCCCACCGGCGCTTCAACAACTGCTCCGACATCTGCTTCCACCAGAAGTACCGCAGCCACGACGGCACCTGCAACAACCTGCAGCACCCGATGTGGGGCGCCTCGCTCACGGCCTTCGAGCGGCTCCTGAAGTCGGTCTACGACAACGGCTTCAACTTGCCGAGGGGGGCCAACGAGCAGCTGCACAACGGCTACAGGCTCCCTCTGCCGAGGTTGGTGTCCACCTCCATGATCGGAACGGAGACCATCACGCCCGACGACCGCTACACCCACATGCTGATGCAGTGGGGCCAGTTCCTGGACCACGACTTGGACTCGACCGTGGCGGCACTCAGTCAGTCGCGGTTTTCCGACGGCCAGCTGTGCACTCAGGTCTGCACCAATGACCCGCCGTGCTTTCCGATCCACTTCCCGCCCAACGACCCGCGGCAGCAGCGGAGCGGCGCCCGCTGCATGTTCTTTGTCCGGTCCAGCCCTGTGTGCGGCAGCGGCATGACCTCTCTCCTCATGAACAGCGTGTACCCGAGAGAGCAGATCAACCAGCTGACCTCTTACATCGATGCTTCCAACGTCTACGGCAACTCGCGCCACGAATCAGAGGAAATAAGAGATTTGGCCAGCCAACGAGGTCTGCTCCGGCAAGGCATCATCCAGCGGACGGGGAAGCCTCTCCTGCCCTTTGCCGCTGGACCTCCCACTGAGTGTATGAGGGACGAAAACGAGAGTCCAATTCCATGTTTCTTAGCTGGAGACCACCGGGCCAATGAACAGCTGGGTCTGACCGCCATGCACACGGTGTGGTTCAGGGAACACAACCGCGTGGCGACGGAGCTGCTGAGACTCAACCCCCACTGGGACGGGGACACCATCTACCACGAGGCCAGGAAGATAGTGGGGGCCCAGATGCAGCACATCACCTACAGGCACTGGTTGCCAAAGGTAACAGCGGTCATCTTAAGTCCAGTTTTTTCTTTTTACGCTTTTCTCGCTGTAACAAAAAGAAAAGCCGTTGTTAAAAGTGATCCTACAGTCGCTATGATGAAGAAGAAAGAAAGTTGTGTTCCCTTTCCGCTCTCCTAGATCCTGGGTGAGGCGGGCATGAAGTGGATGGGGCCGTACGCCGGTTACAACCCCAATGTCAACACCGGCATCCTCAACGCTTTCGCCACGGCCGCGTTCCGCTTCGGGCACACCCTCATCAACCCGATACTCTACCGGCTGGACGAGGACTTCCAGCCCATCCCCCAGGGACACATCTCGCTGCACCGGGCCTTCTTCTCCCCGTTCCGCATCGTGAACGAGGGCGGCATCGACCCGCTGCTTCGCGGGCTCTTTGGCGTCGCTGGCAAAATGCGGGTCTCCACTCAGATGCTGAACACGGAGCTGACGGAGAGGCTGTTCTCCATGGTCCACGCTGTGGCGCTGGACCTGGCCGCCATGAATATACAGAGAGGAAGGGACCACGGTATCCCTCCGTACAACGACTACAGGGTCTTCTGCAATCTGACCTCGGCTCAGACCTTTGATGACCTGAGGAACGAAATTAAAAATCCTAACGTCAGAGAGAAACTGCAGAGGTAATTATAAAGTTAATCAATCAATCAGACTTTAGTTTCAGACTCACGGTCCAGATAGTACAAGAAATGCATACAACGTCACAAGTAAAGTACATAGAACTACAAATTCTGTATGAATAGAAAGCTGTAGCAATGTCTCCACAGCTGGAGCATGTAGTACTACACTTTATGTTTGATAAAACTATAATGAATTCATTTTCGGAGTCATCAACCCAGAAGATACATTTATACTTAAGATTTCTTAAAACAGCTTGACATGATTATTCCTATTTTTTTAGTTTATTTTATTTTTTGATTGAGTCCAGTATACAACAAATGAAACCGGGTTATCTGTAGGCTACAGTCGTTCATGCCTGAGGACAGTTTAAAGAAAGCATAGTCTTTACAGGGCATCGTTTTGACTGGTAATGACTTTGGGGATTATATTCCTTGATTGTAATATGTTCCCATGGTTTCGTGTCTCTGACGATGTCTCCTCTGTGCAGGCTGTATGGCACTCCTCTGAACATCGATCTGTTCCCTGCGCTGATGGCTGAAGACCTGGTCCCCGGCAGCAGAGTGGGGCCCACCCTCATGTGTCTGCTGGGTACCCAGTTCAAACGCCTGCAGGATGGAGACAGGTACAGGAGGGTCACTATGAAAACCTCTGCTGTGACAGCATTCTTCAGGAGTCACGGAAGAGGTAAAAACTCCTCGCTTCCCTTTCTTTCTGTCTGTGCAGGTTCTGGTACGAGAACCCGGGTGTGTTCACTCCCGCCCAGCTGACGCAGCTGAAGCAGGCGTCGCTGACGAGGGTGCTGTGCGACAACGGGGACAACATCACACGTGTCCAGCAGGACGTCTTCAAGGTGGCCGAGCTGCCCCACGGCTACGGCAGCTGTGACGACGTCCCTCAGATTGACCTGCGCATGTGGCAGGACTGCTGTGAAGGTGAGAGTTCAAACCACGTCCAGGTGTGAAGCGAGCGGCTAAAACGGGATCATGATCATCCTCTTTTGAGTCAGCAAAAAGATGGGATTCATTGGTAAATGTTCTTGCATTTTTATTGCACCTTTTAACAGGGTTGGTATGGTCACGGAAAACCTGGAAAAGTCATGAAATTTGTTAAAGTTTATTTCCAGGCCTGGGAAATTCCTAATGGAAAAAAATCTCAAAAGTTTTGGTAAACTCAGCGTAATCTGCATTTACGCTGACTTTTAAATACCGAGTACGGTTTTAAAAGAATGCCGCTCAAAATATAAGCCAGCATACGCTCTCATACTCATGTTCGCGCTGCAAGTGAACGCACTTTAACTTTTAAATCAAACTAACTTTTTTTTTTTTACAAAATGTTTGGTCATGGAAATTTGGTTTAAAGTCATGAAAAGTCCTTGAAATCCATTGGTCAACATGCGTATGACCCCTGTTTGAAGTCTTCCAACCACTATAAGGGCTTTATATAAAATGTAAACGCACACACAAACACACACACACACACACACACATTCCTACACTAATGGCAGAGGCAGCCATATAAGGAGCCGCCTGCTCAGCAGGATCTAAACTATTCGTTTACACACACTCACACACACCGATGGCAATGTTAGGGTTCAGTATCTATATGCGGACCGGAGGATCCGGGGGTCAAACCAAGTATAGGAGGACACACAATATCTCTTACTAGCTGTAAATGTGAATTACAGGGTCTGAAAAAAGATCTGCAAGCTATGTTTTCCATATCCAATGAAAGCGTGACTTATTCTGAAAGCCATAACCTCTCATATTTCATCAATTTGAGTAATCTTTAAAAGCGTGTGCCTGCCTTCACGATGGAAGTACACATGGTGTAACCGCACAGGAAGTTGCCGAGACGTTGGGACTGTTTATTCAAATTCAAGCGGCACAATATCCTCGCCCTTTGTTAGAAATACAGCCCTTATTCAATGCTGTAATTGAGAGCAGCCCCTTTGAAGGGCTTGTCTGTGCGGCTCATGTCACATAGTGTGTGCTCGTGGCTTTGACTGTGTGTGAAACTTGGAGGCCGAGATGACGAGTAAACATAGTTTCAGGCTTCAGCGCCTCGTAATGAAAAGGAGATTTGACCGTAGAGAAACGGCATCTGGGATAATGTCTTCCTTCTGTCAGATGTGGATTTAGTTTTGTAGGAAAATCAGCATCAAAGATGGAACACACATGCTGTGAAATGTCATGCCACTGCTACTCTGCTGGATCCCCACTCTCGTGACATAACCAATGCTGCACCTTTCACACACTGCTCCGGGAAGAGAAAAGGAGACGAATGAAGAGGCACCCCACGCTCTTATAATAAACCAGCATTCGGGTTTATATTGTGTCATTTCTTTAAAGATGTGATACGTTGTGAACAAATAAACGGGCTGAGATTAGAATAGATCATAGGGAATGAGGAAATAGTCTAGTTTCATGTTTTATGTCTCATCTTCCAAAACTAAATGTGGCAGCTTCATCATTTCATTCTCTTTGAGAGAACACGTTGCAGCGTTTAGGGATTTAAAACAAAACAAAAGCACCCTAATAAGTTTATTTATTCTCCTATTATCCCGGATCCTGACCCGGGCAAATGTATGAGGAAAGAGCCGAGCTCATAAACAGAGAATCTCCTGGCGCTTATTTCTGTCTGTCAGTGAGGCGGATTCACAGTGTTGTGTTTAGCTTCTTTCAGAGAGACCGCTGAGAACCTCAGTGTGTGTGTGTGTGTGTGTGTGTGTGTGTGTGTGTGTGTGTGTGTGTTTTAAAGACTCTGAACTAGTCAGTTAAAGGCCCTCAGAGGCGGAGCAGCCTCACTACAGGACCTGGTCCCAGTCATCAGGTTTATTTTGGGCTGTCTCTCATCGCCCTCTGCTGACGCTCAGCACGCCCCAGGTGTGTTCTAGGCCACGGGCGTGGTTCTGAGACAGTGTGTGGGTACTTCTAGTCCTCATCTGGGTGCAGTGATGGCAGCCTGAGAGGGAGTCATGGTGATACAATCAGCTTCAAAGTGTCACATCAGCACTTTGAAGTTGAGAGAAAGTGGCGTCAGCGTGTGTGTGTGTGTGTGTGTGTGTGTGTGTGTGTGTGTGTGTGTGTGTGTGTGTTTGTGCAGAAATGGAATTCATTAACCTAATTTCCCTGCACAGGTTCCTTTTGTTATTGATGAACTATATTCGCTTTGAACTTTATTGGTGTAAAATCCCTTTTCTTCAGAAAGCCATGGGTGACGACGTCACAGAGACTCGATCCATAAGTCATAGTCTACGGGTGCAACAATAAAGATTCCTCTCTTCATCAGTGGTTGTTTGTGCCTCAGTTGGTGAACCCGAGTGTGTTGCGTTGTGCTTGACCCGAACAGACTGCAGAACCAAGGGTCAGTTCAACGCCCTGTCTTACCACTTCAGAGGACGCCGATCAGCCGAGCACAGCTACAAGGAGGAGGGGCTGGCCAACAGCGTGCAGGAGAGCAGGTAACACAGCGGGAGGTTAGAAAGACAATGTGTATGTGACTATCACGGAGCTGAAACGTCGACTGTGAGTCTGAAGCTTTGAACAGAAAGTTTCCCACGCATCAGTCAGCTTTGGCATGATTTACTTCATCGATGAACGTATAGGTTTTAATCACGGTGTTTGTAACTTTTCCTTTGCAGCCCAGTAAAGGAAGACGGACAAAGTATTGTAAATGTCACTCTGACCTCTACAAAAAGCACTGAACCATCGATCAACGACTTCCAGGACTTTGTCTCCGACATGCAGAAGACAATCACAGGTTTACGAAAGCAGGTGAGTGTCTTCTCTGACGCTGCAGTGCAACACGATCAGCTGATTGACTCAATGCAGAACCTCAACCCATCGTCTCTGCCGGGCAGTGTGCTGGGATTCATAATGAGTCACACAGTCACTACCTACTCTAGATAAACTGTTGATGAATATATCGATCAATGATCAGTAGCAATAAAATGTGTCTAGTCCAGAAGAGCCACACAACTGAATTAGTGTAGCCCCATTATTTACATTAGCATCGGGTTAAACTGGAAGCTAGCCAGCTTGGTCTGGATTCTGAGCCTCCCAACACTTTGTTAAAGTTCCTCTGTTTTTTTGTCCAATGAATACATTTGCACATTTCTTTGTGACGTTGACGTTGATGTTGTCACACTTTTCACCCCACAACCAACTTCAGTTTCTAGAACACCCCATGCAACGTGGTCTGGCTCTGATTCTTACTTTAAGTGCAACCTATATTTCTTATAAGTTAAAAAGTAGTTGCCAATTTCTCAAAATGGGAAAAGTCTTAACTGTTGAGCCCTTTTTATAGTAAATGTATTTTCATAAAAGGTGTGTTGTAGATGTCAATGGTGTGTATACTGTATGTGTTTTGTCAAAATGTTTTGACAGCTGTGTGGCGGTGATGTGACCACAGACAACTGCTCCTCTGACTAAATGCCTGTGTGTCTGTGTCTGTGTGTCTGTGTTTCTGTGTGTCTGTGTTTCTGTGTGTCTGTGTGTCTGTGTTTCTGTGTGTCTGTGTGTCTGTGTGTCTGTGTGTCTGTGTGTCTATGTTTCTGTGTGTCTGTGTGTCTGTGTGTCTATGTTTCTGTGTGTCTGTGTGTCTATGTTTCTGTGTGTCTGTGTGTCTGTGTGTCTGTGTGTCTGTGTGTCTATGTTTCTGTGTGTCTGTGTGTCTGTGTGTCTGTGTGTCTGTGTGTCTGTGTGTCTGTGTGTCTGTGTGTCTATGTTTCTGTGTGTCTGTGTGTCTGTGTGTCTATGTTTCTGTGTGTCTGTGTGTCTGTGTGTCTGTGTGTCTATGTGTCTGTGTGTCTATGTTTCTGTGTGTCTGTGTGTCTATGTTTCTGTGTGTCTGTGTGTCTATGTTTCTGTGTGTCTGTGTGTCTATGTTTCTGTGTGTCTGTGTGTCTGTGTGTCTGTGTGTCTGTGTGTCTATGTTTCTGTGTGTCTGTGTGTCTGTGTGTCTGTGTGTCTGTGTGTCTGTGTGTCTATGTTTCTGTGTGTCTGTGTGTCTATGTTTCTGTGTGTCTGTGTGTCTATGTTTCTGTGTGTCTGTGTGTCTATGTTTCTGTGTGTCTGTGTGTCTGTGTGTCTGTGTGTCTGTGTGTCTATGTTTCTGTGTGTCTGTGTGTCTGTGTGTCTATGTTTCTGTGTGTCTGTGTGTCTGTGTGTCTGTGTGTCTATGTGTCTGTGTGTCTATGTTTCTGTGTGTCTGTGTGTCTATGTTTCTGTGTGTCTGTGTGTCTATGTTTCTGTGTGTCTGTGTGTCTGTGTGTCTGTGTGTCTATGTTTCTGTGTGTCTGTGTGTCTGTGTGTCTTTGCAGATTAAAAGACTCGAGGCCCGTCTGAGCAAGACCGCCTGCTCTGACAGCGAGGCCCGTGAGCGGACAGATGGAGAGCGCTGGAAGCAGGACTCCTGCACCACATGTGAATGCACAGTATGTTCCACACGGCAATCAATATGCAGCGCGAACGCTTCACACACAGCTCTGGATCCACTCCTTCTCTACAGGAGCTGAAGAGGCTTTACTGTCTCCACGCTTGTCCCATTTCCTCCTCCTCCTCCTCCTCTTCCTCCAGCAGCTGCTGGCATCACCGAAGTCTCCCCACAGTGTCTGTGTGTGCCGGCCTTTTCTCGTCCTTTCCTTCTTGATCTTTCACACTTTCTCATTGCCAACTGCTAGCGGAGGTGAAGGCAGCTCCATGTCAAAGCTGGCAGCCCTCTCTTCCCCTCCCACTCACGTTGTATCGCCATCTTTTCCCCACACCTGCCACTCGGCTCTTTTTTTTGTGGTTCTCTTGTTCCACTCGGCTTAACCCAAACTATCTCTTTCCACCTTCCACGCTTCACTGTAATTGGAGGATTTTTGTTCTAATTTGGCATGGTGAAGCACAAGGAGGAGGACTGTCGACACATCACGCTGTCGCCGTGAAACAAAGCTCGCCATTGTTGGATTCGGCCATGTTCTGCAGAGAGGAATCATTTCATGTTCACACTCTATACATCTGAGAGGCCGTTATATTTCTTATTTAGACACTTATTGATCCTATACAAGTTTGATGTGTGTTTTTTAATCTCAATAATAATAGTAATGTATACTTTATTGATCCCCGTGGGGAAATTCTTCTCTGCATTTGACCCATACTTAGTTATTAATGAGCAGTGGGCTGCAGTGGGGGGTCTGTGTCTCGCTCATGGACACTTGGAGATGAAACTAATGAAGCAGGGATCAAACCGGCAACCTTGTGGTTACGGGACGACTATATATATATATATATATTAGGGCTGTCAATCGATTAAAAAAAATTAACTAATTAATCGCACATTTTGAAATTCATTAATCGTGAATATATCAGGGGGGTTTCTTCTAAAGACTAAATCTTCTAAATGAAGCAGTAATCCCTTCAGACAGCGTGTGTTTTAGACACTTGTTTGATAGTATTTGTTGTTTAAGACACCTTCACACAGAGCTGTGTCTCAGAGAGGCTCCTACCTATAAAGGGCCAGCCAGGGATTTAATATCGTGGATGATAAATAGTTTCTTCAGTGAAACATCAGATTAGTAAAACAAGGTGCATTAGAGACCCATTGGACCTGTCATCTTTACCACTGAACAGCAGAACCAGTAGCTTTGGAAACTGACTCACATTCAAATGTGTCACTGTGGAGGCTGTGCAAAAACATCAACGAACACCGGAAGTAAACAAAGTTGCGTTAATTACGTTAAAATATTTTAGTGCGTTAACGCGGCCAAATTAATCGCATAGATTAACGCGTTAACGCTGACAGCCCTAATATATATATATATATATATATATATATATATATATATATATATATATATATATATATATATATATATATATATATATATATATATATATATATATATATACTTATATTTAGAATTTGCAGTGGCTCTGTTTTCGTACCTCACTGATCTTGGTATCTGGCTAGATGACGGACATTCCACCCAGTCTAATCTAATAAGTGAACTGACCTGTTGCCCCTTGTTCTCCCCCTCCCCCCCCTCCCCTCCCCTCAGGACACCCAGGTGACCTGCTTCGTGGAGTCTTGTCCACCAGCTGAGTGCAAACGGCCCGTCAAGCTAAAAGGCTCCTGCTGCCCGGTGTGCCGCGAACAAGCCGATGTTGAGAAGCAGCCTGGAGAGGACGGCGGTCACGAATAACCCTCAGGACCCCCCATCACCCCCCTCCCCCCCACGACGGTCTCACTCCAGTTGCTGAAAGTCACACACTCACTGACACAGCCAGAGAGCGGCTGGGACTCATGAAGGTGGGCCGATCCACAGCCACCAATAGCCGCGATAGACCCAATAGCCTCAGTTTTTTTTCATTTTGTATTGTTTTTTCATTGATTGGGGGAGGGGTGATTACATTTTTGGGGATGGTTGCCCCCACCAGGGACAGCAGCCTGAGGCTCGGTTTAAACAGCGGCCGGCAGCCAGTGATCACTAAATGGATTGTGTCTACACCGATGGGTGGACGGATGGATGAGTAGGTGGATTGTAAACACGCCAGACGGACAACGTCTCCTCCTCGCCCGGAGCCCTTTGAGGCTCCGGGAGTTTAACAAATAGAAACTTCCAGTAACACATGGTGACAAACACGCAGGGCCACATGCCGTCAACCAGCAGGAGAGGTTGTCTCACAAGTTTCTCAGGTTAAAGATGCCGAAAACTGGTGCTATTGTCCCCCTTTTTTCTTTCAAGATTTGTAATCACTACGTACAAACCTTAAGTATTGTCTTTTGTATGTAAAACAACCTATAAACACTCAGTATATACCTTTTTATGATAAATCACAATTACGAGGAGGGTTTCCTTCAAACTAAAAGACTTTGTATGAATAGATTTCATTTTTTATCCAAGTTGCGTTTGACCCTGTTGTCCCCCCCCCCCCTTCCTTTTATATAGAAACGCTTACATATGAAGATAATGTGAAGCCCTAGGAACATGTTTGTAATACAAAAGATGTCTATGATCACTGCTCCTCTAGCCGCGGACAACTTGTTAGTCGCCTTCCTCATCGTCTCTGCCGGCCTGTCCTGAACTTGAGTGAAGTGGAGCCGCGGAGCACTGGACACTCGCACCAGCTGTCGCTCTGTTGTGCTCCTCTCCAAGTTTCATGTTGCTTTCAGAAAAGCAGTGAAAGATGATCCATTTTTTTTTAACCACTGTAATGTTGTGAACTTTGACCCAGTATTTCCCTCGGTCTCCTAAAGCCAAATGTACGAGTTGGTTCTTTCTCCAGTGGCCTGAACATCACATATCTATGAAACTGTGTGTGAATGTTGTGATGAGGTCAGGATGTGGCCACAGCAGTATTGTCCCTGCTCCGCGTTGCTTGTTGTTCGTGTTGAGTCACCACTGAAGGACTTCCATTCCGCCCCTCTCTGCGCGGCGGACCTCTCAGCTCCGGTTTAGACAAGGTCACAATCGCATGCATTCCTTTGTCCAAGCATCCACTTTGACTTCTCCTTCTTCTTCATCTTTCTGTTTCCCCCCTCGTGTGCACTCAGTGTTTGGATATTTCCCCCTGTGGTGTTGATGTAGGTGAGGAATGCTTTTCCCACTCATGTTTCTTTGCCATGTTAAAGTCTTTTCTCCTCCCCCCCCCCCCCCTCGCCTCGGGGTGACGTCATTTGGCAGATGTGTGGAGTGCAGGCCTCTCCGGCGCTCTGACCCTCATTCCGCTGTAATGAGATCCATATGAAAGGGGCAGCCAGGGGTAGTGTCGGGGGAGGGCTGCTCATGATTGGGGTACAGTGTCAATCAAAACCAGTCTCCTGTCTTGCCATTGTGAGATTTAGTCCACTGACCCCCCCGGTGAGCCGGCCGTAAACATGGACGGTCCTCGGACCACCCATTGCCCCCCGTGCACCGGCCCGCTGAGTGTTCTTTGTGTTTGGCTCCTCATTATGGTGAAGAGGCTGCCGTGTTCCTCTCCATTGTTTTCTCTAAGCATCTGTCACCGAACGAAATAATGCCTCCGGAATGTTCCGTCTGCATTCCAGATGGATTACTGCTAAAATGGTATCATATCAAATGTTTAAATATACTGAACTGGATCAAATTGTGTGTTTGAAGCTATTTGAACTACACATATATATATATATATATATATATATATATATATATATATATATACAGTATATATGTGTGTGTTCCTCTCCATTACTTCCTGATTGTGGCTCTTCCAACATGTAAACATCGTATTAATGTGCGCAAAAAGTGTTTGTACGTTTAAATGGATTTTGTATTTTTTTATATTTTCATAAACGTTGTGTATGAATGTGTGTCTCTTTTTTATTTACAGGCTATGCATTTTGACAAGTACCCCAAGGTCTGCCTGTCAGAGCACTGTGAGCTCTCTAAGTTACCAGTCTTCATATTCATATAATTGTGGAATTAGTTAATTTTTTGTTTTTTTATCCACCTCCCCCTAAAAGAAAAACCTCTCCACATGTCAATGCGATGCTCTGCAAGACTGAACATTCCCTACTCTGTCCCGAGTGATCAATATGGATATAATAGTACGTATCATGACATGTGTATTGCACGTTTGCCAAAGAATGGTTTGCACTGTAATGTACGCCTCTCAACAGTAAGAGTAAATAAATAAATAAATAAGCCACATTTGGATTATAGAGCTGCATGTTGGTGCCTGTTCTTTGTCAGCTCAGCAGCTGCGATCACTGGGAGAACTCGCACCACCCAAACCGACCCAATCCACCTCCAGGCCGTGCAGTTGGTTCAGTGTCTCTGCTTATTAAATCTGAATCAAGCATGTTGCCCTAACATTTACTTTCTTTGTAGTTTCTCAACTTCCTTAAGAGCCTAAAGCACCTTTTGAGATGTGCATTTGAAAATATGATCATAAGCTACTTCCTATAACTCTTATTTCTTTTTTACTTGCTGTGCTAGCATATTATGCTGTTGGCACGTTAGCATGCTTCCAGTAGCATGTTAGCATTCTGCCGGCAGCTTTTTGCAGGGCTCCCGCACTCCCGCCACACATCGTATTTCTCGCGCTTAAAAAAACTCTTGGCTATTTAATGTTTTAATGTGCCGCAGCGCCAACATGAGCCGCTCTCACTGTGGAGGAATCAAGCGCTCCCTGGAGTTCTGCCGTGAGGTGTCACTTATCAGCCAATCAAAAAGATGAAATGGGCTACACAACAGCCAATCAGAAAAAGCTCACTAGCACAACCCCCCTCCCCCTCCCCGTCGACAACGCTCGGCCGTCGGTCACTTTCCTATCGCTGGTCATGTAATGTTACGCTTGCCTGTCTTCAAAACTTGAGAGCCCTGCTGCTAATACTACATTAGCATGCTGCCATTAGCATGATGCTGTCGGCACATTAGCATGCTGCTATTAGCACGTTAGCACGTTAAAATTCTGCCGGAAGTACATTATCATTCTGCCGTTAGCATGCTGCCATCAGCACATTAGCATGCTGCCATTAACATTCTGCCATAAGCATGATGCCGTCGGCACATTAGCATGCTGCTATTAGCACGTTAGCATGCTGCCGTCAGCGTGGTTCAAGTAGAGCCTGGACAGAGCCAGACTGCAGGCCCCCCTTCTTTGTATAGTTGCCTGCTCTTATACAGGTTTTGGCGCGAGAGTCGTGACTATCGAAAGCCAGAGTATGCAGACAGAAAGCAGCTGTGAAGGATTCAGGGAACACATATTTGACAGGAGAGTAATATTAGAGGCTAGAGAACCATAACCATGTGAAGTTGGTCACGTGTTGCGTGGCACAGACAAAGAGTCAGTTGCTTTCAGGTAAATTCTTTTCTGCTTCTTCTCGTTGCTCTCTGTCCTCTGTCCTCTGTCCTCGGCCTCTCCCCTAGTCCTCTTCTCTTCGCCCTGTAGATCCAGCACTGGCAGCCGGGCCGGGGAGCAGGCCGGGCTCTGGAAAAAAACAAGGAAAAAACACACTGTACCAGGAAATGAGGTTTCCAGTGGCTGCACAGATAATACAAGAAAGCACCTTCATCTTTCAGCCAAACAGGAAAAGACATTATCACCCTGACAACAAGGGCCGTACCTTCAGATCTATTGTTGGTGGATACACACACACACACACACACACACACACATGCACTTCCTCTGCTTTGTCCAGCGCTTCCTCCTCCAGTCTTGTTGTTTCAATGAAACCTCCATTTATATTGAAAATAGGTGGACATCAAGTGTGTGGGGACAACCCCCCCCCCACCCCAAAACCCCATCAGCAAAATATCAGCTGTATTCAACCGAGACGAGATTTGGATGGGGGGGGGGGGACACGGGCCTGTCGGCTGCAAAAGCCCCCCGGCTACATGGCCGGCCTCTCGCCTCCCACTCGTCACGTAGCCTCCTGGAATTTCATTTAGGCAATTGGCTCTCGGCTTTCCTCCACCTCTGCACTCGCTGGGATTCCTTCCCCTCGCCGCTCTCATTTCCAGAGCGAGGCGGATGAAAGAGAGAAGCGGTATCCCACTGGAGGGGGGGTAAGTTTTGCATCCGGGACTCAAAGCACCGCAGCAATGGCTTGTCACCTCCAATAAGTGAGAAATGAGAGCCCCCCGCCCCCCGCGCACACACACACACACACCACCACCACGCCACTCCCCTCAGCACTGTCACGTAAGCCCACTGAGTTTCTGCTGCAGGTGTTAGCACCAAGGTCACTGTGTCAGGGTGGCATTCATCAATCACTGATGCTAAAGAACAGTCAATATGTTCATGTTTTTAAGCTGCTGGATCCAGCAGTGTGTAAGATACGCTGGGGACAGACAGACACACACAACAAGACGCATGGTCTCCCCCAAGGCCTAACCCTGGAGGAGAAAAGAAACACTCCTAGTTTCTTTTTGCTCACACTTTTGGTTTTCTAGACTCCCAAAGAGGTGACATTACGTGCACAAGATTTTATTTTAAAATACCACATGCGCATGAATACAATGTACATGTCCCCCCTGTGTGCATTTAGCTACCTCCTCCGCCTTATGGTGTAGTCATTGAGTTGACGTGTAATACCGACAGGGCGTCGTGACAGTGTGTGTGAACGCTTCAGTGTGTAGACGGTGTTTCTTCTTTCCTTTTCGGTCCCTGATGTCCTCAGCTTTTGTTGTTTCCACCTCCCAAACGTTTATTCGATTTACGGCTGTAACTCGCCCCCTAACAGAGTGCTACATTTGACCCGCCCCCTCCCCTGATGGAAATACCAAACTCCTTTCCCAGGTCTATTAGCTGTAATTGCCCAAACAAAATGGGCCGTTTTTGCTGGAATATAGACAAAGCAGGTCAGGAAGTTCATGTCCTCTGTCATCGAGCAAAGATATGATTGTGTTGACTGTCTGTGGTTGTGCGTGTGCATGTGCGTGTGTGTGTAATCATATTGTGAGGACTGGCTGAAGGCCTCGCTGGCGGGCGTCTGATGGGCTGACTGAGGGGCTGACTGCTTGATTCTCCTGCATTCCTCAGTGGACACCAGCAGGGTACAGTCTGACCCAGCGTGATAATCCCCTCGCTTCCAGGACCCCTAACAAGCAGTCCTCTCAACCTGAAATGGGCTAGTTAGTGGGGGGGAGGCCAACCTGGCACAGTCAAGGAAACTATGTTTCTCACACACACAAATGCCAAAAAAGAACTGTCTGTCTTCAAAACATCCATATCATCCTAAATGAAAAGATAAATGCACTTACGCAAAGCTTTGTGTTGGGGGAATTCACCTAATATGAAACATGTCTCCAGCTGTGAGACAAATACTGTCAACAGTGTGGGATTGATAGCGGCCCGAGACCAAAGTTTCCCTGACTGTAATGAGTAACTACACTTGTGTGTTGGCTGGTTTTTGCAGTAGAGCTCTGCAGCTGGAGCCCGAGTCATCGTCCTTCCATCGTCTCCTCATTCATCCACTAATTGCTGTCTGGTCTCCCCTCACCCAGCTCCACCCTCTTCAGCGGGGCCGTCTTGGTGCACCGTCATTGTAACGGAGGGCGGGGGCCTTTGGAATTCTCTCTTTTTATTTCCCTTTAACCCTATTTAATTGTCACTTGTCAGCTCAGATGACCAGTTGTGTGTCAACAAGATAAACAAATTATAATAATTCATTGTGAGGAAAGATTTAGTAAATCCACTTGGTGTAATGACAATATAATAGACTTTACATCTGCTATTGTTACTGCAGCGTATATCCCTCCGGATGCTAATGCTAAGCCTCCCATGAAGGAACTGCATGCTGCCATGAGCCAACTCCACACTAAACACCCGGAGGTAGCCTTTACTGTTGCGGGTGACTTTAACCACTCCAACCTGAAGTCTGTACCCCCCAAATGTTACCAACATGTCTCCTGCCCCACGAGAGGAGACAAGACCCTGAGCCATGTTTACACCAACATGGCCGACAAGCCATTCCCTTCCCCCACCTGGGACAGTCGGACAGTCCCTCATTGTTCCTCCTCCCAAAGTTCACACCGCTCATCCAACGTGAGAAGCCAGCAGTGAGAACAGATGAAGTGTGGCCAGAATCCCTTTAAGTTAACCACTGTTTGCTCCACCAGCACATGTTGATGTTGTTGGCGCTGTTAGCACCGCTAGCTGTTAGCACCGCTAGCTTCTAGCTGTCCCCATGTGGAGGCCATGCCTCAACCATAGATGTGCTATGAGCTAATGGGATGTGGCTTAACAGGGTTAAGTTAACTTTGATTGCAAGAGCACGGCACAGAGATCGTAGCATGTAGGGAGCAACGGGAACATCAGAGACAAACAGTAAACAACTTCTACATTACATGGGAGCTTAAAAAAATTGTGCAAAAATGAAAATAACAATACTGTGCGTCTCTTTCCCAGACCCCGCCATGACATTGTGGTTCCCTCCTGCTGGAGAATGCTGGAGAAATACACACAAGCACAGTTTGCTACGCCATTGGAAAAGGACAGATACGGTATGAGAGAGTGGAGTGGACAGACAATTTGACACCTCACTGTTTACTGTCTCACCTCCACCCCGAGCGTGGTGAGGCTCAGAGGGTCACACTGTGTCACCCAGGCAACACAAACACCAGGGCAGTTCGACTCTGTTCCAGGTTATTTTGCTTCTAGCCTAATTTCCATGTCTACTGTTGGGTGGTTTGTTCGGTGTCCCATGTGGCACGAGCCCTCGGACCACACTATTGTGGTTCCCGTTCCATTGACTACCCCGCTAACAGTCCACAAGGGAAGATAACCTCAAGCACTCGCTCACACCACAGAATCTTCTTCTCTCTCAGATGTCGAGCTTACATTGTAGCATTTCCACAAGCCGATCCACGACTTGGCAGTGTGCGTGTTGGCCAAGCAGCAGGTGAGTCATAGTCTGGCATGACTATGTTCACGTTAAAAACATGCTTCTCTGATGTTTTCCCTCATCCAAACTAAGGTGGGGCGTCTGGACAAGTCACACAGTGATTCAAGGGCCATGTGGTCCACAAACAAAGGTACTCACAGGGAGATAAACAAACCCACATTCAGCGCAGTATTCCGTGTCTGGCCTGAATTAGTGAGAATGAAGGGCCTACCAGGACAATATACCAGGCTGCTATAATAACAACCCCCGAGGGAGAGGGAATAACTAGCTAATTGCTGTAAAGGAATGACTTCATTATCTAATACCAGATGTTTAGATGAACCTATTCAAGTGTGGTTTAAAAAAAAGAAAGAAATACTCCTCAAGGAAGAGTATATTTCCCCTTAAACGAGAAGCCCTGTGCGCAGCCTTGTTAAAGCATGTCCCTAACAGGTGAGACTATAGAGGCTTATCCGGAATGAGCCCCGGGCCAAATTGTCTCTAAATCATCACAGTAAAATGGTCTTTCACAAGGTTTCTCTGAAGAGAAATGCATGGTCATCTATCACCCGGTGCCATAATTCTTGAACAGAGGGGACTGGTTCAAATCAGAGCCTCTGCTCGTGTATGTGAGAATATTGTCACGCAGCCCCAAAGGTTAGCACCAGAGTGACTTTGTGATGTGCCGGGTCCTCACTTCTCAAGTATTACTGTCACAGAGAACTTTAGAGCTGCTCAAATCCATCAATTTGACATTAACAAAGAATGAAATGACTGTAATGTTAAAGGTAACACTCTAATTGACACTATTCCCTGAAGAGTGGCACATTGCAATTTAACTTTGTTCCAGGTTATTGTGCTTTTAGCCTCATTTACAGTTCTACTGTTCAGTGGTTTTGCCCTTTTCAAAACTCAAGTTAAACTACAGTCCTTGATGTAAGCAGCTTCATGTAGGAACTATTTTATTTTGACCGAACTACACCTGTCAACCATATCACCGCACAAAAGGAAGCGTTTATCAACTCATGGACGAGAGGCCCGCGCTCACGTGAACGGGGTCCTCCTCGGATGAGGCGTAACGTTAGCTTCAGAGTGCTCTCCTTGTTGTTTGGCCTGGCTCTGGCTAAACATCATGCATACAGAAAAAAGAATGGCAAATAAATGTCTTTTGTTTTCTAGTTGGACACTCAGTCATAACTGGAAAAAGAACTTAAAGAAACCAATTCCCCACACGAATTATTTAAATGCAGCCACAATTCGGTAAAATAATCGTACAGTAACAGTAGGTTACAAATAAATAAATAATAGTAGTAAGTACATTATTATTAGCAAGGAAATATACCTAAAGGACCAAAAGTAGAAGTAATAATCTGCTGATATACAGACATGATATACTCACACAATTCATGTCAATTGGGCACGCTCACGTGCACTAACAGGTCGACAAGGCACAGAGAAGCTCTGTAGAAGCTCATAACACCCACTGACTGACCTCATTCTCTAGATCTCTATGTATCAAACAGCTGTTTGACATTTTATTATTGTTTGAATATTGTTGAAGCAGAATGGCCAAGAATAATATGAACCATGTCTCTGGATTATGATATGTATGCGTTCATGTGTCCGCATTACGTATGTTGCAGCTGGTTAAGGCAGGGCTTAGTCTGTAAAAATATCATATTAGTTCATTCTAGATTGTGTATTCATCTACAATCATCTGCAAAGTAACAAATAACTCATGTCAAATACATGCAGGGGCTTCCAGATGTAGCTTAGTAGAATAAGTTAGTATGAGATGGAAATACCTCCGAATTGTACTGAAGTACAGGTTTTGAGTAAATGACCACAACAGCAGGCTCACATCCCATCAGTGCACGTCACAGCCTTGCGTGGTTCGAGGCAGACTCACAACCCGCGTGACGTGATGGGATAGCGAAATGGAACAGAGCCGTTAATAGTGGCGTCACCTCCTACACGTTCAATCTATTCAGCATGAAAAGGTTACGACATCCGTGTCTTCCTCATTGGCTATGACTGCAAACAGTCAGAAAAGGGCCACCGACGGTCGGCTCTCCGAGGACAACTGGTGGCCAGTGAGGGGGCAGCACACGTGGAAATGTGGCAGATCCCACGCTATCCCACTGGGGGCCGATCAGACGCATTATCTTGTGTCCAGATGTGTCCACGCTGCGCCTGGATCCAACAGAGTTTAACTGCAGTTCACATCTGGCTTTTAAATGTGTCTTGAGCGGGTCAATTTCAAATATCAATTTGATTGAGGGATTTATTGCGTAATGCCACTTCTGGAATTCCATACAGTCGACCTCTATGGCCAGCTGGCTCAACGTCAGCAATGCCACACATCTAAAAAAAAAATGCACAAGGGGGCTACAGACCAGCCACTCCCAAAGATAATCACCAGATATGTGTGAGGTCTGTATGTCACAGACTAGGAGCGTGTGATGTGAGGTAACGTGTGCTGTGAGGGGACACAGTCCAACACTGAGCGGGACAACACAGCAGAGCTGTGAACCAAACAGAGGGAGAGCCAACAACCCTGCTGAGGACACGCAACACATCATCTGGAACCTGGAGAGGGTGAAGGAGAGTGTTTCATCCATGTAAGAAGCAACGCGTCAACAAGGCTCACTGAGGACATCCAGTGGAGGGAGAGCAGCCATGCCTTTTTCTCATCACCATGCAGGTTGTGATGTCACAGATGTGTGCCGTGCAACAGTGGCTGGGTTTCCCCAATACTGACAGTGCTGACACTGTGTATGAATATCTGTGCTGTCTGTATCATGCGGTTGTGGGTCCGTGTACATTTTGTTCGTTTGTTCTATGGTTCAATCGAATAAATGGAAAGAGGGTAATTCCGTGGTTTCTTTGTTTTCAGTTTGAAACCAAAAACTGCGACTGCGTCTTTCATTCAGGGGGTTGGCGGTTCAATCCCCGCCCTAGTTAATGTGTCCTTGAACAAGACACGTAACCCATAATTGCCCTGTAGCTGTGTCTACGGTGTATGAATGTAACATGATTGTAAGTCGCTTTGGATAAAAGTGTCAGCTAAATGACGTGTAACGTAATGTAATGTAAAAAAAAAAAAGGCATTTCTTTTTCCTTTTCTGTCTGGATCCAACAACGAGATACCGGAAGTGCTAAAAACGAGGGAAAAACATGTCCCTGAAATGTAGTAGAGATTGCAGATTACTGACATTGGAATGTTATTTTTGTGAAAGATAGGATTGTTTTGAAGGGTTATCTCTTGTGACAGAGAGACATCATCATCCTAAATACAATAATAGTTTCCACTTTTGGCGTAAATTTGATTCATTTGACCTTTCATCACAAAAGGTGAAAGGTCACATTTTCAGTTTTCAATTCAGTTTATTTTATATAGCCCAATATAAAAAAAATACAACTTTGCCTCAGAGGGCTTAATAATCGGTACCCATACGACATCCCTGTCCCAGGACCTCCGACATATAGCCTGACTGCCTGAGTACACTGGCTGGGCCTTCATAGGGGTTTTAATGATCAGATCCCTTCCAGGTAGCAGGTGCTTGTGATTCTATACAGGCATGGACACGTCTCCTTTGATGAAAGTCAAATGGACTTCGGTTTATGAGTCTTTATATGCCGAAGATAGGAAAGCTACAAACAAATACTTGGAGAGTCTCTCTAGTTAACCATAATATCCCTTTCTCTTTCCTCTCCCCCCAACATGTAATATTTCTCCAGAGCAGTTGGGGGCAACACCCCTCGCTCTTTAACACCTCAGTGGAGTGGAATTTAATGTGGTGCTGATTAAGTATTAAAGGATAAGCTACGTCTGGTGTAACAGATGCACTGCAAACACATGTTTATAAGAGTATATAACTATTAACCTTTGACGTAAAACTGCAAACCTTTGAAGTGGGATGGGAGCCAGAGCCTTCAGTTATCAAGCTCCTCTTTTATGGAACCATTTGCCACCTTCAGTCCTGGAGGCAGACACAGTCACCTCATGTAGAGTAGACTGAAGACTTTCCTCTTCGATTGCGTTTATAGTTATGGCTGAATCAGGATCAATGTTTGAATACAAACTATTCATACATTCTGTCATACTCATTGAATGTGTTTATGTAACTCTGCCATTCACTTTTCTGTCAAGCTCACTCATGATGTCTTTGCTCGATATCAGCCGTCTCTTCTATTTAATAAGCTCAGCGAAACAATTACATGGTTAGTCTGTCATCTTGCCGCTGTCTGTTCTGTTAATAATAAACAATGATCTTTTCTTCGTCTAATTTGCCTTGTTTGAACTGTCAGCCGATCCCAGGGGAAGAATCCTCTTACCTTTACGAGACTACAAAGGATGAGCAAGACTGGACTTTTTAAATCAAAGTGTTGCTATTGCAGCAAAAGACAGTAAAGCTGAAGAGGAGTAATGTCTCTACAGCTGTGAGGCTCAGGGCTCGGAAACACACTGTTGTTCCACTTTGACAGCTCTTCCCCCTTGACTCGGAAACTTGTGGTGTATTTGCCCCTTTTGGCGTATATTCACAACCACAGGAAGTGACCTTCATTGTACAGGAAGACTCATTTTCGGTCTTGTCCCAGAAAGAACACATTGACTGATTGCAATAAGTTGATGAGCATTAAGTTAAGTGGGTTTTACATGCTACTTAATGGCACAAGATCTATTTTACAACGTTATTTATGTGATGATTAAATCGTAGAGGCGACTAGACAGTTAAGCTGATACACTGTAAACAAAACATAAAAAGCTGTAATATACGTCAAATTACCGGCAGCATTGGTTGCCAAAGCTTTACCGTAAATATTAAAGTAACAATGTATAAGACATTACGGTAAATTACCGGCAGCAGTGGTTGCCAGAACTTCATCTTAAAAAATAAAGTGACAACATATAACTAAGACATTACAGAAAATTACTTGCAGCTTTTTTTGCAACCGTAAATTCATTGTTAAGAAAGTGTTTTTTTTACGGTAAATTACTATTTAAAAAACGGATGTATCGTAAATCTGTTTACGGTCATTTGCTTTAGAAACAACTGCTATGTTAAAAAAAATGTTTAAGGATAATTATTTTTTTAAACAGCAGTTGGACTGTGAACCTGATCACAGTCTTTTCTCAGTGAGGAATACAGTACAACTCTAAGAAGCGCTCCTTCATTCACCCACACGTGGTGTGAGCCCGCCATCTCTCTTCTTACCGCTCTCTGTAGTGTCTCTGTCTACCGAACAGTCCTGAAGCCGGCCAATCGACGCACTCTGATCTGGAAAATCTGTGCAGCCATGTCTCCGTAAAAAACATGAGGCTACATGTACGGTAGTCCCTCTCAGTCTTTGCCAGTGCGCTAAGTTCTACCATCTTATTTGTCAAAGACCTTCCGTTACAATCTCGGGGATGTAGTTTAGTCAGCCTCAACTGAGGCTGATTTACAATCAACCACCAGCTGAGGACAATTAGACTTGGTCCTGACACCATCCCCTGAACCACCGAGCCTAAAGACACACTCGCCGTAGCTTTCTGCTTAGCGCCCGACCTGCAGCCCCAAGCCCTTCTCTGCAGTTCCTCCGGCCTTCCGTCCGGCTCAGGCCTGGAGCTGATCGCAGGAATAGACTATGGCAAAATATATTTCTTTGCTTTGCTTTTTAATTGAGTTTACTCTAATTGGTATTCAGAAAGTAGTGTTTGTTTGAGACTGGTCAGGGTTATGCTGTGTAGGAAAGGTTACTTCAACACCAACTGACTCTGAGTCTTTTCTGGGTTCAACATATTTTTTTACGAATAATAAAAGCAACAATTACAGTGTTGTTTTAAATTTTTATTTTTGTATTTCTGTTATCAGTCCAATAGTTAGTACATTTAACAGAGATAAACTGTATTTTTTACAAATAATAAATGTAAAAATTACAGAGCTGGCTGCTATATTTATAATACGTTATATTTCGGTTGTCAGCACAGTAGTCCGTACATTTAACAGTGAAAGTTATGAATAAAACCATTTTTGTTGATTGTTTTTCATATTACAGTGTATTTCAATTAGCAGTACAATGTTAACAGAGACAAAATTATTTTTTTATAAGAAATACGTGCTTATGTTACTGTTACTGCTAATATTTATTTACGGTGTTTCAATGTGATAGAATCAGATTATAACCTATTTTGAATTAACGGTTTCTTACTCTTGTGATTTAACAGTTTTTTTTTGTAATATATATGAACTTTTTTTACAGTGTAGATAGCTAAACCTTCGCCACATGATAGCGTACAGTTCTTAGATTGCATTTGCCCAACCTTCCAGTTCTTTCTCTCTGCACACAGACTGCCATACCTGTATTCAACCATCGCATGCTCGAACATGATTGGTCAGTACTAACAGAAACTAGAGCGCTTCTGATGCCCACATCTTGTTCCGATTCCCACAGATTATGCACAGGTAATAGATTGTAATGTGTAAATGCTGATTTGACAACGAAAATGAACTTTTTCAGCAACAGGATTTTATCAGGAAATGTGACAGAAGCAAACGGTCAGATATACAACATATGGAACACTTAAATAGAATGCTTATGGTTCTAGAACATGTTTATAAGAACGCTTACGTTCTCATGGTCAACATCATACACAGAAATACTAGAAAACAAGATGATGTTGTTATCATACTTTTAGAACACTTTGGGGAGAAAAGACCTGAACAATATTACAGCATGAAGGCCATTTGCTAATTTTTCCAAGGCCCTACATCCAAGCACATGTAGCACAGATGCATTCAACTCTACCTAAGTCCAGCTAAAGCAAAGTGACAGCTCGGTCATCACCGTTGCAAATGATTGTCGCTAACAGCTTGTACATGTCACGCGCTGAACGATGTGATGTTGTTGGAGCCGTCTGAAGACATGCGGCCCGAGATGCAAAAATCGGACGTTGTGCGTGACGTGCGAACGGTGTAGAGGTACTTTTTGCTAAAGCACCACAAGTCCAACATTATTTGCCTGAAGTGGCTCCTGAACTTCACCCCGATGAAGGCGTAGAGGATGGGATTGAGGCAGCAGTGGAGGTAGGCTACGCTCCTGGAGACGGCCAGCACCTTGAGTTTGACCTTCTCTACCTCACAGCTCCTCACCTTGAAAAGAGACAAGGTGTGGGTCAGCAGAGTCACGTTGTAGGGGAGGTGGCACAGGATGAAAACCATCACGACCGCCATAATCACGCGGACGGCCTTGCGCCTCTGGCTGCTCTGGGCTCTCAGCAAGGTGCACACGATGCTGGCGTAGCAGAACACCATCACCAGCAGAGGCAGCAGGAAGCCGATGGCCATTTGAAGGCTGGGAACCACCACCTTCATGAGCTTTGCCGTTTCTGTCTTTTTAAAAGACAGCTGACACACGACACTGGCGGTCTGAGACACCAGATCGGTCTTTTCAAAGCACTCGGTGTAGAGGAGTGTGGGCAGAGTTAAGGCCGCCGCAAACACCCACACAGCTGAGCAGATGAGGCGACTGTAGAGCAGAGTGCGCGAGCGGGCACCGAAGGAGCTTCTGGCCCGCACGATGGCAACGTAGCGGTCGCCACTGATGCACGCCAGCAGCAGCATGCCGCTGTAGAGGTTGATACTGTAGGCGGACCTCAGCATCTTGCAAGCCACGGGGCCCATGAACCAACTGTGCTGCTCATTGTAGATGATGAACGGCAGGGCGACCACGAAGATCAGGTCCGCCACGGCGACATTGAAGAGGTAGACGTCTGTCATCGTCTTGGTCCGCTTGTAGAATACGTAGGTGGCGATCACCAGAGCGTTGCCGAGCAGGCCGAAGGCACAGATGATGGAGTGGATGTAGGTTTGTGCGATGACTTCTGCGCGGCTGGGGTCCAGGTTGCAGAGCCCTTCGACTTCAGAGTCATATTCAGCTGTACTGTAATCATAGTCTGGACTCACCGACGTCATGTTTTGCATCTGGAGAAGAAAAGATGAGCATTTTATTCGGGGAATACAACAAAATGTCAAACACAATGTGTCGTCACGTTTTGACGAGGCTTACGTTGTCATTAAAGGTGAACTTCCACAAAGTACATTTACCTAAATAGTTTACTTATAATGACAGTTTGAGCTACTTTCATACAATATACTTTTCAAATATTGTACTTCTACTCCATCACATTTATTTGAGTGCTATAGCTACAAGTTAATTTACACATGCAAAACTTATCCAGTAAATTACCCTGTAGCATAATAAATATAAAAATGACAGTTAAACAGTTAAAAGTGGCTAGATATTATATTACCATAATTTCTTTAAAAGCACAACAGAAAATGTTTTTTGTTGTTGCTTTTAACTCAATTTGGCTCAGATTTGTAAAAAGACCTCAGATCTTTTGCTTCGGTAAAAAATATCAAAACCTTTTTAATTATTTGTATTTTTTTTTTCCTGTTCTTCTCGGTAGGTGTACCAGTGGGGGCGGGTGGGGTGTGTTTGATGTCTTTTTGTATATGTTAACAAAAAGATGAAAAAACTATGGAAATATCAGTTAAAGTACATGTTATTGTCAATATTTCCAAATAAAAAAATACATTAATATATATATATATATATATATATATATATATCAATACTGCAGTGAAGAAATACTGATACTAAAAAGTTCACTCTAAACTCAAAATATTCTTAATATTTTCTTTTTCAGAATTAGATTATTAGATTGTGACGATTAATTACCTTCGCATTGAAAATGCAGAAGGTAATGTTTTGGCCGGCGTGTATTTATTTGTGAATATGTCCGTCCGTTTGTCCGTTTGTCCGTCCGTTATTCGTCTAAATCAGACAAAACTGAGCCGATTCTTATGAAACTTGGTGGGATGATTGGTCATGACCCAAGGAACAATCGATAGGTTTTGGGAGTGATTGGGTCAAGGTCACGAAAAGGTGGAAAAACGTAAATTTGCGATATCTCGGTTAATTGGCATCCGATTTGCGTGAAACTAGTGCCAAATTGTTCATAATTCAATCTTGTGATATGCGAAGGTATGCGCTCTACCGAGTGCCCATTCTAGTTAGGAAATGTGTTCATCACTGAATGTTGCAGCTGTCAAAACTGGGGCATACTTCATATACTGCAGGTTTGACGTCATTATTAGTTAATGCTTGCATATCAGGTCATAGTAGGGGTGAAAAGTAGAATATTTGAAGTAGAACACAGAGTTCACAGGAACACTAAATGATTACTGACGTCACGGCGTGGTCTACACGTCCGTTGACGGGACAAACGTTGTGCGTGTTCTAGTTGAGCTCTTCCTCCCGCTGCCAATGACCCAATTAGACGCCATGTGATGCAACTGGTTGCTCTATCGTGATCCGATCTTTATCGCGAGGAGATCGCGATAAAGATCGTGGAGGAGCATACGGTGGAGATGAAAGAGTTCCTCTTGCGCCGACATGCGCGCGGCCTTTGTGTTGTCTGTGAGCAACAAGATTTCTGTTTTTGCATATACAAGTGATGGGTGCTTTACTGCTTTCAACTCACTTCTTAAAAGAACATTAATAACAAACCACAACCCGATGCATGGAACAGATATGACAGCGGAATGATATCTCTCTCGTGTCTCAGCTCTTTCACTTTTCACACATCCCTAAACTGATACGATGAGGAAGGGGTTATTCTTTGCTCATATCTGATTGTAAAGATCGAGAGACATGAGCCTTTTATTTGGACACTCGATTTGAGAACTTCATGCTTGGTGAACATGATCCATATTTACATAACTGGCAGACAGTTCTGTAAAATGGTTCCGCCTTTGAAACTATTTAAAAGTTGATCATATATATATATATATATATATATATATATATATATATATATATATATACTTACATGGATCGAAGTGACTCTTTAACGTTGATCTGTGCAGCTTTTAAAAGGGGTCAAGGCCTAATCATTCAATAATAGTTGCACTATTAGACGCTGCTAAATTAATAATATATCCAGACACTTTAAACAATGCATGCAGTCACCAAACAGAAAAACTGGTATTACTTATGGTATTACTTATTACTCATGGTATTACTTATGGTATTACTTAGGATATTACTCATGGTATTACTTATTGTACTTTTGTAGTTTGCCTTTCTGTCAATAAATGCTACTTTCTGGATTCTTGTTGTTCTGAGTTTGTACTCTTGGTTGATGCACTTATTGTAAGTCGCTTTGGATAAAAGTGTCTGTTAAATGAAATAAAATGTAATGTAATAAATTAATAATACATCCAGCACGTATTTTGTAGCGTTTCTCACCTCCTCTATTCGGAACACGCACGGCTCGCAGAACGGCAGACTATCGTTACCTTGAGCGTCAGGTTCCGTCCGGTCCAAAGAGCGGGTCAGCTGTTCTTCCTACCGGGGGTCAGAGCAGTGAGGACCGAGTCCAGGGTGCAGAGGCTGAATGTCACATCACTGTGTTCCTCCTTCTGTACGGACATCCCCTCCTTCTGTTGCTTTGATCTACAGAAGCTCCCCGCCTCCTCGGCCACCTCCTCACAGTCATAATGATGATGATGATGATGATGATGATGATGATGATGATGATGATGATGATGATGATGATGATGATGATGATGATGATGGTGATGATGGTGATGATGATAATAATGGTTTGTGAGGATATGATTTGTCTTTGTGAGCAACTATGCCATCCGACTTGTGGTCGCGTTAAAGTTAGCAGTTGTTTTCTTTTTGCAGATACAGACAAAGTATTTTCATGTCATCTATGACAATAAATAAACTTAGAATGGAAGTTCCTGTCGAGTTCTGCCGAACAGTGTCACACACACGCACGCACACACACACACACACACACACACACACACACACACACACACACACACACACACACACACACAAGCACTAGCCATCTCTCTTTCTTCCCTCAAACCCTCAAACATCCGTGGTTTTAATTCTTTATCCGAAACATATAAAAAATAGAAAATATTATATATATATAATATATATAATATTTTCTATTTTTTATACTGTTTTTGAATTTTATTTTGAGGTTTGCTTTACGTATTCTATCATTGTATGATTTATTCTATATATATATATATATATATATATATATATATATATATATATATATATATATATATAGAGAGAGAGAGAGAGAGAGAGAGAGAGAGAGAGAGAGAATTATTTAATTATTTATCCGAAACGGCTTTGTTTTCAGCTACGTATTCATTCCATCATTGTAAAAACCCTTCATGAGTATGACCAGTGGGTTGTGGCCTTGGGGAGTAGTTACTGTGAAAGTGAATGTGTACTACACTGTAATAACACGGACTGGGGTTGCATTTCCTCAACATGTCCAGCAGAGAGAGCTAATGTCTCGTTGGTGATTGTAGATAAGAGGTCAACTTTAAGGCTGACACACATGTTGGATAACGTAGGTCATGGCTAACCTTTAAACATGTACGTTTGTATGTGGACAGACTGCTAGATCTAATGTGTTATTGTCCAATCTTAACTGGCCTTTTATTTATGGAACTAATCATCTACTGCTCTCTTAAAGTTATAGCCATGTGACAAATTATAGAATGTTAAGAGACATCTCTTAAATGCCCCCCCCCCCCACACACACACACACACACATACACACACACACAGACTTATATGAAAGCATTATAATGATAGAGAGGGTAATTAAAGGCCACATGGAGGTGTGCATCAAGGTGAGCCTAAATTGAAAATGTAGTGTTGAGAAATTCAAGAGCCTGCTGTATCATGCAAGAAAATGCTGGTAAAGATATTTGCTTTCAAAATAAAAGCTTTTTTATTTTTATAGGTTCATACACAGAACTAGGAGGCCGGTGTTCTACACCAAGTTAGGTTTTTATGGGACTGGTTTATTTCTGTTGCATGAACCTAACTGTATTACCTATTTTAAGCCAAACCATGATGTTTTAACAAAGTTATGTTGCCTAAACCTAACTTTTGTTTGTAACGTAAAGACATTGCGAAAGTACTTCAGGAAGGGAGCTAGTTTGGCAGATAATGGCTGTCAGCCATGCCTGTCTCAAACTATTTCTACCTGCTTGAATTTTTTTGAGCTGCAACTCCTTTGTGAGAAGCTCCTCATTACCTAAAACAAGTTGAGCTGCATATACAAAGTATAGGCATTCTATGATTTAGAGCATTTCATGTTCAATAACTGTGTTGATCTGTTCTGGCTGAGTAACTGGATTACACAGATTTGTAGACAATATTATACTATAACAGGCAGCTGGATGATAGCTACCATGAACGCTTCATGACTGCATGTATATATATATATATATATATATATATATATATATATATATATATATATATATATATATATATACATGAATTATATGTATAATTGTTTTCAATTCAGTTTATTTGTATAGCCCATTCTTACAATTTACACATTTGCCTCAGAGTGCTTTACAATCTGTACACATATAGACATCCCTGTTCAACAAAGATACAAGGATATATACATGGCCTTGGGGTGGCTAAAGGAGGTTAACAACTTCCTCATACAGAATAAACAAAAATGCAAGTTTGAAGAAAATAGAAATGGTAATGATTGTATATTGCTGGAGCAGGACCTACCAGAGAGGGGGTTTACAGTATGTATATATATATATATATATATATATATATATATATATATATATATATATATATATATATATATATATATATATATATATTATTGTGTGTGTATATGTCTGTATATATAAATAAATATATTATTGTGTGTGTGTGTATATGTCTGTATATATATTTATAAGTACAAAGACTAATGTTACATCAGCACTCATTTGGATCATGGCATACATTTTATTGTGAAGGTGCAAGTCGGAAGTGTACTTGTTTTTTTGTCAAGTCAAAAGCGCTCGCGGGAACTCGCTCTGCAGGTTGCTCCGGTGAATGCCTCCTCCCTCCGGCTCAAAAGTAAGAGTCCTCTCCCCGTCCTCGCATTCTCCTGCTCGCAGTTCCCGGAGGAGCGCCCCGGTTCTTCGGGCGCCATGAGCAAGTCCAGCACCCTGAAAGTGAAGAGCCTGTTTAAAATAAAGTCCTCTGGGAAAGACAGCAAGGAGCCCAAACGGTCGGACTCCTTCCCAGATGAAGCGGCGACCAGCCCCCGGGACAGGGCGGGCACTCTGCCCGCGAGCCCCGACATCTACAGCCTGGGACCCGACGCCACGCTGGACGGGGACCTGTTCCCCGCTGCGGCCAAAGAGAAGAAGGGAAAGCGGCTGCTGTCGTTCAGGCTGAAGAGGAGGAAATCCAAGCACAAAGAAGGAGAAGGAGGAGGAGGAGGAGGAGAAGGAGGAGGAGGAGATGGGTTCTTCCCTGATGACCTGGGCAGATTCAACAGACAATTGTAAGATAAGACAAGTTCAAGTTTTCCCTCCTTTCATACTGATTGTCGTTTGTGCTGAACATACACATCATTATGTAAATATAACAACAGTGTTAATCTACTTCACCTGTTGCGATATGATAGTTTGAAACACACCTCCACAGAACAAAGAGCACGTTCTCCATGCGCATGAATTAATGCGTTCCTTTCCTGTTGAGGAACTATGCTGCAGTGACTGTTTACCCCTCGGGCCCTTTACAACCGGAACCACTGTTCCGCCCGGGTTACGCACAAGCACAAGATGTTCACACACATCCTATCATTACTATTCATCATTGTTGAGAAGTTGTGCAAAGTGGATGCAGACCGCTCATTGGTAGAGAATGGTCGTCCTTCAATCATAGGGTCGGCGGTTCGATCCCCGACTGCGCACGTGCATCTTATGTGTACCTCGACTATTTTTTTTTTTTCAACCAATGCTCAAATTAGGTCCAGTTAGACGATGTCCTCATCAAAGGTCCAGAACATCACAATAATGTCTAACTTGTCCCATATGGATTAATGTATCCTAACAGTTGTATTAACATATGTATGTCGTCAACTGCTGACAAGTCATTTAAAATATAGAAAGTGAAAATGTTCAAATACCTCAACAGTATTTATCGCCAATTTTCTAATTTAATTGGATGAATTATAAATAATCACAATAATAATAACAGTCTGGGGTTATCGGTTCAAGACCCTGGTCTCCGTCCACTTTTCTCTTCATGGAGAACTTAATAACTTCTCTTGCTTCTGGGTCTGGACCGCGGCCCACCTTTTGGTGACCACTGCCCTAGCTGCTCCTGTAGCTGTGCCCACGGTGTGTGAATGTCTATATGCATGTTAGTTAGTCCTGATGAGCAGGGTAGCCTGGTAGCCTGCCATCGGTGTGTGTGAATGGGTGAATGATGACAAGTAGTGTTGAAGCTTTGAGTGGTTAGAAGACTAGAAAATAACTATACAAGTACAGTCCGGTTACCATTTACTGTGGAGCCAAGCTGAGTCAGTCTTCCCTGGATACATTCAAGATTCAAGTAAACACACTGGTTCACCCCAAGTGGTCACAATAATGACCGAGACATTTCCAGTGCTTTATTTAGTCCATATATTTCCACTTCTCTTTCTCAGTGTGTTGTCAGTTTGCATAGCTGTGCCGTGCGTCCGAACCGGTGTGTTAACAGAGCCGTGGCCTCTGACTCAGGTGTGGTTGTCACATGCTGCCGGCTTCACATGCACTTGACTGAGATGCTGTTGTGATACGAGGAGGGCAAACCTGCCCTGCAGGTATCGTGTATGCTCCTGTTCAGCCCAGTTGCATGTGGCTGCATCTAGTTGATCTTATGGCTGAAGGGGAAGGGGGGTGGGGGGGTGGTAATCGTATGACTCGTATGTCATTTTAGTTATATGACAATGATAATGTCCTCCCAACTCGGTTTGATCGGGTGTGATGTTGAATTACCGTCTCTTTGTGTTGAGCAGTCTTGGTGCATCAAGCTAATGTTCCCTGTTTACTGATAAACTCATCACTCACAGGCGATGAAACTAATTGCTTACTTCCACTTACCAGCAGATTATGAGACACATTGGTCATCCCGCTGCGGTCGAGCTTCCGGGCGCCTGGTATGCATTTCATCAGTTCAGCAGGAAAGATTTAAATGTGGCGAAAAACATTTAAATTCAATGTTGTTTTCCGCCATAGCTGAAACAATTACAGAAAACCAATAATAGATGAGTCAAGCATATTAACTTTTATTGGCAACTAAATCTGGAGACCATATTGGTAATGGGATCAAATTGGCCACGATGACGCCTTACAAAGCTGCTGCATCCACCAGCCTGGCTTGGATTTTTTTTTTTCAACCTGTGTAAAAAAAGCTTGGGACCGCATGTTTGGTGTGGACAGAAGAGCAGTCACAGCAGAGAACATACAAAAAAAAAGAGAAGAAGTGGCATTCACATTCTCAATTCATTTACAGCAAACAACTAGCAGTCTAGCAGTGTAAAAAAAAAAAAAAAAAACGAAGTCTTTATCAGGATATGATATTATATATTATACATATATATATTATAATATATTTTTTTCTTGATTTATTTTCAGGCATTTAATTAAGACAGTCATAAGGACTCGGGAAGGAAGCAGAAGAGTATATAATGCATCCCCCTGCTCCCCCTGGAGGACTGAATCAAGGCTTTGGGGGTGAGAGAGAATATTTTATTTTTGATACTTGATTTTTTTTTTTAAGCTTAAACATTTTTAAAAAAACCCAAAAAAAAAAATTTTAGTTTATTTTTTTTTGTGCGCACTCACATCTGGACCGCTCAGTGCATCGTGCTGCCCGCAACTGCTGGGCTTGATGGCAGGCGCCAGCTTCAGTTCAGTACCATTCCACTGCCTGCCTTGCCGAACCTGCCTGCCCTCATCCATCAGCGCCAGAGCCTCCAGACCCATGCATCTTGGCTGTTATCTGACCTGGAACTTGAAATATTAAATGTAGTGCTGGAGCGGGGAAAGTACTGTCACACATAATACAGATAGGACAGATTTTATTTTTTTTTTTCTTTTTGTTTGTTTGAGTTCTTCTTCTTGCCTTTCTTTTCTTTCCTGCAACAATATTTTCAAAAGCCTTTCTGTTCTGTTGAAGAGCTATCTGCTCGGTATTTGAACAGGAGGCAAAAGGCTCATGCAGTTTTCCAAAATAATCTAAGTCTAACAGACTAGATGAGCCTGTCCTCCAGTAGATTGCTATCGCTACTTTTCCCAGACAAGGTGAGGGCGTGGAGTGTGAAACGTTTCTGTAACATTTGTGACCCCCAAGCACTGCAGGAATTAACAAGTGCACAATGCCTCACTAATAAAACACAAACGTAAATTAGGAATATGGATGTATCATCAAAACCTGTGCAGTAAAATAGATCAGAGCTCACATTGATCGAATATTTTTTAGTCATTGACCAAATATTTTCAACAATGATGTACAAATTTCAAGGCCGTCCATCATTGTGATGGTAGAGTGAAAACCATTCAGGATCAGTTGACCATGTAACGTACTTAAGTTGTTTTTTTATATCTGTACTTTACTATTTATATTTCTGTTGACTTTCCCTTTTACTTCACTACATTTTCCAAAGAAAACTGATAATTTGAATCTGATACATTTAGAACGTCAGGGACTGTGGTGGAACACAGACTCCAAGCAAGCAGGTTGAATTAGTGTTGCTAGCTTGAAGTGAAATCATTGGTTTATCACATTAGTACAAACAAGTGCTCTCAAAGCCACGTTATTTTGATTCCCAGTGATGACCAGAATGCTAACTCAGCTAGCCAGCGACTACACAAGTTACAAGTTACAAGTTACAAGTCTTTTATTGTCAGATGCACAGAATGACACAGGGTCAGATTGGGCATTGAAATTCTTAGGACAAGGCACCACACAACAACTACCATAGCATAACACAGCAACATAATACAACATAACATAACATGACATACACTCTGTACAAGTAGTCTGACACATATAATAACCTTACTAAATATGCAAGATAAATATACAATACAACATGCTAAGACATATACCAAACCTATACATATAATACTAACATATATACATATAATACACATATAGTAACATATAATAAACTAAACTAAACTACAGACAATGGGAGTAGCAGGTAGTGCAACAATTCTGATAAATATGTACTTGCCATGTAAGTGTAAGTACAAAGTGACAGTGTATGAAAGTGACAGTGTATGAAAGTGACAGTGTATGAAAGTGACAAGTGCAAAGTGTCGATAGAGTATCAATGTCCATTTAGCAGCCTGATGGCTCTCGGGAAGAAACTGACAAGATGACGGATTTCATGATGGAAGCAGTCATGGAAGCACCTGCTACTCCCGCAAAAAACGACAGTGGTGACGAAGACCAACACCGAATTGGAGTATATCTTCGATGGGGTCAAGAGAGTGGTGTATGATCTTCTCATGTAGCCATACGTATGTTAGGCTAATGTTCGCTAGCTACCTTAAGTCAAATGAGACATTAATGTAGTAATCAGACTGAGTTGACCGTTGTGAGATTTTGTTAATTTGAGTCAACTTAGCTATAATCATTGCAGCACTAGTTGGCTAATGTTAGATAACTTAATGTTAGCTACATTAGCAGTCGCGCAATTGCAGATTCAGCTTGAGCAAAACCTTTGCCTCAAGTGTGTTCAAAGCAGGCCAATAGAAGTTTACAAGGCAGGTGACCTGATGCATCAAGTTGATATGTTTTGCTGAACACAATATTATGCATTTGCACTCTACATCCTCTAGTCGGAATGAGCATACTTATAAACGCTCTGTTACAACTCCTTTATGATGACAAGTTCATAGTAGATGCATAAGTTTACTTATGTACAATATATTATGTTGAACATTGTTGCTCCTGGATGGATCACCGCCAACCCATTCAACTCCTTGTCCTTGGTCATGGTGTTCACAGCACTTAAAAGAATAAACTTCAGAATTCACAAAATTCTGACCCTTTGTTTTTTTTATTTACAGCATTTGCTTGTACTTTTACTTTCAATACTTACGTACATTTAATATCAGAACATTACTTTTGATACTTAAGTACAGTAAATATCAGATACTTTAAGACTTTTACTAAAGTAGTATTGTCATAGATAACTTTCACTTTTACTGCGGAGTCATTTTCCAGTAAGGTATCTTTACTTTTACTCAAGTATTGCTTTTGGGTACTAGATACGTGTGGTGACGTGTCTTTGTTTCTAGCCTTGGCAGATGCATAACCAATAGATTTACTATTAAAAACACACATGCAGTCGTGCGAGCGCCTCCACTGCCACACTTTATGGGTGTGTGTGTGTATGTGTGTGTGTATTGGATTATAATCACTCCTTCTTAAGATCAAGTCTCATTGGTGCTGATCACGAACCATCCAGACAGACTGTGCTTGTTGCCTCACAGCAGAATGGAATGTGAAGTTAAGCAACGAGGAGTTTGTATGTCTAGGGCTTTTATTTTGAAAGGGAAGACAGAAAAGAGTGAAGATCAAAGGTGCTAAAGCTGGTTGATATTCCGTCCCGGACAGTTTTAGTGCCAATATTTACCTTTATTATATAATACCAGTTTTAGGCCCTGAAGGGACGGATCCAGACGAGATATGATTCAATGTCGATGTCAAAATAGAAATCCAGTGTCTGAGCTATTGCAGCATTCGATCCATCTAGTGACTTTGATCGTGAAAAAGCAGCCTCTGTACTGAGGTTCCAACCCCGGCCCTCAATGTGAGGGATTTGGTTGATTTAGTCTTTTATGGGGGTCAAATCAGTCCATTTAAACACTGGAACATGTTGTAGAAGCACCAAAACGAGTGAAAGTGAAAGTGTTGGTTCTTGAGAATTTCTGCAACGAGATCCTAATCTGAAGCAGCTATTCATCAGCTCAGGTGATCAGTTCAGGTGATGAGGGTAATATCTCTGGAACAAAAATTCCCCACATACAGTAGATACAAAACGTCCTTATCACATTTAAGACTGCCGCGACCGACCCGACAGACATCTGATGACAGGGGAAAGCCTCCACAAAGGAGGCTCATACCGTCTTAAGAAGTATTTGACTGGCATTTGTAAATAAGACAATCAGTGACGAGATTAGCAACAGGGTTTCGAGGCATCATTGAAAACCCAAACTCGACTTCTTCCTGGATTTTCTGATGCAACAATCCAGTTCAAGTTCTCTCAGATAGAACACAAGCAATGCTATCGGAAAGGTACTGTCACTTGTGACTTTTCTTCTGAAAGGTCTTTTATACAGTTGTATGTTTCATGTTGGCCGACGAGCATTCCTCACTGACAGCCCTGACACGATGAGGAGATATGCTCTCGCTAAAATGGATTTGATAATTGTCTTCATCTAATGGGTATGCACAATAATGTTCTGTCATTAACAGATGGCAGCACATCAGAGGAGGAAGGCACGGCTCGCCTCGTGCTGCATACTGTTTAGAACTATTTTTCAATATTGTGACTCATAAACGAAACAGCAGTGTTTTACAGGTGAGACGACTGAGGTATGACAAGGAGAGAAATGCTCGCCATCGATACATAACAAACTAAACAATCAAAACAAACCAAACTAAACCAAAGACAGGATGAAAAAAGTCTTAATTACGGCACCTGCGTACGGCACCTGCGTACGGCAACTGCGTACGGCAAGTCAAAGGCGGTACGTTTGCTCACTTTTATTTCAACAAAAGCTCGGTCTGACTTGTTGCTCAGATCCTGAGATGTGACTCTTGAGAAGTTGGTTTGTGCTTTTAATACGTGGCCTCTGCTGACTTTGTAGGCCGCTGTCTTTGTTCAGTCACTCAAACCACGGACGATACCAATTGGTATTCTTTTATGCTGCAGAAGGGAGTGTTTCCCCCAGAGCCCTCTCAGTAGAACAGTGGAATGCAGAAGTTGAGGGATCTTTAATGCACATGTGTGCACATTTGTTTTTGCTTATTGCATAAATGATCATTCTTCCCAGTCAGTTGGTGTTTGCACGCTCCATACTTCAATCAGGGAGAGACCAGTTAGATGAAGGAAGTGTCATGTTTATTGTTAACAGATGATATGAAATGATGAAGTCACAAGAGTCTTTGACGCTTTGACTCTACGGGGAGATTTGTAATTGAGGGCCGACTGCCCCGATCAGCAAAGAGCTGGATCCCTACCTGGAGCCAGACCAGGTGGTGGCTGACGAGCTGATAGAAGGATAAGATCAGTGGTCCCCAAACTACGGCCTGCGGGCCAGATCCGGCCAGCCTCCACATTTGGACCGGCCCCCTGAACAATACCGGAGACGCGTTTGGATGTATTATTTCTTTCAACTGGCCCGCTACCGTTGAGATTGCAGTGAGATGCGGAGAAAATGTGAAGTGGTGCTCTTCGCAATAAAACATCTTTGATGGGACGTGTCTTGACCAATCAGCGTTCAGATGTCGACAGCGTTTGGTGGTTTAGGTTAGCTTGAATGTTAGCCCGCTACATCTACTGCTGCCACGCTGCACGGCGTATCAATACTAACAAAGTAACAACGATATGATTTAGTATATTTTTAGTATCGATACTTCATTAAAAGAGCGCACGATCAGAGCGCACACGCTGATCTGTGTCCACTGTTTACACTCACTGCGCTGCGCAGCGCTCACTCGCTCCCCCCGTGTCATTGTTTCCTTGTGCTTATTGGAAAGAGCAGACCAGCTGATCTGTGCGACTGGTGTCATGATTGACGGCGCCCAACGATGACAGCGAGTAAAAAATGAGTGAGCATGTGTGAGAAATGATTGGCCGACGTATGAGGGATAACTGTCGAGCTTGAGGGTTAGGGTCTTCCTCATTGAATTTGCGCTATAGCTTCACCTGTTGACGTGCGATGGTCTCTGGGTGTTGAAGATCCGCTGGTGTCCTTTTGTTCTGCGGGAGGCCCTCAAACACAGCTGCTAATCACCCGTTGAGATAGCAGCCAACAGGCAGGTACAGGACGACTAAAGTCAACATGACCTAGTTCTAGTCCTGAAACTCCTACTTGAACCTGATGGGTTTGAAACCCCAGAAGCAGATATGTAACGCACTGTGCACACAAGCACTCTCTCAACCAGAGCCACGCCCACACGCCTCCAGGCCTGCAAAAGGGAGGGGTTTTGTAGTGAGGGGTTTGGGCCCGCTGAGGTTGTCACGTGGTGGAACTGTTCTCCTCAGGAAGGGAACTTGAAGATGGTCTGAGGTCGTCGTCATCGTTGCAGCACACTGGGCGTGGCTTTGGGAGGACTGATCTGCCTCTGTTTTGAACTTCCTGTCAATCAAAGCTTTGCTCTTTGGCTCACTTTGCATTGTGTTCCAGAAATGTGTTCCCAGCCCCGAAGGCAGCAGTTAAATAATTGTTGAGTGAGAGAATGTCTTCATCAAAGGCCTTGTGCTAAGATTTAGGCCCAGATGTATTGAAGTAACCTCACAGTTGTATCAACGTCTCATGCAGTCAACTAATCACTGGCATTTTCAATATAGAAAGTTCAATTGAACAATATCTCAACAATATTTAATGAATTCCAATCTGAATAATAATCTAAAAATCTTCTCTATTTCCAAGTAAAATACAGGATGCATTAAAGATTAAAATACATAACAGAAAGCTTTTGAAAAATGTACATTTTAATTTTAGAAAAATTAACTGAACTTGATTGTCTTTGTCCTGCAGCTTTACATTCAGTTCATTCAGTTAATGTGATGTCAGCTAAAAAAAGACTCTGGTCCCTATCCACTTTTCATTTCTTGATGAACGACATGTGAAATAACTTCTGATTCATGTTCATGTTCATGTTGCACTTTGTACATTGTTGTAACAATTTATGCACTCTGAACATATATAAAACGATTAAAAGTGTGGTCAACATGTCACAATAGTGCATAAATAATCATGTCTAGAAGCTCATTACAGACAGGAACATTTTTATATATTTTCATTTTAGCCACGAGTGAAAATTTGAAAATGTAAATCTTTAAGTTTAATTTATATAATATAATCTAGCATAATGTTAACCTAATAAATCAAGACTATGATAATTTAGTGAAATCATAAAAAGAATGTCTAGAAATGTTAGAAAATATTTACTCGATTTAAAAAGTATGTGCTATCACCTTGGATGTAGTCATGTATAATTATAATGTCGTTGACAGATGAAGTAACAGCTAGAACGAAATTTAAAGAGGGGGAGGGGAGCATGAGAGTGAAAGAAGTGTTTCCGCTTCCAAAGGCAACATCGTAACATTGTTACTCCATGCTGCAAGTGTTTCAAAGAACGCATGCACGCTGCAGCTGAGCAATGCGGCTTGAAGATCCTGCCAGGCTTCGTCCTTGGTTCCCATCGGTACAAGTGGAAGAGACGTGGCTCCTAGATGCTGAGCGGGTCTGCAGCAGCCAGTAGACTGCAAAGCGCTCGCTGGTTGTTCCAGGCACTCCCTGAATGCACAGTCACTCTAGGCTTGAACTTGCGAAAGCCAAGTTTAAGCCTATTTCTATCCTATTGTTATTGATCTATTGATTTGCTTCATGCATCAATAGCTTTTTAGCCTAACATCTGTCTCCCCCGCCCATTGCTGTGTGGTTTCAGCATGGAAAGGGATCAATCAGCCTCAGTGCCTGACCACAAGCCTTTGCTCTCAGCCGCATTGTCCTCCAGCCACAAGTTTGCTCTGGGCAGCTTGACCCTGGGACACGCCTTACATCTGGATCTGGAAGCAGTCCAGCTCTGCCCCAATCTCTGTACCCTAGTCCATTGTGTAGAGCGAAATATTGTCCATCAAGATTCAGCAGGCATTCAGCTACAGCCTCACCACACACGTGCCCAACAAAGGGTGAGTCAGCAGCTTGTCCTCGCCAACCCTTGTCTGAGTTTATCCTGTAGCTCTGCAGGTCTACTTAGCTCACTGAGGTCTGCTTGTGTTTTTTTACCTGGTTGATCTTAGGCAATACAAGTTGAGTGTGTGTGAATAAGCTCTTCTTGTCACACAACAGTGTACTGTTAATCTCTGGGCCGGCCTAAAGCCTGCAGTGGATTAAGTTGGTTCATGCACCAACTGAGTAAAGTCTTCTGCGATAACGGTGAGTACAGTTGGTACAGTGAGCGTCATGTGGCGGATTTCAAACCTTTTCCAGAGACAGAACGCAACACTTTCTATGGTTAGATCATGTTGGACTGAAGCCTGATGGAAAAGGGCACGTGATCTTACCAAACTGTGTACAGAGACGGACGCTCGTTGTGGGAGGGACTTCTCCCTAGACGTGGCCAAGGACTTGTGGCCCTGGCCAGCCAAGACCTCGCCGCCTCACAGCGCTGTGGACTTAGTGAGGGCGGACTGGCAACCGACATTGATAGAGAGACAGAGTCAACTTTTTTAGTCCTGAATACCGAGCCTGGAGTACTGATCGTAAACCAGCATTTAGTTATCGAGCTGCGGGCCTCACTGTGATAATGGATGCATAGCTATAAATCTACTGCGTTGTTATGTATTATAATAATGGTATCAGATTCCAGATCCATCTATTTAAGTCAGTATAGAATTTGAAAAGGTGACAAGTATAACAACTCGGCTTTCCTGAACCTAACTTGTTTTTGTCTGTCTTCTTTTCCATCTGTATGCCATAATAGGAGTGTATCATATCCGCGCCATAAAATAAATGTGTACTTCTAGAAGTCTTTGAGGGCATGTGGTCACATGTGCTCGCGACCAATCCTTTTGAAATGCAGCCTAAAGGTAGTGTCGGGGTCAGAGGTCACTATTTACCCATCAGTGAAAAATGGGACGCTACATAGAATTTTTTTTTTTTGTCTTAAAATATACACTCAGACCATTTTTTCACCAACAGTTGAACAGTTGTAACAATTTGCCCAATTTGCGTAACACACATAACTATAAGAGAACGAGCGGATCTGATATTGTATGCTTACAGTCGCTGCCCCTGGACTGCGTAGTATGTTTGAAACCCACATAAAAATGGCAAATTAAATCAGTCATTAACAAAACCACACATATAGTTGCTAACACCAAATATTTTTATAATAAAACAAGTTAAATTGAAAAGGACTGTGGAGCTCCGACACAATAAACAATGAACACCTCCAAGAGAATAACTCAACACTCGGCTCCCGTCGATCCCGAAGCTTCTTGAAAAAATCTCCAAAAATTCCAGTGACAAATAAATCCCTCAAAGCCAGCAAACAAAGTTCCAAGACAGGCGGGACGCCGCTGCTCCCTCAACACATCGAGTTTTTATGGTGGGCCCAGTGGGCCGGATTCCAAAGCAGTCTTCTGCTTTTAATCCATAAACAGTTTATCTGGATCCTCACGCTGTCCCGAGTCCACTATAAGCCGACGTCTTCCCCTTTCTGCTCGCTCCACACTCCTCACGTCACATTTTATATAAGCGAGACTTAATCAAAACAATAATAATAACAGTAATAAAATATCCTATTCATAACCTGAGTTTACTCTTCAGGCCACTTGTCATTACGGCACTTTAAGTGCACAAAGGATAATAAACAAACTTGTACAGGTGCCGCACAGAAAGACAGACATATGCAATCATGACACAGTGTTCTTGTTTAAGGTTACTGCGGCGCTGAAAATGACAAGCACCAATTTAATGCTGACAAACACACCAAGCAAGTCCATCTTTTGTTGGTCTGGCAAACTACCAAGTGAGGGCATGACAGTCTCACGGGACGAGGCTAAAGTCTCATGCCAGACTACAAACCAGGTGACAGTAGCGTTGGATCCAGCAGTAAAGATTCCTCTTACTCTCTTCTCCGACTGTACGTGTATCGGCACGATCGCAGGCGGCCGTCATCTTAATTCCCACTTGGCCAATATTTCATGGAAATCAACAAGTTGGTGCATGTTGGTCCTCGGTGGACGTTGTGAAATTTCCATGGGGTCTGAACTCTAGAAAGTGGATGTGTGTCGAAACTTCAATTCTCACGGTTTGTCAAGAGCCCAGATGTACATTGAATTTCATCACTCCTACAAGATTAGACACTGAAGGAAAGGCATAACAAGGAATTTGTCAAGCTTCGCTTTATTTCTCTTTTTCTTTTTTCTGTCAAAATGAAAACCACGTTCGACAATGGGTGTGGCAAAGGGGGCCGGGCGTAAGGAATGGGGCCCCTCTCCCCACTTTATACCCCAGGCCTGATGTATGCTTCTCTCAGTGAATGTATGTTAGTGGCACGGGGAAGAGCAGGTCTTCCTTTAACAGTTCTGAGGAGTCCTTGAGCAACACCGGCATTTATTTCCAGGTTCCGGCCCATTGCTCCTAAATTCAAAGCAAGACCATCTTGCTTTGAAATAAAACCAATTTTCCAATCCTGATCTCCCCATACACACCTGTCGAGCTCCGTGCATGTTGCGACACTCATTGGACAAGTCGTGGAAACCTTCTCTCGTGTAGCTCCTGTTCCAGTACGTGTCTCCAGAATCACATTTTCCCACGATGACACACACACACACTTATACGCACATACACACACACACATACATACATACATATAAACACCAACACACACACACACAAACACACACACACAAACAATCACACACTAACCATCTCTCGTTCGTCTCTCATGCCCTCAAGCCTCCGTTGGTTTGAATTCTTTATCCGAAACGGCTTTATTTTCAGCTATATTACTTTCTATTTTTTCATGTTTTTGACTTTTCCCTTTGGGGTTTTCTTTACAGAATTATTCTATCATTTTAAAAACCTTTCTATCTAAGGTTTCTATATATATATATATATATATATATATATATATATATATATATATATATATATATATATTATTTTCTATTCTTTCATAGTGGTTTTGACTTTTGCCTTTGGGGTTTTCTTAATACCAAATGTCCTGCTAATGTTGTGTGTATTCGTATCAAATGTCTGCTTAAATCCCAAAGACAAACACATACACACACATGCACACAGAACAAACAACCAGCCGCAAGAAAACAAAACTCTCACAAACAGACAAAAGCAAAGTCACGAAACTTCGTCGTGATTCTATGACCTCATAGAGATCAACTCGGGAGGTTTGAACGACTCCAGCAGATTTAGCAATCAGAGGATCAGCACGCTCTCTTTCAGCCTGCGCGTGGTTCATGTCAGCCGAGGCGTGGTCCACAGCACAGAGGACGTAAACATAAGCCCTCCGGACGTGTCCACACACAAAGTAACCCAACGGGCTGCGACTAGAAAGGTAGAAGCTCGTCTCCATGGAGGTCACCGGCTGCTCTGCCTCACTCCAAGAGCCGCCACCTTTTTCTTTCACTGAGACAGACGCTGCAAAACAAGAATCAGTGCCAACATCTGCTCCCCTGGAATCCGAGCTTGCGCTGCCCCCTTGTGGAGAAACCCCCACATTGCAGAAGTTGTGTCCTGGTGGCTGTGAAGCCTCACATGTTAAACTTTGGGACATTTAGCTGACCCCTGATCGTGTTCCATGGCGGCGCTGTCACACGGACCCCCGTGCAGCATGGCGGACGGGGCACACCTTCTGTTGAGACAAGGTGGAGCGCCGCTTGTCCCTCTGTCACTGTATACATGTCCGAGGGGAGCGGGTGTGACGACGGGTCTGCTTCCCACGCCTCCTCAGGCCTCACGCGGGCTCTACAATCCTCCACCACACTCTAATTGTTCGGTGTGTTAATGTGTTGTCCCTCACAACAATTAGGGAGGGCGGCACCTTATGTATGTGTGTGTGTGTGTGTGTGTGTGTGTGTGTGTGTGTGTGTGTGTGTGTGTGTATGTATGTATGTATGTATGTATGTATGTATGTATGTATGTATGTATGTGTGTGTGTATGTATGTATATACATATATATATATATATATATATATTTATATATTTATTTGTGTGTGTGTGTACGTAAATGTGTCTTTGTACGTACTGTATGTTTGTGTATGTATGAATGTATTTGTGTATGTATGTGTGTATGTATGTATGTATGTATGTACTGTATGTTTGTGTATGTATGTTTGTATGTATGAATGTATGTGTATGTATATGTGTATGTATCTATATATGAATGTATGTTTATATATATATATATATTTTATATATATAATTATATATACGTATATATGAATGTATGTGTATGTGTGTATGTATGTATGTATATATGAATGTATGTTTGTATGTGTGTGTGTGTGTATGTAAGTATGTTTGTATGTCTGTATATATTAATGTATGTTTGTATGAATGCATGTATGTATGACTTTTCTGAACTCCGATTCAGCGCCTTATGTTTTATAATTGATTTGTTCATGGGAACATCAAGTATAGTATAGTTTGTATAAAGTAGATACATTACATGTACATAGAGTGGAGAAACATGCCAATGACATAACCCCCCCACCCCCACCCCTCTTTCCCTGTTTCCTGCCTCTCTCTACCAGGAGCTACGACCAGATCAGTGTGTCCACAGAGTGCAGTTTCCAGACCGAATCGGACTGGGACCCTCAATCGGACGCCGCCTCCATGATGAGCTTCGACATGGCTCAGCCAAACGGCCCGACTTCACCCTCCAAATACTTCAAGGTTGGTCTTGTGAAACCTCAAGATAATACACATACCTGTCTGTGAGTGTGTGTGTGTGTGTGTGTGTGTGTGTGTGTGTGTGTGTTTGCACTTTTTGAAAGTTGAGTTTGAAAGCTGCTAATCAACTTTAAAACGCTTTCAAATAATTTCTTGATGAAAGTATGGCATTACGGTCCTTACCCTCTTAACCTAAGTAGTGATATAGTTTTGTTGTCATGACACACATCTCCAGTGGGATTAATATTAACCGCCAGTTCTTCCTGAGATCAATGTCCACCATCACACTTTTGCAAAGAAAATAAATAAAGAATATCAATCATAAAAAAAGAAGACAAATGCTGGGACATACTGAGTATATTTGTCTGATTATTATCCTTTGAGTTACTGTTTAGACTCTTTTTACTCCTCGACATTCATTGATAAATCTTCACACACCATTTGATGAGTGGTTGCATTAACATGTGCAGGGATGGTAGAAGTGTACTTCCCCTTTAAGGCGAGCACTGCGTAATCCCATGGGAGCGCGTTGTCCTCGGGCTACTTCCATGGACTCAAACCTGTCCAACCTGCTCTCAGTACTATTTGTGTCAGGGGGGAGTCGTAACAAAGTGATGCTTTACAGTTTGGCACGGCGCCTAGCAGATCCAGTGCCCCGCTGTAATTAGGATCAACAGCATTCATCCTGTGTGTGTGCCTGTTTAGTTTATCTGCTGCTGAGATCAGAGAATGAAGCAGAGAGCCGGCTGACAGATAAGGAACCGATACTGTGCTCTATCTCCACCTACCTGACATTTGTGATCGCTATGAGTAAATACAGGAGGGCATGCTCAGAGGTGAGCTAATAGGAGCCACTCCGCTTCCAGGGTCGACAGGTTAGCCTTTCGAGACTTTAAGCAAACACCGGACGTGGGATCTTTTTTTTACTTGTTGATTCACTTCTGCTTCAGCGAGCTGGATTTGTGGAAATGGAGGTACGGTATGTCGCTCTGACCCAGAGGAAGCTGTCATGTTTCTGTTTCCCTTCACACGTATTCATGGAAGTGGAAGGCCAGCCACGGGCTGTTTGCTCAGCGCAATAACGTTTGAACAGTTGACAGCAACGAAAACATATTTTCTTTTTTAATCAGGAACCGCTGACTGAGGGGGCTCACATTCAACTGTCAGAGCCCTTCTTAACTCACACTATGGATTACACTTGTATGTACATCGTGACACAGCACCGTTGACCCATTTGCCCATTTCTTTATCTAAATGATAGGTTTAATGAGTCTGAACTTTTACAAACCAAGTTCTTGTGAATAGAGGTAGATAACAGCTGTGCCATTGATTTGCCCAGCTCTAGAATGGGGAAGGGTGGGGCTGTCTCCAGCCGGCCCGTCCACACCCTTTCAATATCACCGGGCTGTGAATTCTTTTCTCTCGTTTGCCATGTCAACCATCTTTCACAATATCTTTTTCTTTTCTTTTTTCTCCTTCTAGTCCTCACTGTTAGCTGTGATGCAAATGGTCATGCCCTCGAGTCAGACACTGTGTTCATAGCTGGGGACATTTAACCGCTGACACTCACGAGTCATGACTCTTTTCTTTGCTCTGTAATCAGCTCAAGACGTCAGAAATTGTAGTTTAAGAATCGCGATGTCTTCAGACATGAACTTCTTTAATTTGCTATATTCGGAATCTAAGCATTCATAAGCAGACAAGGAATATAACAGTCTAGGCTCCAGGAAGTCAACATGGTATGTAACTGATGTTTATTTTCCACGGGCTTTGTGCTTCTTGCCCTAACATTTGCTCCTTATTTTGTGACTACGCTCAGGTTTCAAAGTGTGTGTTTTTCACGTGGGCACAGCGTGAGTTCTTTGTTTTCTTCTTCTCCGGTTTGGCTGCACGGAAATGTGTTTTATAACTGAGTAAACATTTGAAAGTCACTGCCGCTGTCTCATGCTTTGATATTAAATAATAGTATATTTCTCTTCAGTCTTGATTATTAAGCCTGTGTGGTTGACCCTTGAGCCGAGCATGGAAGGAGATTTATGTGTCGAGTTATTCATTAGTTGGCCCCCTCCGACCAGTTTTACCAATGTGTTGTTATTTGCACTGTAGTGTTTGCTCTTTCTTAACCTGCTCAACTTGATGTAGTTTAGAGCTAAGCACATTTAAATAGGCTCTATTACAATATGGATATTTTAAGTAAACCATTTCAAGATAAGTCGTGGTATTTTCTTTATTCTATCTTTTTATTTCCTTCTTGACAACAACAACAACAACAACCGGAAAAGACCATTTTTGTACAATATAAATCAACTTAAAGATATATATATATATAATATATAAATAAACCTTCGATAGAACAGAACTGTTTTGGATAAGTAATTAAAACCAACATATACGTGAACATATACACAATTCCATCTTTTCCATCTTTTTCTATTTACTTGTCGACTGCATTCCCTCTTTAAGTATAATTTAATCTATAATATTTATTTCTAGCCATCACATGATTTCTATTTGCTCCATGGTTTCAAACATTTAGATTTGACTAATAACTTCTATTTTCTCATTGAATTTGTAACAATGTGTCCGTATTCTCATGAATATTCTCCCTCTGTATTTTTTCATCATCATGTGGTCCCCGTTGTGTGTTGTTCAGGTCACAGTTATTCAAAAGACAAAGGTTGATTATTCTTTCAAACAATATCCTTATTGATTTCTTTTCAGCATTTTATAAAAAACATACATAACAAAAATATACAAGATAACTTTCTTGAAGATCAGGATATTGTTTGTCTTGACTGTTATTACTTCAAAGGTAAGTGTGAATGTGGTCTCACCTGTGTGTGAGTGGGACGGTCCATACATACAGCTGCTCCTCACAGTTCAATGCACAGTGACAACTATGTCCCTTATGTCCATCTCTGTTGAAGAGCATACCTTTTTACATTTCATTTTCTGCTTGCTTTCTTCTTCTTTCAGTTCCAAAGCCATAGACAATAGGCTTTGCCAGCTGCTCTCTCCACCTCAATATTTATATTTTTTTAAATATTGTTGTTCTGCTTCTTGTCTGTCCACTTCAAGAGCTCCGAGGAGAAGAAGGGGATGCTGGATCGTCTCAGCCACTTCTTTAACTCCCGGAGAAAGAAGAGCCGGAATCATTCTGAGGCTTCCTCCGACGCAAGCTACCCAACGTCCCCGACGTCCCCGACGTCCCCGACGTCCCCGACGTACCCAACGTACCCGACGTACCCGACGTCTACACAATCAGTCCAGTCTCAGCAGGAGGACGACGACGGGCTGAAAACGCCGACTCCTTCCCGAAAAGGCAGCGGCTCAACGGTGCTCTGTTATGCAGACGTCCGAGCGGGAGCGAAGGGCGGCGACGCCCTCAGCCGTAGCTCGAGCGCGTCCTCTCTGCTGGCAGACGAAGCCAAGCTCCCGTTCGCTGACAGCGACAGCAGCGGCCGGAGCAGTGTGAGGGAGGTACACATGTGCAGGGTCAGCACGGCTGGCAATGAAGGGAATTCTGGGAATTTCGGGAATTCTGGGAATGTGACCCCCACCGCTCAAGACCTTACTTCGACCCCTCCACCGAGAGCTGATCCGGGCTCAGAACTGGGCTTCGCAGATTCAGTGGTGGAGGAAGTGAGCAAAAGGCTGCAAGCCAGTTTGGATGAAAACATTTGTAAGAGCACAGAGGGGTCCGGCGAGGATAAGACTCAGACAACACTGTCGACCATTAACATCTCCCTCACCAAGGGGGGCAAGGCCCCAAAGTCCGTAACCTCCATTAGCTTAGCATCAAAGAAGGCATCCGTGAAAGTTGGAGAGAAGGGGTACCGCACCGCACTGAGAGGGATAACTTTAGGATCTCAGTCGTCCCCCTCACAACTCATCGACTCCCCAAAGGAAGGCAGGGACTCTCGGAACGTAGATCGGGACAACAAGAGGAGGGGTCAGGTGTTCTCTTGGGACGACTTAGACCCGCAGAGGAGCCCTTCCCCTGAGAGCGAGCCAGCGCCCCGAGATGATCTCCACAAAGCGATATGGGTGGAAACACACCTGGGGCCGGAGGAGGAGTGGGAGGGGGAGAGATATAAAACGAAAGAAGAGGAGGAGGAGGCCTTCAGAGCGGACTCACCTCCCGTGCTGGCGATACCTGTCACAGTGATTCCCGAGGACGACTCGCTCCCTCCGAGCCCCGCCCCCTCCGAGTCCGGTGGCAGCCTGCCGCAGTCCGCCAGCTCCTTGGCACCGACTACAAGGGAGTTCCAGGCGACCGCACCACAGCCGGGAGGGCCTGGCGCTGGCACAGGCTCCAAGCAAAGTTCCCTAAAGGACACACGCAGAACCAGAGACATTTGCGTCACGCGCAAGACGGTGAACCTGCCCTCGAAAAGCAAGGTTTTTGCCCACAAGGTGTTGGTGACTCCGGAGCCAGGTTTGGACGGGAGCTCACCAGTGGAAGAGGAGCTCACCAGAGACTCAACTACAAAGACTTCAGGCACAACAGGAGAGGAACTGTGAGTATCTGGCCATTTAAATTTCCCGTGGTTACTGTTTAAAAGGCCCTTTGATGCCGTGGGAACCCACAAGCAGAGGAGCTGAGCCTGCATGCAACCTGAGCTCTAAGTTCCCAAGCCCCATTGTACCAGAGCAGGACAATACAGACCGTATGAAATATTTATACAAAAACTGTGATGTATTCTCATGAAGTTCTATAAATGACCCTTTGTGCTATACATTATTTGTTATAATGGAGTCAGAATTAATTTGTCACCTTGTAATCGAAATGAAGGTCACCGCTGCTGTTTACCCATGGTGTATATTCTCCACCTGAATACGTTAGTCATTACAAACCCTGATGGCCGACTATTGCCTGCACACTTTGTTTGACTTTAGGGTTACATGGTTACGCTAAGACACATGCATATAGAAAAATGGGCGGTACATACACATACTGCTTTTAACGAACCAATAACACTCCTCGAAATGTGTGAGCGACTGCTTCCTCAAGGCTACAAGTGGTCATGCATAGCTTGATTTATAGGTTGACTGCTCCTGCATTATTTAAAGGAATGTATTGGTGTCTTGAGAAATATGTAACATATGTGCTGTCCAGATGGAAGATTATTGTCAATCCCCTCATCTAATTTAGAACATTAGAGCGTATTTAGTATTTAGAGCGTATTTCCCAAACTATTGTCAAACTATTCCTTAGTTATTTTATTTGTTGCAGATACTTAATCCACAATGAAACATATTACTTACTGTTCTTTATTTACTTATGCTGCATGTGGTTATTTAGCTTATTCTAATATAGTTTCTCTCTCTCTCCCTCCATCTCCCTCCCTCTCCCTTCAGGCTGCCAAGCCTCCAAAACAACAATGTGGAACTCAAGGAAGTCAGCCCTGAGCTAAGTACAGACGGGACTACACACTCTGACGCAAATACTCCTGAAGCCATAGTTAAGGAAAAAACAGACTCCAAGGCCTCTGAAGTTGATGCCGCTTCAGACATGTACAGAGGAAAGTCTCAAGCAGTGGGGTCTGGGTTGAGAGGCCAAGGGACCAGCCAGGCTACAGCCTCCAAACGAGGGATTAAAGCAGCAGAAAGTGGGCCTACCACAGCAAGTGGAGCGAAGACCCCATCCTCAGCAGCTGGCAGCCAGACCAAAAATGTAACAACAAAGATGAAGGTCTCCACTGAGAGCAGGAGGGTGGGAACCTCCAGTGATAAAACTGTTTCTATCTTACCAACATTAAAGGACCAGAGCATAAGTGCAAAGTCTAAAATCCCCAAAAGGACAGCATCAGATTCTGATGTGAAATCAACGGTGACACCAAATAAACCATCGGTGACGGACACCTCTGGGTCCAAGGTGCAGAAACTACTCAGAAGCAAAGAAACTTTGAAAACTCCGCTCACTGCCACCAAAGCTGGCAGGAAACAAAGTGTTGAAGAGAAAGCTCCGTCAGGAGACATTGCTCCCACTAAAGCAACACACAAGATGGGAACAAAGCTTATTAAGGAAAAACCAGACGAGCACAGTGACTCCATAAACCTGGTAAATGGTGTGGAGAAAGACCGCGAGGAGAGGAGTGTTAGAACAGGACAGCGTTCTGTCAGGGAGGCCAGTCCTGGTGTCAAACAAGGGCAAAACCCTCTGGAGAATAATGCCTCCTTGGCATCGAAGAGTCGGTTGCCCGTTTCATCGGCGACGAATAAGACGAATGACGAGATAACTCAAACGAGTGGCGCCGACAATAAAAGAACAACATCTGGTCCGTCGGATTCAGACGGATCCAGCACAGTCCAGAAGCAGAGTCCAGAGCCACGACAAGTGACTCCTGGCCAGAGGCCCGGGAGTGAGACACCAACCCCGCTCCCTGGAAGCCCCAAGAAAGGTAAGACAGTACGACCCCTGCGTGTTACGTGCTGCGTGTGGTGTGTTGTGTGTTGCGTGTTGCGTGCTGGATGTTGGGTGTCGCATGCTGGGGGTTGGGTGTTGCGTATTGCGTGTTGCGTGTTGCGAGTTGCATGCTGGGTGTTGCGTATTGCGTGTTGCGTGTTGGGTCTTGGGTGTTGGGTGTTGCATGTTGGGTGTTGGGTGTTGGGTGTTGCATGTTGGGTGTTGGGTGTTGCGTGTTGCAGGTTGCAGGTTGCATGCTGCGTGTGGTGTGTTGCGTGACGCTCAGTGTCCAGTACTGTTTACTCATTCAACCAGAAAGGCTTGGGCTCTTGTGTTGACGGTGAATGAAAGATCAACTTCGTAGACACAGGTCACTTTGAGGCTTAGGAATTGTTTCACATTTTTTATAGAATTGTCCAACATTTCGAAAAATGTGCTTACACACTAGATGATCAGATAGATTTTTTATTATCTGTGCAGTACATGTGCTACACCGAGCAGCTGCTTAGCACAAAGAAAAGCACAAAGCTTGCCTGGCTCTGTCCAACCACAACAAAGTTACCTGCCAGCAGATCTACAGCTTAATGATTAACACGTTACATCTTGTGTTTTGTGTATTTTGGACAAAATTAGTCCTACACATGATCTATAACTCGTAAGAGAACAACATATAGTTTTTACACTTAACCAAACAAGATATAATGTGCTTTAGAGATGATTGTTGGCACATTTTGTTACGTTTCGAAAGAGCCAGACCCCCCCCCCCCCTGCTCTAAGTTAAGCTAAGTGGCTAATTGGCATCTCCTGGCTAAATGTTCATATTTACCACAAAAGAAAGCAAATAATCTAGGAAATGTATTGTCATTCAATATTTAGTTTGTATTGAAACTGTGTGTCTGTGTGTGTGTTTGTTTAAACAGGGAGCACGCTAGCAACCAGAGCAACCTCTACACCATCCAAGCACCTCTCTAAAAGCAGCATTAGACATGAAGATAGTGACACACCCATCTTGGTTGTCTCTCCACCTGCCACCAAGCAAGATAAAAATGTCTCATCGGAACTCTCCAAACAGAGTGACAACATTAAGCGTCATAAAAGTCCGGTAAAGGATTCCGCAGATCCCTCATCATCTGGTAGCAAGCTTCCTACAAGAGGTCAGAGGAGCTCCAACAAAGAACAATCCAGAAAACCTTCATCGACTGAGAATTCTGCAAGCACATCCACATCTAAACGGGAAGACTCGATTCAGGACTCGAACACAGAAACAGCTGTCACAGCGTCTGAGAGTGTCATAGCGGACCAAGTGAAGGACAATGCCAGTGGTGACATAATGAAAATCAAGCCTCTGTCTACAAAGGAACAAGAGAGAGGGATACAACTCACAGACAATCAGTCCAGTCTCATTGAAAACCAGCTAAAAAGAAATGAGGCAAAGGAATTACAGAAGAGCAGAACCAGTCCTGCAACCAAGGAGATTTCAAAAGTCCATCAAATGCAAAACAACAATGCCATTATTTTAGAAAACTCTGAAGGAAATGTTTCATCAGTTACAGGCCCCTGTGAGGTGGCCAAGGCAAGTCCATCTCAGTCGACAGTTACTGATGTAAATGATGCTGAGGTTGATTGCCAGCTTGAGAACAAAACACCAACAAAGGTTAAGTCTCAGATTCAAAGTGAGAACACCACACAGGAACAAGAAACATTGATTTCACCAAAGATTTATCCAGAAGAAGTAAAAGGGAAACTCATTTTAGAGACAACAAAGCTGATCAGTGATAGTAAACCAGATTCAATCCAGGAGAGAGGCCTTCCAGAACTGAAGCTCATCTCTGCTCATGAAGATGTAACTGATATGTCAGCCGAACCGGTTGAAAACAGTCACTGTGACATAATAACTCCCTCGGATCTGGAAAGTAGTTTTTCCCTTAAAGAAACAAATGAGGTCACTCCTGCTAAATTGCCATCAAAAGACCAAGATGCTGAGCCAACAGAAGTCATTTCAGCCTCTACTATGGCTGTTTCAGTTGAAGCTAACTTGCCCAATATAGAGCAGCAAAAAGAGTTATTGAAGGATCAAAGAACAAATATCATTCTTACAAATGATAGATTGCCCACATTAAGCAGAGATTTAGTAAAAGATGTTGAGTTGGAGGAGAAAAGTAAAAAGGAGGCTGCCAGGAAACAAGTAGAAGATTTTGACATTCAAACACAGAGCGTGACTGTTTGTGAATTGACCAAGAATGTTGAAAATCATCTCGACAAAGAGTCTCTTTTATGGGAAGAAGAATTTGTAAGACATGAGAAAGACTCAAAATCAAGTAAAAAGCTGAACGACACAGCGGTGGAAAGCAGTGACTCACAAAACAGTTGCAAAAAGGAGCTAAAGGACATTACTATCCAGGATGACGCCGAGAAAGAAATTACAAAAACACAGAAGCTGACAGATCCAGCATCAAGGGAGACGTGTTTACAGCCTTACTCAGAGGAGGGACCACAGATGATAGTTACGGATGCCCTTGAAGAGAAGAAGACAGAGGCAAATCAAGCAAGAAGTGCACTCCATGAAATGCGACCAGATGTGATTAATACAAAGCAGGAATGTGAGATCATCTTAAAAGAAAATTCAAAGAGTGGTGAAACCGATCAGCAGCTAAAGACACAAACTGTGATAAATGAACTGGAATCCCAAATACTTCTTACCAAGGATCAGAAGGTTAGGGATCAGGAAGCATATCAGGTGGACAAACATGCTGATGTTGAAGAGAAGAGTTCAACACCAGAACTAATAGCCATAAGCACTACAACTACTACTACTACTACTGAAGAAGAGATTAAAACAAAGGACTTATTGATGAAGAATTTACCGAATGAAATTTCAAATGAGACTGTTGACTATGAGGTTAGGAGACACAAGGAACAGACAACCGTGATTGTAAGAAACCAAGATGGGAACATTAAAAAGGGGAAAGCAGAAGAAAATGCTCACCAATCTATAGAATCCAAATGTGACATAGAACAAATACCTGTGACAGAAAAAGCTTCAGAGAAGACTACGGAAAGACAGATTTTACCGATGATTACGCCTCAAGATCTAAAAGCAGAGATTATAAGCACAATAAAGGTTATAAGCACAACAACACAGGATGAAAAGGGGGCTGAAGAGAAAGCTGAAATAAAGGATTCATCCATTAAGAGTGTGGTTAATGAGGCAGCAATGACATCAGACTCTTCAAAAAAGATATCAGAAAGCCAAATTCAAGGACCAAAGTTTAGAAACACAACAACCCAGGGTGAAAAAGTGTCTGAAAAGTCAGAAATAAAGGACTCATCCATTAAGAGTTTAGTTAATGAGACAGCAATGACATCAGAATCTCCAAAGAAGTTATCAGAAAGCCAAATTCAAGTACCAAAAGTTAAAAGCACAACAACCGAGAGTGAAAAAGGGGCTGAAGACATGGCTGAAATAAAGGATTTGTCAGTTAAGAGTTTGGTTGATGAGTCAGCAATGAATTCAAAAGCTCCAAAGAAGATATCCGAAAGCCAAATTCAAGGACCAAAGGTTCTAAGCACAACGACCCAGAGTGAAAAGAGGGCTGACAACAAGGCTGAAATAAAAGATTTGTCATTTAAGAGTTTGGTTGATGAGACAGCAATGACTTCAGAAGCTCCAAAGAAGATATCAGAAAGCCAAATTCAAGAACCAAAGGTTATAATCACAACAATCCAGAGTGAAAAGGGGCCTGAAAAGACTGAAATAACTGACTCATCAGTTAAGAGTTTGATAAATGAGATGGCAATGACACAAGAATCTCCAAAGAAGATATCAGAAAGCCAAATTCAAGGAACACATGTTATAAGCACAACAACCCAGGGTGAAATGGGAGCTAAAGAGAAAGCTGAAATAAAGGATTTGTTAGTTAAGAATCTGGTAAATAAGATGGCAATGACATCAGAAGATCCAATGAAGATATCAGAAAGCCAAATTCAAGAACCAAAGGTTATAAGCACGACAACCCAGAGTGAAAAGGGAGCTAAAGAGAAGGCTGAAATAAAGGATTTATCCGTTAAGAGTTTGGTTGATGAGACAGCAATGACATCAGAAGCTCCAAAGAAGATATCAGAAAGCCAAATTCAAGAACCAAAGGTTATAAGCACAACCAATAAGAGTGAAAAAAGGGCTGAAGAGAAGGCTGAAATAAAGGATTCGTCGGTTAAGAGTTTGGTTGATGACACAGCAATGACACCAGAATCTCCTATGAAGATATCCGAAAGCCAAATACAAGGACCAAAGGTTATAAGCCCAACAATCCAAGGTGAAAAGGGGGCTGAAGACAATACTAAAATAAAGGATTCATCTGTTAAGACTTTGGTTAATGAAAAGTCAATGACACCAGAATCTCCAAAGAAGGAACCCGAAAGCCAAATTCAAGTACCAAAGGTTACAAGCACAACAACCCAGAGTGAAAAGGGGGCTGAAGAGAAGGCTGAAATAAAGGATTCATCGGTTAAGAGTTTGGTTGATGACACAGAAATGACATCAGAAGCTCCAAAGAAGATATCAGAAAGCCAAATTCAAGGAGCAAAGGTTATAAGCACAACAACCCAGAGTGAAAAGGGGCCTGAAAAGACTAAAATAACTGACTCATCAGTTAAGAGTTTGATACATGAGATGGCAATGACAACAGAATCTCCAAAGAAGGTATCCGAAAGCCAAATTCAAGGAGCAAAGGTTATAAGCACAACAACCCAGAGTGAAAAGGGGGCTAGAGAGAAGGCTGAAATAAAGGATGCATCGGTTAAGAGTTTGGTTGATGAGACAGCATTGACATCAGAAGCTCCAAAGAAGATATCAGAAAGCCAAATTCAAGAACCAAAGGTTCTAAGCACAACAACCCAGGGTGAAAAGGGGGATGAAAAAATGGTGGAAATAAAGGATTCATCTGTTAAGAGTTTGGTAAATGAGATGGCAATGACACCAGAATCTCCAAAGAAGTTATCAGAAAGCCAAATTCAAGGAACAAAGGTTATAAGCACAACAACCCAGATTGAAAAGGGGGCTGAAAACAAGACTGAAATACAGGATTCATCTGTTAAGAGTTTGGTCGATGTGAGAATAATGACAACAGAATCTCCAAAGAAGATATCCGAAAGCCAAATTCAAGGACCAAAGGTTATAGGCACAACAACCCAGAGTGAAAAGGGGGCTGAAGTAAAGGCTGAAATAAAGGATTCATCAGTTAAGAGTTTGGTTGATGACACAGCAATGACATCAGAAGCTCCAAAGAAGATATCAGAAAGCCAAATTCAAGGAACAAAGGTTATAAGCACATCAACTCTGAGTGAAAAGGGGGCTGAAGAGAAGGCTGAAATCAAGGATTCATTAGTTAAGAGTTTGGTTGACAAGACAGCAATGACATCAGAATCTCCAAAGAAGGAACCCAAAAGCCAAATTCAAGTACCAAAGGTTACAAGCACAACAACCCAGAGTGAAAAGGGGGCTGAAGAGAAGGCTGAAATAAAGGATTCATCGGTTAAGAGTTTGGTTGATGACACAGCAATGACATCAGATGCTCCAAAGAAGATATCTGAAAGCCAAATTCAAGGACCAACGGTTATAAGCACAACAACCCAGATTGAAAAGGGGCCTGAAAAGACTGAAATAACTGACTCATCAGTTAAGAGTTTGATACATGAGATGGCAATGACAACAGAATCTCCAAAGAAGGTATCCGAAAGCCAAATTCAAGGACCAACGATTAAAAGCACAACAACCCAGATTGAAAAGGGGGCTGAAGACAAGACTGAAATACAGGATTCATCTGTTAAGAGTTTGGTTGATGTGAAAATAATGACAACAAAATCTCCAAAAAAGATATCCGAAAGCCAAATTAAAGGACCAAAAGTTATAGGCACAACAACCCAGAGTGAAAAGGGGCCTGAAAAGACTGAAATAACTGACTCATCAGTTAAGAGTTTGATACATGAGATGGCAATGACAACAGAATCTCCAAAGAAGGTATCCGAAAGCCAAATTCAAGGACCAATGGTTAAAAGCACAACAACCCAGGTTGAAAAGGGGTCTGAAGACAAAACTGAAATACAGGATTCATCTGTTAAGAGTTTGGTTGATGTGAAAATAATGACAATAGAATCTCCAAAGAAGATATCCGAAAGCCAAATTCAAGTACCAAAGGTTATAGGCACAACAACCCAGAGTGAAAAGGGGGCTGAAGAGAAGGCTGAATTAAAGGATTCATTGGTTAAGAGTTTGGTTGATGACACAGCAATGACATCAGAAGCTCCAAAGAAGATATCAGAAAGCCCAATTCAAGAACCAAAGGTTCTAAGCACAACAACCCAAGGTGAAAAGGGGGCTGAAAACATGGTAGAAATAAAGGATTCATCTGTTAAGAGTTTGGTAAATGAGATGGCAATGACACCAGAATCTCCAAAGAAGGTATCAGAAAGCCAAATTCAAGGACCAACGGTTATAAGCACAACAACCCAGATTGAAAAGGGAGCTGAAGACAAGACTGAAATACAGGATTCATCTGTTAAGAAGGTTGATGTGAAAATAATGACAAGAGAATCTCCAAAGAAAATATCCGAAAGCCAAATTCAAGGATCAAAGGTTATAGGCACAACAACCCAGAGTGAAAAGGGGCCTGAAAAGACTGAAATAACTGACTCATCAGTTAAGAGTTTGATACCTGAGACAGCAATGACATCAGAATCTCCAAAGAAGGTATCAGAAAGCCACATTCAAGGAACAAAGGTTATAAGCACAACAAACCAGGGTGAAATGGGAGCTAAAGAGAAAGCTGAAATAAAGGATTCCTCAGTTAAGAATCTGGTAAATGAGATGGCAATGACACCAGAATCTCCAAAGAAGAAATGCGAATGCCAAATTCAAGCACCAAAGGTTATAGGCACAACAACCCAGAGGGAAAAGGGGGCTGAAGAGAAGGCTGAGATCAAGGATTCATCAGTTAAGAGTTTGGTTGATGAGACAGTAATGACATCAGAAGCTCCAAAGAATATATCAGAAAGCCAAATTCAAGAACCAAAGGTTCTAAGCACAACAACCCAAAGTGAAAAGGGGGCTGAAAACATGGTGGTAATAAAGGATTCATCTTTTAAGAGTTTGGTAAATGAGATGACAGTGACACCAGAATCTCCAAAGAAGGTATCAGAAAGCCAAATTCAAGGAACAAAGGTTATAATAAAAACAACAACCCAGGGTGAAATGGGAGCTAAAGGGAAAGCTGAAATAAAGGATTCCTCAGTTAAGAGTTTGGTTAATGAGACAGCAATGACATCAGAATCTCCAATGAAGATATCAGAAAGCCAAATTCAAGGACCAAAGGTTATAAACACAACAACCCAGGGTGAAAAAGGGTCTGAAAAGACTGAAGTAGAGGATTCCTCAGTTAAGAGTTTGGCATTAGAATCTCCAAAGAAGAAATCCGAAAGCCAAATTCAGGCAACAAAGATTATAAGCACAACAACAGAGAGTGAAAAGGGGGCTGAAAAGAATGCTGATATAAAGGATTCATCGATTGAGAATTTGGTTGATGAGACAGCAATGACATCAGAATCTCTGATGAAGATATCCGAAAGCCAAATTCAAGGACCAAAGGTTTTAAGCACGACAACCCTGAGTGAAAAGGGAGCTAAAGAGAAGGCTGAAATAAAGGATTTATCTGTTAAGTGTTTGGTTAATGAGACAGCAATGACATCAGAATCTCCGATGAAGATATCAGAAAGCCAAATTCAAGGACCAAAGCTTATAAGCACAACAATCCAAGGTGAAAAGGGGGCTGAAGAGAAGGCTGAAATAAAGAATTCATCTGTTAAGACTTTGGTTAATGAGAAGTCAGTGACACCAGAATCTCTAAAGAAGGAACCCAAAAGCCAAATTCAAGTACCAAAGGTTACAAGCACAACAACCCAGAGTGAAAAGGGGGCTGAAGAGAAGGCTGAAATAAAGGATTCATCGGTTAAGAGTTTGGTTGATGACACAGCAATGACATCAGATGCTCCAAAGAAGATATCAGAAAGCCAAATTCAAGGAGCAAAGGTTATAAGCACAACAACCCAGAGTGAAAAGGGGGCTGGAGAGAAGGCTGAAATCAAGGATTCATCGGTTAAGAGTTTGGTTGATGAGACAGCAATGACATCAGAATCTCCAAAGAAGATATCTGAAAGCCAAATTCAAGGACCAACGGTTATAAGCACAACAACCCAGATTGAAAAGGGGGCTCAAGAGAAGGCTGAAATCAAGGATTCATCGGTTAAGAGTTTGGTTGATGAGACAGCAATGACATCAGAAGCTCCAAAGAAGATATCAGAAAGCCAAATTCAAGGAACAAAGGTTATAAGCACATCAACTCTGAGTGAAAAGGGGGCTGAAGAGAAGGCTGAAATCAAGGATTCATTAGTTAAGAGTTTGGTTGACGAGACAGCAATGACATCAGAATCTCCAAAGAAGATATCTGAAAGCCAAATTCAAGGACCAACGGTTATAAGCACAACAACCCAGATTGAAAAGGGGGCTGAAGACAAGACTGAAATACAGGATTCATCTGTTAAGAGTTTGGTCGATGTGAGAATAATGACAACAGAATCTCCAAAGAAGATATCCGAAAGCCAAATTCAAGGACCAAAGGTTATAGGCACAACAACCCAGAGTGAAAAGGGGGCTGAAGTAAAGGCTGAAATAAAGGATTCATCGGTTAAGAGTTTGGTTGATGACACAACAATGACATCAGAAGCTCCAAAGAAGATATCAGAAAGCCAAATTCAAGGAACAAAGGTTATAAGCACATCAACCCTGAGTGAAAAGGGGGCTGAAGACATGGTGGGAATAAAGGATTTATCTATTAAGAGTTTGGTAAATGAGATAACAATGACACCAGCATCTCCAAAGAAGATATCAGAAAGCCAAATTCAAGGACCAACGGTTATAAGCACAACAACCCAGATCAAAAAAGGGTCTGAAAAGACTGAAATAAAAGATTATTCTCTTAAGAGTTTAATTAATGAGTCAGCAATAACATCAGAAACTCCAAAGAACATATCCCAAAGTCAAATTCAAGGACCAAATGTTACAAGCATACCCCAGAGTAAAAAGCGGGGTAAAGAGAAGACTGAAACAAAAAATTCTTCAGTTAAGAGTTTGGTTAATGAGATTTTAATTGAGAATGCTAACTCTAAAGTTAGCACCCAAAAGGACCAGAATCTCTCAATCAGAGACAAACATTTGAAAACAGAGGAAAACACTGATCATTCCAAGGATTTCAAATCCCTAAATGCTAAGCCAGTTGTGCTCAAAACTGAAAAAGCAACGAGTAAGGCTGACAAGAAACAAAATAAGAATGCTGATGACACCAAAGAAAAAGCAAATAGCGGTTTGAAACTTAGTCTTCAGACAAAAAAGGAATCTCCTTCTAGCTGGTTAGATGTGGCGAATCAAAAACGGAAGAAGCATCAACAAAGAAATAAATTAAAGGCCAGTGAGGATAAAACTCTTGAGCCCGATGACTTGAATGATTTTATCACGCTTATTAAGGAAGGCAGCATTCCATTCTCACAACCTGCAAAAAGACACATCAGTAAAAAATACCCATCTCCACCCTTTGTCATGCAGGCCATAAAGGAGGACCATTTTGAGAAAACATTTGATCCAGAGGAATTCCACTTTGGCTTAAGAAATACTGACAAATGTTTTAGTAGTCCATCCCCAGCTATGGTGGTCAAACAAAGAGCAGCTAATAGGAAAGGACGGAAAGGTGAGCTTGAAGGAACAAGTGGAATTGCTGAGGAGACAAATACTGATGCAGGAAAAGAAGAGGGACAAAACAATAGAGAAGAGCCGGGGAAGCTGACGTCACGACTTGGAAGGATGTCCATCCTCTCCGGCTTACTGAATTCCCCTCGGTCCTCCAGGAAAGAGGAAGCTTCCCCCGCCTCAACAAGCACACTTTCTAACCAACAACAGAGCTCGCCTAGACAGCAGAGAGTTGATTCACCTCTACCTGCAGCAGATAATAAGGGTCTGAAGGGTGTGGACCAAGGCCCACTTGTGGGTGGTGGTATAGGTAAAGTTAGTGAGTCAGCACTCAATCCCTCCTTTCCTCCTCCTCCTCTTCCTCCTCAGCCACTCCCAGAGATAAAGCTGCCTGATCATTTAGGGAAATACCTCAAGAAGTACAAATCCGTTTATGAGACCTCCGAGGGCTCTACACAGATGACTAAAACAAAGCTGAATCCCGAGGGTCCTGTGATGGATCAGGCCTCGATATTGGGGGCACCTGATGTGGATGTTGGCCTGAAGGGCCCTGCGGGACTGCCTCCAACCAGAGACAACAGCCAGCCGACTTCCCAGAATGCACGTACTCCTTCTAAGCCTAAGGTATGAGTTTTAGTATTTAAAATGAGCTCCAATAATTGTGGTTTTCTGGTTACTAGAAGTCCTGAGCCTGAATGGGGTTTGAGCTCTTACGTAGAATGTTGATATTTCCTCATTTATTTCCATGGTGACATGTCTCACTTTCATATCCTGTTCTTTTGTTTTGTGTGGTGTGGCAACAACGTTGTGAATCATTTGCAAGTGAGAACATGTTTTCTCCGTATGGAAGTCTGCACAGAGAATCTTAGCCGAGATCTTCTTCAGCTCAACCACCACATGCCAATTACATATTTGCATTGGAATGCAAATAAAGCAGAAGACTATGCAAAATGTGTTTGTGTTTGGCTGAACACAAGGGGCATTATCAAACCTGATGCACAACAAGTTCATATATCTTCTAGATCCTTGCCTCACCACAGACAGTTATCTTAGTTATTTTCTTCCAAGCAAAATATAGAAAAAAATCTCCAACAGGGGTCCTTGTACCTCGGGGTACTTCTGCAGTTCCTCAGGGATACCATGGATATATAAAAAGAACTGGATAACACATTTGTGGAGCAACTGTGGCTCATTGGTTAGCAGGTCCAGGTGGTTGGCGGTTCAATCCCTGAATTGCTCCCTGTCGCTGTGTCTACAGTGTATGTCGCTTTGGACATGTAATGTAATTCATTCCTATGAAAGTTGCTTAGTCTCTCATGAAGCAAAAAAGGTGTGACTTCCCTGTGTAACATGCCTGGCTCTTCCGCACTATGGACCATAGATGCACGGGCACCTCCCAGAGCTTGGCTCAGTCTCGTTCTCAGGCTGTAAAATAATATAGATTAGATAGCTAAACAGATATTGGAAATGGATAGCTAAAAGGACGGTTACAACTGTTAGCTAAAAGTAAGAGATAATGTTTGAAATAGCTAAAAGTAATCATTCAATTATTTAATTGGTTAAGTAATGGGTCAATTATCATATTCAATTATATTAGATGGATATGAATAATGGATAAATGGCCTGTGCTTTGAAATATCTTCAAAGCACAGGCTCAAGTTCATAATCAAAATATTACATTTTCTTTCAGATACCTGCAATAAGAGGCTTCCACAAAAGGCCCGGAAAGGTATGCTTTAAATGCGATTTTATGGTAATTTGTGTTAATGCTATGTGTCAATAACACATTGTTTGCTGCTGCGTATTCTCATGAAATGTCTTTCGCCCATCTAGATTGTCATTCACGAGCATGCTCAGTTTGGAGGGCAGTCGTTTGAACTCCATTGTGATTTAGAAGATGCCACCACAATGAAGCTGTCCCCTGTCATCTCAGTCAGAGTAACCAGAGGATGGTACGGGTCTTTGGTAGCATTCATTAAACTTGCATGTGTAATTATTCACTACGACTTGCATGTATAATATATTATCAGCATAAATGACTCTCCAGGTCACATATCTGGACTTGGCAATTTATCACTGAACCAGATTCTCTGCACTTGTATGTCCGTGGTTCTCTTTGACCTTATCCAGCAATAATGTGTGTAATATGTCACATTTTTAATGATTCTCCTTTTCTCTAGCTGGCTGCTGTACGAAAAACCGGGCTTCCAGGGTCGTATCATCGCCCTTGAGGAAGGTCCTACAGAAGACATAGGGAACATGTGGGCAAGGGAGGAAACTCCAGCGACACTGGACCAGATGGTACCAACAGCTCCGATGGTCATCGGCTCCATTCGGTTGGCAGTTAGAGTAAGAGAATCTGTTCTTACTTCATCCATATTGCTATATCCCTATATCATAAAACTGTCTAGAGCAAAAAGCTGCTCAGCTTGCTTATACATAACATCTGTGTATTTGTTATATAGGTGAAGTTGTTCTATCTAGATTTAAAATTAGAAAGGTTCATTTGTTAAGGATCAAATTGTTTAACTTTTTTTTGTGACACTTAAAGCCCAGTAACAAATTTCAACAAATGATAGCTTGAGTAAGCCAGCCTCAGGGGCCGGGATTCATTTTCACGCTTAAAAACGTCAAATTCTCACACAATTTAATTTTGACGTTGTACTGCGTAGGACTACAGCGTGCCCCGAATCGACCTGTTTGCAGAGGTGAACGGATTGGGGAGGATGTCCTCGCACTGTGATGAGATTGTAGAGATCGGCTCGTACGGGATGTCACAGACCACCGGCTCCATCAAGGTTCACTCAGGAGTGTAAGTTCAGCCTTTTGTCGTCATCCATTGAGAGGAAAAGGATGTCAATGGTTGTTGTTCCCTTGTTAAAGCGTTTTTCATCGCTCAGAGTGATGTGGGCTTTAGTGAGCAGTTTGGGTGCGGCATTGCAGGCCAAAGCTTGTGATTGTCATAGTTTTAACCGCTGAGGATTATTTATGGTTCGCACACTTTTTAACTATTGTAGATATGTGATTGTATATTTAGTCCCTTTAGTCATTCCTGCCTCCACTTTTTTTCCTCCCTCTCCCTCCCATGCTGTCCCTGTGTGTCTTTAGCTGGCTGGTGTACACTGATCCGGGCTTTGGAGGTTTTGTCGGCGTGCTGGAGGTGGGGGAGTATCCCTGCCCAGAGAACTGGGGTTTCCGTGAGCCCTTCGTCGGTTCTATCAGACCCCTTCGATTGGTACAAAACAAGAAGTTATATGACAAACGTTGCACTCTGTTGTCCTTGTGTTAGTTGTCTCAGTCTGACAAATGTATGTCTCTTCAATTCAGGGACAAATAAGGGTGGAGCATCCTCACGAATTCAAGGTGTGTTGCATTACATGTTTATTTTGCGTCCATCAAACAGCCGTTTGTAGGAACCACAAAAAAGTTGTGTGTGTGTTCTTCCTTACAGAATCACAGAGTCTAAACACCAGTCAAATTAGGGCTCATCTTGAACTCCTTTCCCCCCTTCTTCTACCCAGGCTTTAGTGTTTGAGAAGCCCAACTTTGATGGACAGTGCATGGAGGTCGACAGCGATGTGTACAACTTGCAAGAGGAGCAACCAGACGAGAGCAAGAGGACGATGTCTTCAATGGGGTCTATAAAGATACTTGGTGGTCTGTAAGTATCTGTTTGAGTCTACAGACGCAGCAGCCTGAGATGTTGTCTTCTGAAATTCAAATAAGATGAAAGTAGAAGTTAATCCACCACTGTTGTGTGCTGAACAAACAAAGCTCAGATCATAGGAGCCGGCTCACATTTGACTGATACTTGTGAGCGTTGTCCTTGCAGCTGGGTGGGCTATCTGGAGGCAGACTTCGAAGGCCAACAGTACATCCTGGAGGAGGGGGAGTATCCCCACTGCAGTGACTGGGGAGGGTCTGAAGACGGGCTGCTGTCACTTCGGCCTGTATGCCCAGTAAGTGTCACCTGCAATGTTACTGGCCCACGTATGGTAATCTGCAGGACTTCTGGCTTAATCTTGTTTCCCATCTGTGGGACCAGGATTGTTGTTGATCGTTGTGGTTTTGTTTCTGCACACTTCTTGCTGATCATGTAAACACTTCCAGCTATTAATACCTGAAGAACTGGCTACCTAAAAGACTTTTTTCCTGTGTGGGAGAGTTCTCTCCTGGACAGTGAGGCCTTGAACTGTACACCTGCATATTAGGCTCATCATAGGGATAAATAAAAACTACAGACCAAAGGCAGGGGGGGATTCCACGATGAAATTGGATATTCTTTGAGATGAAAAAGATAAGAAATAAGATTTGCATTATAAAAAGACTGAAGATTAAAGAATATCCACTTGCCGTGTATTATGCCTGCTTATTTTATTATTAGATTTAGTAAAAAGGAAATAGGAGCTGCACTGTCGCCTCACAACAAGAGGGCCGTGGGTTCAATTCCCGATAGGGGAGGTCCTTCTGTGTGGAGTTTGCATGTTCTCCCTGTGGCAGCGTGGGTTCCCTCCGGGTTCTCCGGCTTCCTCCCACAGTCCAAAGACATGCAGTCAGGTTAATTGATCTCTAAATTGCCCGAATAGGTGTGAATGTGAGCATCAATGGTTGTCTGTCTCTATGTGTGCCCTGGATGGACTGGAGGCCTGTCCAGGGCGTCCCCTGCCTTCGCCCAATGTCAGCTGGGATCGGCTCCAGCGCCCCGCGACCCGAATGAGGATAAGCGGTATGGATAATGGATAATGGAATGGAAACAAGGAAATGCTCGTGATTTCCACCCACCATTATATCATAAGCAGGCATGCCTTGCTTTGAAGAGACCTTGCAGCCTATTCAAAAAAAAACTCATTGATTACATTTGTTGGGTCTTGTTATCTGGTTAATGTTCGAATTATGTTAATCCTCTCTAAAAAATTATCCCTCTTTCCCATCAGATTTATTTGTTCCCAAAAAGACTCTAATACGCCGTCGTAGAAATTAGTTAATTATTATTATCATTAATAATAATCATTATTATTATTTATAATGATGCCAATGTCTCCTCTTCACCAGGAGTTCCAGTCCCCTCACGTGAAACTGTTCAGTGAGCGACACTTCAATGAGCTGGGGATGAACGTGGACCTGATGGTTCCCGTCCCCAACATGGAGGACTTTGAACACGGCGGCAAAACTCAGTCTGTCAACGTCATGAGTGGAGTGTAAGTCGATGACTCAGAGTCCAAAAAGGAGAAGAGAAAAGCAGGAGGGAAAGAGGGAGGGTGGGGGGAACACGCCCTTTTAGTGGTTGGGCGTGTGCGTCTCACCTTCCATCCATGACTCAGCGTTATGTCACCGTGCACACACGCTCACACACACACACACAGTGAGGATACAATTATGAGTAAGCTTGTGTGACTGATCAATTTGTGTAATTGATAGGTACGGTTTTGACAAAGAATGAAATCTCTTGAGGGCAAGTATTTACACCGATGACACAACAATGGTGCGTCTTTAATTACAATCTACATTTAGAAGCTTCTTTTTCCAGGTTTCAGTTTGTAAACGCAACATTGAAAGCTGGCCATGACCCCACCGTAGATTCACTATCATCTTGGAAGGAGCCTAGTCCGCCATATTTGGGTTTTTGTTCTGCTCCGCGTCCACCATTTTAATATTGGTGCGTGTCTACGATCTGACACCTGCTTGCTACGTTTCTAGACCCGTCGATGTGTCTGTGTCTCTGCAGATGGGTGGGGTTCGAGAAGCCTGGCTTCAGCGGAGAGCTCTATGTCCTGGAGAGAGGCCTGTATGCAGACCCACAGGACTGGGGAGCCCCCAACTTCAAGATCTCATCCATACAGCCGGTCTTCCATGTAAGAAGTGATGCATAGGACCGATTATAAACAGGATGGAGTATAGAATATATATGGTTTTGAATAATGCACAATTATTATGAAAAGTTAATCTTTTGAAATGTAACGAACAAGCATCTTATGTGACTAATAACTCTGTTAATACCTCTCTTCTGTCGTTTTACAGGACGCCCTGATGGGAACAACAAAATTCAAGGTATCGTCGCTTCCATTCAGGACTTTATATGAAACAGATCAAACCCGTGTTTCCTCACCCGTCCTGGTTGTCGGTTCTGCTTGGGTTTGCAGCTAGATTGTGTGTCCATGTGTATTCCAGATGCATCTGTATTCTGAGCCAGACTTCCAGGGAAGGCTGGTGGCTCTGGAGGACAGCGCAGCGGCTCTGGATGAGGACTTCATCCCCAAGTCCTGTAAGGTGCTGGCTGGCAGGTAGGCACAACACACATAACATATATATATATATATATATATCCAACACGGAAGAATCAACCACTATTTGTGCTTTATACCCACAAATGTTGTAACATCAAATGCCCTCATGTTTGGGTTCATAACATTAATATCACATATATATTTGTACATAACGTCACTCGTAGGCTCACACAGCTCGGTGACTTTCACCGACTACGGTCTGAATAACTGTCAGGTTCTTGTGACGGGGTGAGGCTCAGGCGCAGAGGGACAGGCTGGACACAATACGAATAACACAAAAAGGCACTCTTTAATGGGGCAAAACGGTTAAAAAATGTTTTTAAAAAAGGTCCAAAAGGGGCAGGACGACGAGAAAAGGACATGGGACTATAGACACCAATCCGACAGGAGACAAGGGAAAGACTGGCAACTTTTCGTAATCGATTTTTATAAATGTTATCGATTTGTTGTTGCAGCCCTACATATAGCACTGTTGACTGAAAGTGTTTTTCTTTTTTTAATTTCTTTTTTAAGAAACAGAAATAAATAGAGTGTCAATACAGTGTCAGAACACATGATCTCACAATACTCAAGTGTTTTCATATTGTCCGACACCCGTTATAAGAAGCGGTTCTAAAAAGGTTTTTGGGCTAAATTGAAGACCAATCAAACCCTAATGTGTGTCTCTGTGTCAGCTGGGTGGCGTATGAAGGAGCTCAGTTCACACGCGACATGTACGTGTTGGAGGAGGGAGACTACCCCAACGCGGCGGCCATCGGCTTCCTGTCTTCGGACGCCATCATCCGCTCAATACAGACCGTCGGACAAGTGAGTATTTGTCCTCATGCTACTATGAAAACATCAGGGCTCGTACATGGAAAACCTGCAAAAGTCATGGCAGATGTAAATGGTGAGAATAGTGGGGGGAAAAAGTCATGGAACATACTTGCAGCGCACATTTTTCACACTGCACAAGTGAACGCCCCTTAACTGAAAAGACATAGATGTTTATTCTTTTAATTAATTTTTTTTTTCATTAATTTGTCTCATTTAAGTTTATACACTGTATACTTTGGAATTATCATTGTTAGTTTAAATACTAAATGTTCTCACTTTTTCATGTATACACCAATGGAAATTTGGTTTAAAGTCCTGGAAATGCACTGGTCAGCATGTGTATGAACCCTGAAATATCCATGTGAGCCCCTTGTGTTGCTCATTCTGCTCCGCTGGTGATGAAGGAGTCATTGTACGTCGTGCTGGATGAGACTAACAACCCATTCCATCTCTGTGGTCTCCTCGTTCAGGAGTTGTCTCTGCCCTCCATCGTCTTGTTCAGTAAGGCGGGCTGTCGAGGACGCAGAGTGCCGCTGACCACCGGAGCCGTGAACCTGCTGCAGGCCGGCCTGGACACCCACATCCGCTCCGTGCTGGTGGAGGGAGGAATGTATGTCATCTTCCTGCTTCATATACAAACACACAGCGTCACCTGAATGGATTAAGAGCTACATTCATAGACATCAAAACGCAATCAAACCTGATCATAATAATCCAGACTTGATTGACGGGTCATAAAATACAACAGAATTCAAGTTATTCATGTTTTATCTTGAAGTTGCTTTAAGACATCATATGTATATCATTTTTTGCACTTTTTAAAACTTTTCCAACTTTAAGTGCTGAGCAAAAGTTTTGACAGGAACACATGAAGTTCCCTCACTTACCTACCTCTATTAGGCACTTTACGGAGACCGCTAGACCCGCGTAGGGAAAAATAAACAAATCTTATCATGATTTTGGAGAGGTCCTTTAAAAATCTTAAAAGCACTTGGGAGGATAGCTAGTCCTCAGAGGTACCACGCGGGGTAAGCGGCGATCAATTTGGACTTTCTGTCTCTGAGTTGTGATTTTTCATTTGTAACCGTATTGTCCCAATACCGATTTTGTCCAGCAGAGGGCTAAGGCCGGGACAACGAGGGACATTAGGACCATGCGGTCACCTAAATGTCATCCACATTGTCCCATGTCGGCTCAATGTCCAGCTCAGCTTCTAGAGCTCAGCTCACTGTGAGCAGGAAACAACTGCGAGCTCCGCCCTGAAATGGAAATATATAATGATATATTAATAGATTCCTCCGTGAATCGCCACCTTAACGTGGTGGAGGAGTTTGAGAGGCTCAGTGATCCTGGGAGCTATGTTGTCCGGGGCATTAGCCCCTGGTAGGGTCTCCCAAGGCAAACAGGTCTCGGGTGAGAGTCCAGACTAAGAGCGGTTCAAAACCCCCGATGACAGCAGCCAAAGGATTTCGGTAACCTCGCCCGGACAAGGGAAACCGGGGTACCCTCCCGGAGCCAGACCCAGGAGGGGAGCTCGTCGGCGAGCGTCTGGTGGCCGGGCCTTCGCTTATGGGGCCCGGACGGGCTCAGCCCGAAGAAACGCCATTGAGCAGCAACCCTGTGGACTCACCACCCGCAGGGACAATCATCGGGGTCGGGTGCTATGTAGACCGGGCGGCAGGCCGGGCAGGGGGCCTGGGCGAACCGATCGCCGGCAGCATAGACTAGCTCTAGGGACGTGGAACGTCACCTTGCTAACGGGGAAGGAGCCGGAGCTGGTGCGGGAGGTGGAGCAGTACCAACTAGATCTAGTTGGACTCACCTCCACGCACAGCGCTGGCTCTGGAACCAAGCTCCTGGAGAAGGGTTGGACTCTGTTCTTTTCTGGAGTTGCCCAGGGTGAGAGGCGCCGGGCGGGAGTGGGGATACTCACAAGCCCCCGGCTGATCACTGCTGTGTTGGAGTTTTCCCCGGAGAACGAGAGGGTCGCCTCCCTGCGCCTACGGGTTGCGGGGAGTATGCCTCTGACTGTGGTTTGTGCTTATGCACCGAACCGCAGTTCAGAGTACCCGGCCTTCTTGGAGTCGGTGGGAGGGGTCCTGGAGAGGGCACCGCCTGCCGACTCCATAGTTCTCCTGGGAGACTTCAACGCTCACGTGGGCAATGACAGAGAAATCTGGAGGGGGGTGATTGGGAGGAACGGCTTGCCCGATCTGAACCCGAGCGGTGTTCTGTTATTGGACTTCTGTGCTAGCCACGGCTTGTCCATAACAAACACCATGTTCGAACATAAGGTGGCTCATAAGTGTACTTGGTACCAGAACACCTTAGGCCGCAGATCAATGATCGACTTTAAAATCGTATCATCTGATCTGCGGCCGTATGTCTTAGACACCCGGGTGAAGAGAGGAGCAGAGCTGTCAACTGATCACCACCTGGTGGTGAGTTGGATCAGATGGCGGGGGAGTCGGCCAGACTGACCTTGAGCGGGAGATCGACAGGCGGATCGGTGCAGCTGCAGCAGTAAAACAGGCGCTGTACCGGTCCGTCTTGGTGAAGAGAGAGCTGAGCCAAAAGGCGAAGCTCTCAATTTACTGGTCGGTCTACGTTCCAATCCTCACCTATGGTCACGAACTTTGGGTAGTGACCGAAAGAACGAGGTCGCGAATACAAGCGGCCGAAATGAGTTTCCTCCGTAGGGTGGCCGGGCTCAGCCTTAGAGATAGGGTCAGGAGCTCGGACATCAGGAGGGAGCTCGGAGTCGAGCCGCTACTCCTTCGCATCGAGAGGAGTCAGCTGAGGTGGTTCGGGCATCTGATTCGGATGCCTCCTGGACGCCTCCCATTGGAGGTTTTCCAGGCACGTCCAACTGGGGGGAGACCCCGGGGAAGACCCAGGACACGCTGGAGGGATTATATCTCCCGGCTGGCCTGGGAACGCCTCGGGATCCCCCAGAATGAGCTGGAAAATGTTGCGGGCGAGAGGGGAGTCTGGGTCAACCTGCTGGGCCTGCTGCCCCCACGACCCGACCCCGGATAAAGCGGTGGAAAATGGATGGATGGATAATAGATAATACATACTGTTTATTGTGTCCATTGTGAAGCTGAACTCACACTCGTGGCTGTCCTGTCTCTAGGTGGGTGTTGTATGAAGGCAGTAACTACCGCGGTCGACAGCTGCTCCTCCAGCCCAGTGAAGTGGCTGATCTGTGGAAGCTCCGCGGCGCACAGAAAGTAGGATCCCTACGTCCATTATTCCAGGTAAGGAAGGAGGGCTAAGATACTTATAGAACCGAGTCTCCTGCGTCAAGTCAGTGTATTCTGTTTGATTTATTGTCAGTTGGATCCGTAAAACGTTACTATATATAGTATATTTTAAACATACTTGTGGGTTTGCCTGTTTCTCTCCGACAGAAGCAGGCTTACGTCCGTCTGCGGAACACAGAGACGGGATGCGTGATGTCACTGACGGGAACGTTGGATGACGTCACGCTGATGAGGGTTCAGGCTGTGGAGGAGACGGGAGGGGTGGAGCAGGTCTGGCTCTATCGGGACGGGCAGCTCGCCTGCAAGGTACCGGAACACAAGAGGGCCGCCACGCCGGTCAGCACATCGCGCGTGGAAACAGGCCATCTTTTTTTTATATCGCCAATCGCAATGTCATCAAACAGCTCCGAGAGGATATGCGGAAATGTTCCATTTACAAATAATTTGGAGATTAAAAAAATATATATATTTTAGATTTAATAGCTTTAAACTTCTCTAAATATCTCCCTTCTGCGGCTCCATAATGATTGTTCTGCACTCACAATGGTCCTACTACTCCGTCGTAAATACCCGCCTTATTATCTAGTGCATTGCGTTCTGACGGTCACACTCGCCCTGCATTACAATGTCGATGTCACATGAGAGTCATTAATATAAAAACTTTGCACAAGCAAGTGTTATGTTTGGAAAGTAGTTTATAGAAGGTGGCTGGAGGGAAAGTCCTTTTAGGTCACCGTGTGACAGAAAACCAGGACGTGCAAAGCTCGAAGAAAAAGACTGAACTAATTATTCACCTTTGTTCCCGTCTGTTTTGGCAGGTTTGGTGGAACATTACATTGTATGCATTTTTTTTTTGTACACACACAAAAACAGTATCATGATCTATTTATCGTTGTTTAATTTAAATCAAGTGTTTAATGGGAAATTCATCCCCGCCAATGCGTCATGTGATGGCTTTAAAATTTACAGTTTAGTTTTAATGCGTTTACAACACTGACATAAGGAATGAATGGCAGCCAGTTCTCCACAACATAGCGGCTGGTTTACATAAGAACAAATCAACCGGGGCCATCCTCACCCGCCATGTCCTGTGTGTCTCCAGCTGGTGGAGGACTGTCACCTGGAGACCTCCGGCAGTTTGGTGATGGAGGGCAGCAGGCTGCGAGTCAGCGTCGAGCAAGGCCCGGGCAACCACCTGTGGAACATCACCCCGGATGGCCGCGTGCACTGCTACCTCAAACCTGACCTGGTCCTGGAGGTCAAAGGTCAGAATGTGATCAGACTAAAACCAACCGTTCAACATCTGGCTGGTTGCTCCAGTGCTTTCACAAACATCTGCAGGGCTCGTACGGTCATAGAAAACTTGGAAAAGTGATGGCATTTTTTTAATGGCTATTTCCAAGCCTGGAAAAAGTCCTTGATAAAATTAATAATTTCCAAAAGTTTTGGAAAAGTCATGGACATTTGTTATGTTCAATAACGCAGTTTGAATTAAAAAAATATATATTTATTCTTTTACTCAAATCCATTGGTCAACATATGTATGAACTCTGCATCTATTCTATCTCGAGTCAAATAGTTTCTGTTTTTCAACACATCTTGTACAAAACAACTGGATGTAATGGTTTATATTTCCCCGTTTGAGTCGGAGGTCTTAAAGCTTTTCACAGAGCAGAGTGACTGACGTGTGTTATTGGCTTTGCTTCTCAGGTGGTCATCAGTACGACAGGAACCAGGTGATCCTCAGCCCGTGTGACCAGAGGAAACCCAACCAAAGCTGGACCGTGGATATCCTGTGAGCTGCTGACCAGCCCCCCTCACTGAGCCCAGTGACGCAGTTCCGCCGTGGGACCCACACCACAGACGTGGAGCCTGTCGTGGGTTTTGCACTCTCACTGCACCTTTTTGTCGTATTCCACCTTTGACTAGATTAATATCTTGACTATTGTGAACGAGTTAGTGATGTAAACAATATTGCTTAATTTCTGCCACTTTATTTTGAACACTATATACCAAAGACTGTTTTCACTGCGTGTGGTGAGAACCTTGTTTCAATGCTGCATACCTCTCTGTCCTTCATGGTACCTTTCTCCTACACGGTTCCAATGTGTTTGCAGAACATAATGTTGGCAAATATGAATATGGATAGAGAGATTATTGACAGCTGCAATATGAAGTCCAATGTGCCTACACTCCAAATATCTATGTATATGTTTTCTTTTAGTTATTACTGTGGATCAAAAAAGGATCTTTTGTAAAATGAAAATGTATTTTTAGGACTTGATGCTTTTTTCATTTTTCTTTCTTTTTTACTGTACTTTACTGCATTCATTTTTCCATGAGCCTCGAGTGTATAGATCTGAGTTTCAATTTCATAACGGAACTGCAATAACAATGCTGCCCACTGTGGATTGTAAATATTTGAATCTAGAAGAGAAAACTGTTACATATGAAAATAAAAATGACATTTTCTGATTCTGTTTTTTAGAAAATAAAACATTGTCTTTCTTTAGACTTTATCAACCTGTTTCTGTAAAACTTTGTTCAAATAGCTCTAATGTCTCTGATCATCACATTATTATCTTCCATGGATTAGAGGTGGAGCTGCTCCAGATGTGTTCATGCAATACTAATAGAATAACTTTCATGGCAAACTATATCATTTTGATATGGTAAACTGTTCTACGACTCTTTTATGACTAGCATTCTCTCTTATTATTGCATACAAAACGATGAAAATTTGTGATTTTAGTTTGGCATAAAATGGATGTTTAATGGTTTAATGGCACACAAATATAGTGATGTATACTAAATGCCATAAAATATAGCATTTAGTATACGTCACTTTATTTTTTTCCGTGATATTTTTCCAGAAATTAGTTTTACATACAATATTATATTTGTATCCTGTTCTAATTACCGTACCTTTTATTTATGATATTTTACATAATTACATCATATATCATGATAACATGTCAGGATACTACTATGGCATAATGCAATGAAGTTATATTGACAGTTGTTCATGTTATTTTTATGACTTTAGAAAATATTATGCTCGGATATTTTCTATGAAAGTTGTATGGCTTACTTATTGTACATGTTATATTTTATTGCATATAATAGTATATATTGATATGACAGCTTATTATGCATACTATATATTTTGTATAGCAAATTATTATGACATTACTTTTATGACACGTATTTTTATGACATGACTTATGGAAGACTAAACTCTGATATCGTTAGGGTCATTTCAGTTCAGGTCCACCACTCCTGACCTTGATGGTCTCCATCCAGTCTGCTGCTCCTCCCTCAACACTGCCTGTCTGTTCTCTGAGAACCAACAAAGAACATATGAGAACCAACAAAGAACATTTGAGAACCAACAGAACACATGAGAACCAACAAAGAACAGATGAGAACCAACAGAACACATAAGAACCAACAAAGAGCACATGAAAACCAACAAAGAATACATGAGAACCAACAAAGAACACATGAGAACCAACAAAGAACATATGACAACCAACAAAGAACACATGAGAACCAACAAAGAACAGATATATAGTGCATTAGCACTGGGAAATATAGTATAGAATAATGTTAATGTAAAGAAATGTCAACAAAAAAGACAGGCAGGATATAATAAAATCATTCCACAGAATTGACTGTCGGGAGAATATTATATATCTTTTTAATGTTGATTAAATTCCCTTAGCAGCCTGAAGGTTGTACGGTACTGTAATGCGGCATTGTGGCAGATGAAACACTAGAGGGCGCCATACTTTCTACTATGAGACAAAGTGCCCTCCAGCTGGCGTCACCTGGAGGTGTTACATAAGCAGCATTAGGGAGCTGGCCTGAAAGCTGTGAACACCGTGACACTATCAAGATATCATTTAGTTAAAATCAAGCAGACACAAGTTCAATATCAGGTTGTTGGTTATGTTGTAGCCTGGAAAAGAGTCCTTGTCCTTTATTCCAAGGTGAACCCAACACCTCGGCCGACAGGAGGAGAAGGCGTCATATTAGCTGGCACTACTGAACTGTGAACCGTGTGTGAAAACTGAACTCAGACCAGGAGAGATATTTTTTTATAATTTGCCACAAAGCACACAGTTAGTTATGTGGGTTGCTGATGATAATGTTATATAATCATGAATTACATAACGACTGTTTGGGATTGAGAAACTTGTAACTCAATATTTCATATTTCATTCAAGTGGTAGAATCAGTGTATTTTATATGAAAACAGACATAAATAATGTACTTAAAGTTGTGATTGAAGTCTAAAACCACATTTTGTTCTATTTCAACTGAGTCCTGATAGACCATCAGTTTATGACGTACTGATAAAAAAATGACCCAGAACATGTTGACACACTATCTCAGATTCCCTTCTGATATTTTAATTGACCATGACTTTTGTGATCTGTTCCATGATCAACAAAGGGAAATATTTATACTTCTATTCAATTCAGTTTATTTTGTATAGCCCATTATCACACATTTCAAAATGTGCCTCAAAGGGCTTTACAATCCATACACATACGACATCCCTGTCCCAAGACCTCACATCGGATCAGGAAAAACTCCCAAAAAATAGAAAAAAAACCTTCACAGGGAAAAAAAGTGAAGAACCCTTCAGGAGAGCAACAGAGGAGGACCCCTCTCAAGGATGGACAGAAGCAATCAATGTCATGTGACCAGAAGGAATCATTACAGAGTAACAACACATTCAATGAGTATGACAGTGTATGAATAGTTGGAAGTCGGCATGGACCACTTCTAAACCTCCATGATTCATCAGGCAGATGGAGGCAGAGAGGAGGAGTGGGCGGGGCATCAACAGGGGCATGGCATCAGACGCAGCCAGGTCCAATGGACCCTATGAGACGTGAAGTCACAGGGACTCAGAGAAGAAAGCAGACTTAATTATTTGCAAAGGAAAGATGAAAATTCATCCATAAGGAGAGAGAGAAGAGAAGGTATGTGCTCAGTGTATCCTAAAATGTCCCCCAGCAGCCTATAAGCCTACAGTAGCATATTTAGGTGCTGGACCAGGTGAACCGGATTCAGCCCTAACTATAAGACTATCAAGAGGAAAGTCTTCAGTCTACTAGACATGAGGTGACTGTGTTTGCCTCCAGGACTGAAGATGGAAGCTGGTTCCATAAAAGAGGAGCTTGATAACTAAAGACTCTGGCTCCCATTCTACTTTTTAAGACTCTAGGAACTACTGTACAAGTAGCCCCACATTTACTGAGCGCAGCTCTCTAGTGGGGCAATATGGTTCTACAAGCTCCTTAAGATATGATGGAGCATCACCAATCAAGGCTTTGTAGGTTAAGAGAAGAACAATTTTAAAATTGATACTCTATCACAAACATCCAAAAAGGCCAGAAAGATACACACATACCAGAGAGAGACAAGAGTGCCCTGTGAGCCAATGGAAAGTGAGCAGAGTCTCCATGGCCATTGCTTCCGTTTCTGTTCCTGAAAGAAAAATCAAACCAACAGGTTCACCTTCAACTCCTTTTACATCAAATCAATTCAATTCAATTCAGTTTATTTGTATAGCCCATTTTCACAAATTACAAATTTGTCTCAGAGTGCTTTACAATCTGTACACATTGACATCCCGGTCCCAAAACCTCACATCGGACCAGGAAAAACTCCCAAATAACCCTTTGGGGGAAAAAAAGGGAAGAAACCTTTAGGAGAGCAACAGAGGAGGATCCCTCTCCAGGATGGACAAAAGCAATAGTTGTAATGTGTACAGAAGGACAGATTAGAGTTAAACACATTCAATGAATATGACAGTGTATGAACAGTTGCTAGTGGCATATTCCACGATGGAGACCTCCACGATCCATCAGGGGGAGTGGGCGGAGTCTCAACAGTGGCCGGAGTCTCGGTGATCCATCAGGCAGACAGGATCTATGCCGTCTCAGACGTGAAGTCAGAAGGACTCCGGGGAGAAAGCAGAGTTAGTCATGTGCAATAGAGAGCTACAAATCCATCCATAAGGAAAGAGAAAAGAGCAGATCAGAGGATAACAAAACCAAAACAACAGTGTGAAGAATCTTCTGCAAGAAAAAAAGATACAGGTAATAAACGATGAATGTAACAAATTAAATCATTTCAAGGTTATATCTGACAGCATAAATCCGCCCTGATACAGTTTCTTAGAACAGGATATTAACAAAGTATGATCTGATCTAAGTAACCGTATATGTAGCTGTTGCTCTCGAGAATTACTACCCCTCCTGGTTTCTACTGGGCGTTAAAACAACATCTGCTCCAGGTCGAGTGGGAATCCAACAAGCACAATGAAACCTGTCACATTATGTGTGAGTTTACAAATTCCTCATTCAGTCTCGTCTTTTAAGTATCAACCACATTTTACATAAAAAATGCTTTGTGATGGACTTTTGGTCAGAGAGCTACATGTTGGCTACATAGAGGACACTTGTTATGCCCATTTCCCTCTAAGACATGCATGAACCTGTGCTGTGCTGCATTCAGCAGACAAGTATATAATTATGGTTCATGTGTATCATTATTCCCCCCTTTCATTAAGTTGTTAAACTAAGGACTTTATTTTGATTCAACTTGGCATCTTTATTCTATGACTATTTAGTTTTCCTGGTTTGTGATTTCTGTAAAATGCAACATGATTTCATTTATCAAGAAGTGGTGTTCATATGCAGTTAAAATCCAGCTGTTTATCTGGGGTCCTGGGGCCGACTTTTCAAAAGTTTTAAAATCTTGGTAACGACTCAACTCTGATGTCTGAGCTCCATACCCTATCTCTAAGGCTGAGCTCAGCCTCCCTATGGAGGAAACTCATCTCCTTACCTCATGTCTAAGGCTGAGCCCGGACCCCCTACAGAGGGAATTCATCTCCTTACCTCATCTTTAAGGCTGAGGCCGACCCCCTACAGAGGAAATCATCTTCTTACCTCATCTCTAAGGCTGAGCCCGGCCCCCCTACAGAGGAAACTCATCTCTTTACCTCATATCTAAGGCTGAGCCCGACCCCATACAGAGGAAATCATCTTCTTACCTCATCTGAGCTGAGCTCAGCCTCCCTACGGAGGAAACTCATCCCCTTACCTCATCTCTAAGGCTGAGCCTGGCCCCCTACGGCAGAAACTCATCTCCTTACCTTATCTCCAAGGCTGAGCCCAGCCCCCTAACGGAGGAAACTCATTTAGTCCACTTGTATCCGTGACCTCTTTCTTTTGGTCACAACCCAGAGTTAGTTGGAGAACACAGGTGAGGGTCAGAACTTAGGCGTACCGAGACTGGATGGCGTGTTGCAATGGGTCTGGCACTTCTGCAGCTCCCAACAAAACCCCCTAGGTACCTGGTCGAAAACCTTCTCCAAGTCTGTAAAGAACATGTATACTGGTTGGGCAAACTCCCAGGACCCCTTCAGCAGTCTTGCAAGGATAAAGAGCTGGTCCACTGTTCCCAGACCGGGATGAAATCCTCACTGCTCCTATTGAATCTGAAGTTTAACTGTCAGAGCCTTCTTTCCAGCCCCCTGGCATAAGCTTTGCCCGGTAGGCTAAGTAGTGATACCACGATAGTTCGAGCACACTCTCCGGTCCCCCTTTTTGAAAATTGGTACCGCCACCTCAGTCTGCCAATCAATGAGCACAGTTCCCGACCCCCATGTGACATTGAAAAGGCGTGTCAGCAAAGAAAGCCCAAAAATGTCCAGCACCTTCAACATTTCATGGCGGATCTCATCAGCCCCCGACATCTTGCCACCAAGGAGCTTTTTAACTACCGTAGGAGCCTTTTGACCACCTTAGCAGCCTCCGCCAAGGATATGCACCACCGGGTTCTCAGGTTGCAACCACGACAGGAACCAATGATGATCTTCCTTCCCACCAAAGCTCCTGACGGTTGCGTCCACAATAGAGGCTTTGAACATGGTCCACTCAGATCCCATGTCCCCAACCTCCCTCAGAATATGTGATAAGTTCATCTGGAGGTGGGAGTTGAAGACTTCCCGGACAGGATCTTCTGCCAGGTTTTCCCAGTTCACCCTAACTACTTGTTTGGACTTGCCAAGTCTTTCTAGCCGGCTCCCTCGCAATCTGATCCAACTCACCACCAGGTGGTGATCTCTTTACCCGAGTGTTCAAGACATACCGCCGCAGATCAGATGATACTTTACAAAGTCGATCATTGATCTCCGGCATCAGGTGTTCTGGTACCAGGTAAAACTTATGAGCCACCTTGTGCTTCGAACATGGTGTTTGTTATGGACAAACCAAGGCTAGCATAGAAGTCCAATAGCGAGACACCACTCGGGTCTCCTACAGGGTGACTGCTCCATGATGGTTCTTTGGGCTGAGCCCATTTATTGTTTAATAAATCGCCCACAAATATTTGGGTTGTTGTCATTAAAATGCAACCATATGTAATCCTTCCTTTGAGCCTATTTTAGCTCATTGTTTTGGGTTAGCGGTGTGATAGTGACAGTGGGACGTTGAGCTGCAGAAGATCCGTCCCCACATACACTTCTCCTCAGATCTAGATGGATGTGTCAACCTGTCCAGGCGGTACCCTGCTTTCGCCCAATGTCAGCTGGGATCGATACCAGCGCCCCGTATAAGCGGTTTGAATAATGGGTGGATGAATAAGGCTTGGCGCAGTTTGATTTTAGATATTATTTAACAATCTACACGTTGCATTGAATTACTCCACAAGTAGGGCCTAGCTCCAAAACGAACAAAAACAATAATCTGTTCTATTAATGAAAACTCTCCATTAAACACAACTGTCATCCTCTTTTTGCTCTCCAAATATCTCACTTTGCATATTTTTATATGAGAGATGTCTTTTGTTTTTGGTTTCAACTGGGCCCTCGCACTAATGTGTCTGCTGGATGTGTAAAT